>JABVXU010000024.1:0-349075 GCA_013365365.1 Cruorifilaria tuberocauda
ACGGGGGGTAGAGAGGGGAGGGGAAGAAGAAGAAGAGAATAATAATAATTATCATTATTATTATTTGAAAATACATATGTATTATCATAGCATTTATCAAAATGAACTTGTCGTCCGTTTCATTCATCATTTTGTCATTTGTTGTAATTTCGACGAATATAATATTTTATAATTAATTGATATTTTATATGTATCAAAATGTTTGTCAACATAATCATTTGTTTGTTTTCAGAATGTTTGGATTTTGGAATTCTTTTTATCATTTCATCATTTACATTGTTTTAATCATTTTATAAAACTTACGTAACTTTTTCTAATTCTTTATCCTTAATTTTGTTTGTTGTTACAAATTTAATTGATCATTTATCGTAACAAGCAAAGATATTAGAATAACCATAAAAAGATCATTATAAGAAAAAAAAACTACAATTGCAAAATAAATAATAATGAGGAAAAATGAACAAAACTGAGAGCATGAAAAGAAGAATGTTTGATTAAGTAACTAAAGAATTAGTTAAATAAAAAGAAATCGCAGTCAGTGAATACGAAAGCCACTTTTAATCCTTTCCTCCTCTCTCTCTCTTCTTTACTGGTCATTCAAGAATTTAAGATACAGAAAAGTTTATTTGACTTCGTTCAAAATCATTACAAACGTATCTCATCGATTGCATAACAACCAGTCTTCTTCTCACATGACAAGTGGCTATTTTATTGTAAACAAAATTGCCGGAAGCGTTTGAAAGCATTAAAGATTTCCGAGGTATTTTCTATTTCAACAAATAACAATTCATCTATTTATTCTGCTAACTAAGTGATACGAGTTAAAATATTGGATGGAATTTGGTTTCGAAAGAAAAAGAAAAATAAAATAAATTTCATATAAAAAATATAAGAAAGGTCATAGGTGATTTTTTCATTTACTTTATTGGATATTTATCTATTTATCAATTACGAGATACAATGGAGAGGAACTTTTAATGAAGAAAAGACAAGAGACTGGATTGTTTGTTAGACGAAGAACTTGTTACGAAGTCATTTTTACCCCGCGGTTAAAGTTGCTGTTTAATTTTTGAAATAAGAATTTTCGCAGAATGAAATGAAAGTCCTTTGTTTTATAAATTAATAGATTAAAGATAGTAATAAACAATAAAATGGCCGAAGAAATTATTGGATAACGAGAAACTGCCCAGAATATTCATATTTGATTACTGAAATTAATAAGAAAATCATTGAGTACCAATGAAAAAATCAATTAAAAGTGATAAAATGAAAAATGACAGTGAAATTAAATAAAAAATTTGCTTAATATGTATAAAGTAATCAGTATTTGAAAAATAAACATTAATTTAAATCAGCCAGTAAGCAAATTTCTGGTGGGAAAAGAATCCATCAAAATCGTAGTAAATATGGCTTTAAAATTGTTCAAACTTCAAAAAAATTAGCGCTTATTTCATTCTAACTCAGCTATGACATGGTCACTGATAAGATAAGAAGGAACAGTGATAAGATGAAAGTGATAAATTTAACTATTAACATATCAGGAATGGAAAACTACTTTCACTTTTTACGCATTACGCAAAGAGCAGTCATGGCTGAATAGAAAATACAAACAAATTTAGAATTTTTTTATCAGTTGTTTGTCTACATTAAATGAATGTTACAAAATTATTTCACTGACTTGATTGTCTAAGTTTTTTTTAATAAAATCAAAAATAAAGAGAATTGTATCATTATCTGAGTAATGGAATTTATCAAATGGAAATATTTTTCTTGAAAATTTTTTTCTTTTTCTTTACAACAGACAAGTTTGTAAGTATATCAGGCGGTTTTCATTTGGAGAATTTACTGCAATGTTTTGTGTTATCAGTAGGATTCTTGAATATAAACATATAAGTATATTTAGTAATAACGCAGGAAAAGAAAAAAGGTAGAAAACTTTTTTAGGGTCAACAAAGCTTTCGACAACAGCGCCATCGCTTTTTTTCAAGTCAAATCAAAACTTTATTATGTGAGAGAATAAGAAAAAAGGAAGAGTGAACGAGAAAGAAGAGAAGAAGACGGAGGAGGAAGTGAATTTGGTTCAGTGACTTTTTTTAAAAAAGAAAAAAGTGTATTAAAATTATAAATTGAATGGGAAGGAAAGTGGGAGAAAAAAAATTGATATGATATTTGTTTTAAACTGAGAAAGAGAAATAAGTTTTCTCTTGTTTAAATTCAAATTAGGTAGCTTTACGGGCTTAACAATTCCAGTCAATCATTGATAAATCTAAAGTATGACAGAAGAGGAGAGATAACGCCTGCATTACACTTCAAAAAGTTCAATGATCTCATTTGTAAAATGTGAAAAATATATGTTGAAATGATGCAATGGCTGATTTCGAAAAAGGTTGAAAGAATTGAAATCTTCAAGTTTTCTTGAGATATACATCGTTTTACTTCATAAGAATTTCTCAACAAAGTTGTACGGAATTATCAGGCGTTATTGATCAGTTCTCAAGGTGGAGATTTGCCCAATAAATTTATTTTTAGGCCAATGTAGGCTTTCTAATGTGATTATATAATCAGCACAAGACCGAAGAAGTAGAAAAGATTCAGATTTAAGCCGGAGCAACAAATCCGGTAATACTAAGGTCGATTATCACAGTGATGATGACCGATTAGCTGATAATTTATTTGCCTTCAAATGCTATAGTGTGAGATTGAATGGATTTGCTGTGTTGCACTGTATCATTGATAAATAATTATCATTTTTGACGAGCAGTTGAATTTACATATGAGATAGTCATGTTATCATATCATAAAAAATTTATGATCATTTTTTATTTCTTCATCCAATTTTACCTCACTGCTTCATTTTACATGAATTATTGTTCTTATTTTAAAATTAGGTATTTAGTTATAGGGGGTTCAGGTGGTGTATGAATTGGGGAGGAATAGGGCAGATTGAGAGAAGTATGAACAATTTGATAATTCGGTAAAAGGGAGGGGAGGGAGCGCCTTACAAAAGCCCGTTAACTAAGAAATTAGGTCACGGCCGATTGACCTATTTGTTCGCGCATCATTATGGTGCCGATTACGGCAATATACTTATCCGACAATTATTTGGTAACCTTTCTCCGGGTTATGGTGCATTCTGTTTGTTGAAGAAAGAGAAAAAAAATTAAATTGAAAAGTCTAAATTAATTTCAAATCAATGAAATTTGTTGGAATTGAAAGGAGGGAAAAAGAAGCCAATGAAAGCTATCACTTGTAGTAAAGGCATGATCTAATTTTTCTAATTTACGACTTTGACCTTTTCCTTACGAAGGGTTTCTGACCTGGCGTAACTAAAAATGATGCCATATATTTCGATTGTACATTTTTGGTCGATTGCATACATTTTAGACTTATAGTTTTCATTGAAATCAAAATGATGTCATGAAAGATTGGAGGGATATTAAATTACAACACAAGTTATCATATCATATTCTCATCTTTTTGACCAATTAAATGGGAAGATAATTAATACGGTAGAATTGCAAAATGAGAGTAAGGGAAGGCCATTAGAACGGGAATTATTATTTCTGGATAACATTTATAATTAATTTGTCAAGTTTTGTCATTGCACTGAATAATTTATATGTTTATACTTTTCTTTTTAAAATGAAAAACGAATCACAATGTTTCTTTGATTTTCAAAAATTTAATTGAAAAAAATTGGATAATTTATATGTTGGAAAAGAAGAGAATATGAGCTATCGGTTTAAGACAAAGACATCAAGTGAATTATCAGTGATTTACAAAAACAGCTGCAGTCGGGAAGAATATGATAAGACGAGATCGAAAAGTGAAAACAGATCAGAGTACAATTCACTTCTTGATGGATCTGATCTTCCAATGCCGCCCCCATTCACCGCCCTACTTCAAAAGCTCTCTGCCTTCTACTTCGTCTCTTTCTATTTTCGTTCTCCATTTCTTATGATTGTACCAGTGAATTCGATGATATAAAAGCTCAACCAGACTGAGAATTACCGAGAAAAGACTGCTTACTGAGGTGAAAGAAACATGAATCGATGTTGAAGCAAGAGTTTTCGGCAAATTTACTATCAAAACTATCAAAAGTCAGTCGTTTTCCAAATGCTGTAGAACTTTTCTTGAAACATTTTCCTCTCTTCTCTTCCAATCAAACTCTCAGCTTTTCTTGACACACTTTCCTACTCTCTCTTCACTTCCACTTCACTCTTCTACTACTTATATTACCAAAATAATTCAATAAACAAACTTCCTCCTTTCCACTCCTACTATTTCTTATTCTACCAATTGATAATCATAATTAACATTAATAATAATTACAGTAATAGAGATCGTAGCAGCAGCATCAGAGTAGTGGTAACGGTATGACAGTAGTAGGAGTGATAGCAATGATAGCATGGTAGCAGTAGTAATAAGATGGTAGTAGTGATAGCAGTAATGAATGTATCAACGGGGTAGAGTGAGGTGAATGTCCGTATTCTGGGAGATTTTAGCAACTCTTCCCAGAATTGTAAGCATTTGCAAGAGAATGAAAGGATTTTACAAGAAGGAAAAAATTATCAGTAATTTGAATCTTTTTCTCATTAGGAAGATTAATGAATTGTTATAAAGCAAACAATGCCCATAACTCCAGATAATATATCTCTTCTCTGGAATATAACAAAAATTCAATTAATCAATTCGATTTCTTGTCTAAAATGGAATAAATTCATTTCCCAAACAATGAATTAATCAATAAATTTGCTTCTTTAGCTACAATAAAATGAAAACAGTTTACTTATTATAAAATGATTAGAAAGGTACACACGCATATATATGTATCTTTCTAATCATCTAATCATACAATACATGATACACATTTATATATATATATATATGTTATATTATATATTTATGTTCATCCTATCACGAAATGTGATATTGTCGATAAACTTAAATGAATCGATTTTGATAAGTGTGATTTGGATTTGGAATAAAGCCAACTTTTTGTATTTCATTTATTGCGAAGAACTTGAACTGATTTTAACGGCGATTAGTAATAGGTCAACAAATTTTGAATCCAGCGAAATGTTTCTGAATGGATTGAAGAGAATGGGGACAAGATGGCGCACGATACGCTATCTTCTAGCATTTTGATTTGATTCTTTTCTTCCAATCGAGAGCGGATTCTGTTTTTGAATATATTTTCATTTTATATCATTTCTAGAATATGATTAAAATGATAAGCTTTTTAAGGAATAAATGAAATTGAAACGAATTTTCCGTCTGGTTTCTTTTTTTAATCAAATCTTTTCTAAATTCTGAAAAAGAATTTCACGATAATGATTTATGATATTTCGAAAAAAGTTTTTTTTGTTAATTAAAGAACAACAAATTGGAAAGTATTTCAGAATGTTATATGAAAAAAGAAAAAAACGGAAAGGTAATAAATGAACGGAAAAGAAAATGTTCCATAGGATTAGTGAAATTACTGATGAAATAACTGTATTCTTAGACATATTGTCTTGCGGTTTTCATTTATTCATTATTCAGAAAGTTTCATTCAATCTTTATGAAATAGCATGCATCAAAGATCCGTAAATCGGCTGATAGGAAAAAATGTATTGCATTACCAATCACTTATGGATAAATAGACAGAGAGATGGATTGATATGCTATAAAAGTGATAGCATATTATTGACTTGCCAAGTATAGATATAATTAATCACTGATTAATGTTAGCTTAGTTTTTCTGTTTTCATTATTTGCTTTCGTAATAACAGAAATATCCGTAAAGATTTAAAATTTTCAATAGAAGTTCAATTTCATTGAAAATGACCATCTATTGATAAGATTCATTTATTCTATCAATAATGTGATCTATACTTACAATATCAATGATAATAAGAATATCACATCTCTTCCATATTCAGTAATCTTAATGGAAATTTTCTGTTTCAATTTTTGAATGAATTATTTTTAACATTATTTCACTTAAATTAGTCCAAAATATAGGAGTGGAAAAAAATCTTATTTGCTGAAAAGAATTAGCCGAAAAGTAGTAGTGAAATTTTAACAGTGCTAAAAAGTCGTTCTCTTTCTTTCCTCCATGCTAGAAGACATAAATCACATTGTTTAAAATTCTTCTCGAATTAGGTCAAATTGTGTTTTCATTTGACCCCAATAACCATGATTGTCATGAAGAAGAAGGAGGGAAGGAGAGGAGAAGTGAGGGAAGAGGAAATGTGAGAGAGTAGAAAGGACTGATGTAAGGCGGGGGAGAAGAGATGTATGGGACCGGTAGAAGCGGGGGAGCGGGTTGGGAAGGAATGAAAGTTCCATTTCGTACAATATATCCGAAATTTTTTGCGCGTCATTTGTTTTAATTTGTTGTGCATGAATTTCGATTTCTCCTTTTTTTAAATTAATCTTTAAAGATAAGGAGAAAACAATTAAGTAGAAAGGAAGGAAGACATTGACAGTGATAGTGGGACAAAAGCGGGTAAAAGAGAGTGAATTTTCACGGAAAGAGGAATCTTTCTGACGGGAAAGGTTCATCAATTCAATGATAATGAAATCACAATAGTACAGTAATCATTTTCTTATCATTTCTAACAGTAATAATTGTTGTGCAAATGAAAACGGTAGTAATACAAAGATTACAGCAATAATTATTATAAGAAATAGAAATTATGTGAGGACTAATGTCAAAAGCAACAATAACAACAGTAACGACAACAGCAACGACATTAGTAGGAGCGAAATAATAAGCAATAACGATTAGACAAATTGCAAAGACAAGACAACACGATCAATCAATGCTGATCATCTGAAGGATTATTTTTTATTTGCGCGTAAAAATTGATAGTGAGAAACGATTATCATAGTATATATTAACTAAATTAAATATGATTTCATATAAGAGAGAGAAAGAGAGAGAGAGAGAGAGAAGTGACAAACAAAGGATTGCAAAAATGTTTGTTCGAAATCTGTTATATGGAACATACAAATCTTATTTAGAATCATATTATTGAAATGGAATAGATAACAAATTTTAATTCAAAGAAATAAGATAACTAACTGATTAAATTAGGATGTGAAGAAAAAAAATCTAATAGTCGGAATAATTGAAAAAAGTACTGTAACAACGTAGATAAATGAGTAAAGCTTCAAGCGTCAAAATTTTCATAAAATATTCTACAGTTAACAGTTCCTTTGTAGACTTGGGATAAAATAATTCTTAAAAGAATGAAGCTTTTTTTCAGACTGAGTATTCACGGATAGATGCCAGCGAACTGTTTAAATTTAAAAGAAAACTAACAGCTAAAATACGAGACATCCGTAGAAAATAGTAATGTATTTTAATTTCATGCCTATTATTTAACTTCCTTTTTTCTTTCTCACTCATTACGGATTGATAATGAAGAAAAGAACAAAAGAAAGTATTCCTTGTACATTTTTATAAAATTAACGGATGTTCATGACCTCTCATTGTTATTTTTGTGCTCGAATATTTTCATTTGTTGACTCATTTTTTCTGGATCATATGAACTTCTGCAAATACCGCCATCTCAAATACCCTGTGGCGTTCTCGATTTTCTGGATAATCATTAATCGTATTTGGATGATGATCGAGACGCTGATTCTTATCGGAGCAGGAATCAAACAGGGCAATATGTGCTGAAAAATTTTTGCAGCAAAAGGGGAAGGTCCGGATCGTTGACCTTTTCCCTGAATAAAATCAACCACAAAACAATCAACCTCTCTCTTTCCACCCCGCTACCATCGATGTCTCCTCCGTGGAATAAAGCATGGATAAGAGCGATAGGAGAGATAGGGGTGATGGAAGAGAGAAGCAAAGAAAAAAGGGGGTATTTGTTCTGCCCTCCGGGGTTTTCGTACCTGCTCCTGCCCGGTCATTTCAAGAAAGCACTGCCCACCCTCCTATGTCCCCTCAGATGTACACAACAAAACACACTCATCAATAGAACACACACACACATACACATAATAGGGTCAGCCAGCGGTCAACTGGTAGTTAAATGCCAATGTCGACATATATCAGAAGTTGTTGGAAGGAAATGACAAAAAAGGCAATTCATTTTGTTCCTTTTGGCATTGATAATTTTGATGCTATTCCGGAAATCCAACTTCAAATTGACCATTCACTGCTTGTTTATTCAAAATGAACTTTATATCTCATTGATGACATATATGAACTTAAGTTGTGTAGAGAGAATTTACCCATTAATAGCTTATCAGTAATTTGGACAAGAGTGACTCGATTCAATCAGTAAAATATTCCGAAATCTTTGTCCTTAATGATAAGCTTGAAAGCAGAAACTATTGATTTCAATGGACGATTTTGGACATTCAATTTCTTGCTATCCGTTTCCGCTTACCTGAAATGTTTTTTAATGAAATCGTCCACATTTTGATACATTGATGCTTTCATTCAGAAATTTTTGTTTTTGGGAAAATTTTCTCAAGAACTGTGATATCTAATATTCTGCTTTTTTCTTTTTCTAATTAAAATTTCCAGCAAAATTTTTTTGCACATGACATTTCATATCATATTTCCTGCTGTAAAAAAAGTGGAGAGTTTTTTCATGTCCTTAGACTTCAAATGTGATAATTTTTGTTCGTCTTCTAGAAAACTTTACGATAATTTAAAGTTTTTGAAAAAAAGTTCTTCTCATGCTATCATTTCAAATTGCATTGGCTTTTTTTACGTGGTTAATTTGATGAAAGAATGAAAGTGGTTCCAGGAATAGGCGGAAACGGTTGATAAGGAGGAAGAAGCATTTTTAATGAATGCGTAAGAGAGATACTTTGCTACCAGTGCTTTTGACAGTTTCAAAAATATCGTATTAAGATTGTGGAGGTGTGGCCCCGCGGTACCTTTCCCACTTCAAAAATACATGTATACCAAGAGTGCGATACGATTCGTACCAGGAGATCTATTGATAAAGAGAGGCAGTGAAAAATACAAAATTCACTTCATTTCTTCCCATTCATTCATTCATTCCTTCACGGTGGAGATAGATCAGACAATCTTTCGGGAGGAAATGTAGGAGAGAGCGGAAGGGCGGTACATTCCCCCGAGAAGAGGGAGGGTTCCATGAACGGTTTCAACGGTGGGCTCATATATCGGGAGGGTTTCGGTGCCGCTGTCGGTGCTGAGTGTAATGGTGGCGGTGGGTGCTGTTTCAAAACAGATACTTGAATTCAGATTTTCATTTAGGGGTGGTGAGAGAGTGTAAGAGAGTAGAAGTGAAGTAAGTTTAGTAGTAAAGTAACTTTAAATGTATCGTAATATGGAACTGATAATTGTAATTGGAATAAATGTGAAAAGGATTAAAGTGGACAGTAGTAGATGGAA
The DNA here is from genome assembly GCA_013365365.1 of Cruorifilaria tuberocauda. Taxonomy (NCBI): domain Eukaryota; kingdom Metazoa; phylum Nematoda; class Chromadorea; order Rhabditida; family Onchocercidae; genus Cruorifilaria; species Cruorifilaria tuberocauda. Next base: position 9,374 of record JABVXU010000024.1, read on the forward strand.
GTAGTGCATTTTATAAATTTAGGACAGGAAGAAATATGATTAAGGAGGAAAGAGATGAAAAGATTAGGGATTGGGTGAGGGATATCTTCAAGTTTCAGGAAAAAGGAAAAAGAAAGAGGAAACGGATTGAAAAAATAACAAAGAAAGATTTCATGAAGCTATCAATTCTTTTTTTTCTCCCTTGCTTCCTACTGTTCATTCAGCTATATGGCAACTGAAATAAGGAATGACCACTCGTTGATCGTCCACCTAAACACTTCATCATCACATTCCTACATCCTAACTTAACTAATTATTCTGCAACAACATCTTTGTCCACTCCATTGTCTCCAATGAAACTCGTTTCGTCCACACCTTAACAAAACATGATTTATATTGCTGTTAAATATTTGCTGCATAAAAGCATTTTTCATCAAAAAGGCTTTTCCTCCTCCGCTTCATTTCACATTTTTCATTTAATAAATGTCCATTCTATCTACCACTAACAATTCTAATGATTAATTGTTATCAGTTTACATTGATAAACATACCTTCCTTTCTTTTTTCCTTTTTTCCTGAACAAATCAGACAGGTATGTACGTGTTATTTAGTTTTTATCAATTTCAATTTATCATATATTTTACATTCATTCATTTTCATCCTTTTTGATATCTTTAATATTTTAAATAAGTTCACGTATTTACATCACATCAAGCAATTTAAATTAAACTTGAGGGGAATGTGTATCCGTATAAGCGCATATTTACACAAATCCATCAATATGATATTATGGATTGATTTAATCCAATTAATTATTGTTTGAATATGTAATGGAAAATTTTTAAATAAGTATTATTAGCAATTATTTTTTGGCTTGCATCGATTAACAACTTCCGCTGAAACCTTTTTGATCAACAATTGCTGAAAAAAGTGGGAAAGACATGGAAAATAAATTCAGGGGTAAGGTTTTATTTTTTACTTTTTTTTTGTAGAGAAAAGTTTCTGAAACAGCTTGAAATTAAAGGCAGAAAAATCGGTAAAGAAATAAAGTGAAAAGTGATAAGAGATATAAAACAGTAAGTCTGAACTTTGGATTATCACAAAACTTTAATAAATAAAAGACTTGATTATTTGTACTGAACATTTTCACTTTACAAGGTTAGATAAAATATATGAATTGAAAGCACTGCAGCATACACTCAAATTTTTAACCTTTAAATTAGCTCCAAAGTTATTGCCTTAAATTGTTATCAGCAACTTACATAACTAGAATTTATCATATGAAATAGTATCGCATTATTTGACTATTTCTGTTAGTATATGATCAGATATGAATCAATTATCCATGCAATCAAATTTTAATTATCATCGATACATTCACTAACAGATTAGTTTGGATTCTTTCTGCGTGACTACAATCGATTCTCATAGATTACTGCCATTCAATAATTAATCTTTGTCTGGAGTATTGCAGAGTAAGATCAATTTCGGATCAACAACTGGTCAATTCAGGGTTACTGCTTTTTCAAGATGAAAAAATCATTTTTTTTTTTTAAATTTCATCAAAAGTTTTCCATATTACTATTATCAAGCTATAATTAACAATACTAGTTGATGTTTCATTACCCATGATAATATCGGTAAATGATGATGTCGCAGAAGTTTTCAACAACCGTCGAAAGATAGATGTGTTTCTTTATTAACGATCTGAAAATCAATCAATGGATGCATCTTCAGAGATCTACCATTTTAAGGCTGCTGCTCTATTCCCTCATTGCTTGCTTGATTTAATCATTTCTTGCATTTTCCATATTTTTACATTTCATCCCAAAAAAGCTTACAATTAAAAACATTACAATAGATTATCACTTCATGAAAACATATCATTTTGGATTCTAATCATCCGTGACAAGTTGAAATCATTCAATATCACAATCATTTTAAGTTTTTAAATGGCTAGTTTTCTTCTGTCGAATTAATTTATAAATTTAACCTTGGAAAAAGGAAAAAAAAGAAGTCGGTCACTGATATTCGACTACTACCTGTTTGTATTTTCAACTAAAGGCCTGTTTTGTGGAGCGAAATAATGACAGATCAGTTTAATATATTGTACTGTCCACCATGTTATTGTTATATTCCGCCGTATTAAAACCTAAACAATTTATTTTTGTATAACATTTTGGCATATGAGCATTTCGGCTAATTTTTGGATTAATTTAACAATTAAAAAAAAAGTCGCGCAAAAGAAAAAGAAAAAATATTTGGCGCTTTTGGGTTGAACTTTCCACAATTATTTTTGCAGAAAAAGAAAGATTTTATTCAGTGAAAAAGAAAAAAGACCGCATTCATTTATTCATCAGTTTTCGACATTCAGTTTGTTCTTTCTGATTTCTTTTGGAAAAACGTTATCAGTTTGATCGAATTCAAGACACCCAAATCAATCCGTCAACATTCTTCCAGAACCGCAAGCTCCGCGAGTTGGACTCGCCTTATCCGACCTGCAAGCGCAAAATAACATCAGGTAATATCATTTAATTTTCATTTCAATAAACTTTCTTCATTAAAATATGACACAAATTAACATGCATCACTCATCGATTAATGAATAAAATGGGAAATCGTTAATTAAACTTTTACAAGAAAGTGCATGTTTACATATACATCAAAATGAAATAATTGTGATAATTGAATTATATCATTTGCGATCGAATTTTCAAAATCATTCCTTCTCCTTCACTCTTTATTCTTCATCTTATCTCAATTCATTTCCCAAGATAAACTTCTTGATACAGTTAGTAATATTGTTATCATAAGTGATAATATTTCAAAGTTGCTTGTGAATTTTTTGTTAAAAAAGGATGAAGTATTAGACTCTTTCTTCTTTTTCTATCATTTTTGCTAATTTCAATAATTTCTGATTTTTTTCTGCTAAATAATTCAATTTAATTTAAATATAAGTATGTACCTGCATTCCAACATAATATGCCTGAAAGATATTTGGGATAAATTGATTTCATTTCTGTGACCATTTGGGTATTCCTGCGACTTCTCGAACACTCCTGCGACCTCTCGGATACTCCATCTAGCTTCCTCTCGCGTCTGTTATTCACATAGCTATTGTATCCATCACCTCGAAGTTCAAATTATATGAAAATCTGTGAAAGCTCTGAATATGTGAAGATATGGGTGTGTATGTGTGTCTGTCTGTCTATCTGCCCGTGCATGTGCGGACACATTTATCAGTACTATCCTTGTGTCTGTCCTAATTTCTCCCATCTCATTCAGGCATCAATCTTCCCACGCACATACACACACATATACGTAACAGGTCAAAATTGTGCAAATTAGGACCCGTCTAAATAATCATCTCCTGTTTATAATGTCATCGAGAAATCAGAAATTTTTATCTCTTCCATCCGCCCATCACAAACACGCACACACACGCATACACGCACACACACGCATACACGCACACACACGCATTCTTACGTACAAATATTTACAAAATTGATGCAGTTGTAACATTTTGGCAAAATTATTTCAACGATAATGAGATTACTAATAGTATTGGTGTGATTTGTTTGCACTGTGACAGTGATAATAGTGTAAGAGAATTCTTTATATTATCGAGTCTTTGGTATGGATTGAAATCTGAAACGAATGGAAAGTGTGTTATACTTTGAGAAAGTCACTGTTACAAAATGGTTTGATGAGAGGATTTGGTGCAGAGCTGCTTGGATCAGCAGTGATATGAATTTCGATTTCTTTGAATTGGTGGATCTTCGCTGTGATTAGATAATTTATCTAGCAGGACATGAATATATCAGGAATCAGGCGATACTATTTCACAACAGAAATGAAAACAACCAAAATAAAACAAAACTACTTGAAACAAATAACGAAACTTATTTTGGACAGAAATTAATTCGAATTGTTTTTGAATTTTGTGCAAAAATATTCAATTCATTCGATATTAAATTAACTAACAAATTATTATGCAAATAAATAAATAACCAATATTCGAACAATTTCTAGAAAATAATAAGTAAATGGACGCATTTTGCACATAAAGTTCACTTTATTATTGTTTAAATCAATTGGATGCACTTTACATGAAATATTAGGTCAACCTTCTTGTGTAGTATGATAAGCTTTTATTTCTTATCACTTTCAATATCAATCCACATTTCATTCTTCTTTCCATCTTCTTTAACTAATTACTTTTTTTTCTTTTGGAAATAAAGGTACTTGCACGATTCTTTCTCTCTCTCTCTTCCTCTTTAAATTTAAAAGACTACGAGAATAGCGAGAAAGGACAAAATGATTGCGATAACAAAATTAAGATAGCGACCCATCCCGTATCCGATTTGCTTACTACTCATTTATGACATAATCTGTAATACAACGTACGAATGTGGCGTGCGACACGCACATGCGGCATGCGACATGCGACACGGATATAAGCAGATTAAAAAATATATATGTATGCCTGGATTTTTTAATTTTGAGCATAAGAGTAATATATTTGTGTCGTGTTTTATACAAAGATTACTTAATCTTAAAGTACACACTAGAAATATTATCTCGTATTACTTTCATTACTTGATAATATCAGGTATAAATTAATTTATTTTAAACAGGATTTTACAAACGTTAAATATGTAATTGTTTTTAGAATAAAAAGTACGTGAAGTAGTAAAGTAATAAAAAGATTAAGTAATTAGTTGATATGTCTGTTTGTGTATATGTGACTTTTGAATAGAAGTACAGTTTATTTTGTTTTAAATCAAGTCATAAAAAGCGGCACTCTTTTAATAATGCTTGATTAAATGATATTAATGTTTTTTCTTACTCAAACGATTTATTGCAGCGTAAGCAGTTACGGGATAGGCAGTGGTCCAGGTGGAAGTGATAGTTGGTCAACCCGAGGTGTCGGTGGTATCAGCGGTGATTCCTATCAGCAGAGCAACGGAATTTTCGGCTCCCATCGTCAACAGGTTTATTGTAGAACTGCAAAATTTTAGATTTGATAAAAAATTTTTTTGAATTTTATCCGCATGAACGTATTTAATGATTGTAGGAAAGATACGACTCCTATCCATCAGGTGGTGGACTTTTCGGCGGTGCAAGTTGCAGTTGCTCATCAGGATACGGTGGACTATTTGGAAAGAAATGATTTACAGGTTTTCTTTTAATTTCTCATCAAAAATTTGAATTTTGAAGATTTAAAATATCACATTCGAAATCATATTTAATTTCTAATATAATTTTATTGCTTCTCGATTTTGCAACTGTATATTATTAAATTACTTTACGCATAATTTGTGAGTGATTTATTTTTCATTCGATTTGTTTCGAAAAAAGTTTATAATTTGATGTAATGCTTACAGTTTAATTAATTAAATTTTAATATGTATTCTATTTTTAAAATTTAAACTAAATTCCGAGAATTGGTTACGATCAAATCAAACTGTTAAATTAGTATGGTTCATCCAAAAAGCCGTAGAACACGTTTTTGATGGCGTAATGTTATGATGACCAGTTGAAATGGGAAAACCAGTTTTTCCGTATTTCAACATTCCCACTGTTGAAGCTTCCCTGCATAAACGTTGTTTTTAGAGACATCCGTTTGTCTCATACGTGCGCAAACATGCATAAGCAGCCATTTTGAAAACATGCTGTGCAAATGTGAATAAATTTTTAAGCAAAAAAGAAAATTCCCAAACGGATGATTGGTTGGATTGGCGCTAATAGAATGGGTGGGGGAAAAGCCGCCACAAATATAGGAAAAAACAATTAGACTTGTCACTCTTTTCTTTCTATTGCGAATTATATGGCAATAACTTTGAGAAGTTTGGCGGAAAGGGGGAAAATTTCCAAACAAAAAAAAATTAGTAGAATTGATAAAGAGGTGAAAAGCAGTGGAGAATAAGCTAATGAATAAGATTTTTAATTTACTTTGAAAACGATTTGATATAAATAAACAAAATGATAGGCTAAAGGTTAAAGTGTTTGACCAATGGATATTTATATAATAAATATGTTAGAAGATATTAAAAAGATACGATTTGTTTTCAGTTTTTTTGTGTCAATGATATTTTTTTTTAAATTAGTATTTATATAAATTAAATTCTCAATTTTTATGAATTTCAACATAAACTCATTATTATCATTACTATCATCACAGATATAGAAGAAAATGATAAAAAACTACTTGGAAAAATTCACATCGCAACTGTTATTTAAGATATTTTAATGTACAATTTTAAGGTACTAATTGCTGATTTTTAAATTAATAACTGGTAGTTAATGAATTTTATTTAGTTTTTTCGTTCAATTTAAATCATTTTCAGCACATTAATTTTGCTTTTTTTTCAAATTGCCATTGTTTTATCATTAATTAATTGAGCCTGCTATTTTGATTAATTGCAAAGATTTTATTTAGCTGACATAAGTAAATGTTCGTGTAATAAGGAAATTTTAATTGAAATCGTTTTTCCTTTTCAGAATGACGAAAATAATCTTTCTTTTTTTGTCAGAACATTGTTCATGGTGGCGACTTCGACAGCAACATCTACAAAAGATCGCTTCTCCTCCTCATGTGAACTAATTCCAAAGTTGCTATACTGTACTGAACATATTTTGAATAAATGTCTTATCGATTGCTTCAGTTATATAGCTACTAATTGTTCAAATAAAATGCAAAATTTTGATGAAATTATCACAACGATCATTGGTTCTTATCGCAAAATAGAATCAAAATTCTATAATCAACAAGTTAGATCGTTCACTTTTTCATTTCCATTTTAAATTTACCAAACTGAGATTTTAGCGAGCAGTGATTTTTCTTCCGCAATCAGCCTTATTTCATTTGCTATTTTCGGTATTACTGTGAATATATCATTTACAATAAATAGATATTTCCGTTTTACAAATTTTTCAAATGAATTGAGTGGTAAATGTACTAATTAATAGAGCAAAAAAGTTTACATCATTTGTTTTGCTGATTTAGACAACGTCCATTTCTACAGCAATTCCAATTACATTATCTGAACCAACTACTCGAAATACTCCTCGGCAATCGTTCAAAAAATCAATGTTGTTTGTTGAACCAAAGTTATCATTCAAAAAATTATCTGAACTTGCGAAAGGTCAATGTTTAATTACCGAAGTATCACGACACCAAGGTATCATGATATGCTTTTTTCTAGAAACTAAAGGATCGACATGCTACCAAATACTGATAGATAATCTTTTTTTCTTTTTTAGCCAGATTATTTTCATTTCTCGCTGATATCTTAGAAATTTGTTATTATTCCTAAATTATTTGGAAATCAGTTTTCTTTTTTTAGCATCAACTTACCATCAAACTGATATTAACTATATTTATCTAAATCAACAATATCCGATCAACAATGTATCGGAATTCAATCATTCATTCGATTGTAGTATTGAGTATTCATCCTGTTCACTGCAAAAGCTTGTCGATGAATTATTCTTAACCTGTTGCCAGTATCATGTAAGAGGAGATTTTTTAATTCTTTAAGCTTAGGAAGATTTATACATTTCCATTTTTAAGTACTATTTTTAAATTGATACTTTTATGTAATGGCCTTAACCGATAATAGATAGCCAAAATTTTTTTATGATTAAATTTCTTTAAAAATTTTTGCAGATCGAATTTAGGCTTCTTTGCAGTTAAATTTTTATTTATAGGAATCAAAAAATTATCACGGTTTATGTACATACGAACATCGTCAACATACCGCAGTGGAAACGCTAATTCAGCAAAATGCTTGCGACCTTAAATATCGCAGCAAATTCACTTATTTCGCGAATCGAAATTGTTGTCAGTTTTTGGGGTGGAATCATCGAAACAAGAAGTTAGTAAGAGATAGGTAAGCTTAAATGGAAAAATCACTTCAACGCTTTTTATTAATATTTTCAAACAATTTCTTCAGTTGTATCTTGTCAAAAATTTGAAACATTATTATACATTTAAGAATATTTTTAGATCATATCTACTAATGCTCTGAATATAAAAACTTTTCCATTTTTGTTAAAAATTACCTAAATTAAATTGCTGAATTAATACAAGTTACGTTCCTGAAAATATGTATAGATTACATGAACTTAATTTAAAGCAGTTTAACAGAAATTAAGAATACAAATTAATTCAAATAATTCAATAGAACTGGAGAAGTGATCATAAATTAAGTAATTAGTAAGTTATAATATATATTTAATGATCGTAATTAATCGTCATTAACAATTATTGTATTTCATGATAATTTCCAATCGTCATAATGATTTTCATATTCACAGATGTCTCCGTATGTGCAATATAGCTCAATCAGGTGATCGGATCGAAACTGTTTAAAAAAATGCCATGGGTTGTCTCAGCAACTGGAATGTTCTCACGTACTACGCACGCAATCGCTTACGTACGACTAAGAACAAAAAAATTAGGAATACGAAAAAATATTTTCCATATCTTTCGAAATTATTTTTCAAATTTGTTCACTAATCATTCTTACGAAATAATTAAATTTGCAACAGGAAATTAATCAATCATTACAAGTTATTAAAATAATTTTAATTTTCGAAATTTCAGAACCTTTCACTTTTTTTAAAATGTATTTCCGACACAAATTTTAAGTAATGTTAATATACTATCATCAAATTAGGTTATTTTTAAGATTACAATGTTGACAAAACTGTTGATGCCATGGCTAGGCTTATTTTGTTTTCTGATGACTGAAAGAAACTTTGAACTTTTGATAATCCAATAAAATTTCCACAGGAAACAAAATACTAAGATAAGTAGTTTTTTATTGAATTAACTATGTTACATTAATTATTAATTCTTCATTATTGTACACAAAAAAATTATTTTTCTGCTTGTCTTACTGAAAATAATTTTTTGAATTCTGCTTTGAATATAAACTTAGCCTGAAGTTTTCTTTCGACAGAAATGAATAGACTAAAATTAAGCAAAAAAATCGAATAAATGAAGAGCAGAAAGATAAATGAAATCCCAGAATTTATTGTTAACAGTGTATCTACCAGATATAAGTTTTTGTCCCAAACTTCTACGATCCTTAAAGTAAGTTTTGTTTTTGCCTTTTGCATTTTAATGTTAAAAATGCCTGCCATGGCCCTAAACTATTTCCTTTCTTTTCTTTGAATTCTAGTAATCTTTGTCTATCGTGGTTGGAACTGTTAGTTTAAAAAAAATCTACATCAATTGTTTTTTCTTTTCTCTCTCTCTCTCTCTTTCTCTCTCCATCAGATTTACGCAGTGCTATCCATCCATTGGCAAAAATTGAAAAATATGAAAGGAAAGAGAAACGGAAGGCGATCGATACCCATTTCTATCAAAATATGGAAGATGCAAATTAGAATTCCGAAAAAAGAGGGATGTAAGTAGAAATCATTCATAGCTATTCCGGAAGTAAGTCCATTTATTTAGTGAAAGTTAATTCCTTTCTAAACTCTTCCATCTGCAGTTATTTAGCTACAATGTTTCATGAATAATCATTTCCATTTTATTTTACACTATTTCATTTTTTTAACCAAAGAGTGCATTGAATCCGTGGCTGGTGATTGAGTTCCGTGAAAAAAATTTGCAGTTCGATTCGGCAATGCTAATACTATTTGCTGATCGATCCGCTCCCGATATCTCAGGAAACTCCAACCTCACATATAATTGAAATTTAAAACAACACGCTCATTACATTTGCTTCACTTTAAGTTGCCGATGCTATTGCTATTGCCGCCACAAATATGTATTGCTCGAATCGATCAGTGCCGGATTTAATCAAAATTCCCAGTGATTCATTCCGGTATACTCGGGAATTTGGGAGATAACTCTGTTCTATTGGATTTTTCTTCTCAAAGAAGTTAATTCTGCAAAATCTTCTCAGTTTTGATGAGAAGCTCAAAAAAAGCAGAAGTTCAAGAGTTTCTCTCGAATTTCGGTGTTCTACTCATTACAAACTCCAAATGATTCTGATTTCCAGTTTTCCCTACCATACTGTTCTATTGTATATAATGCAACCACGACAATCAAGACTTTATCCTATTCTTTCTAATAAAAGAATTTTTTTCCCAGCAATTTTTATCATTTAATATCATCCGAAAAAGTTGTTAAAACAAAAGATTGATTTCAAAGGAAAAAGAAGAAACTTTCGAGTAGTAAGAATGCTGAAGAAAATGTACTAATTTTAAAACTTAAAAGTGAAGGGAAGAAGAAAGGAGGAAAAATGGAAAATAAGAAATTTAAATCAAAACAATTTAAGCAGCAATTCAAATTCTTAAGATTGAAATTTAGGAAGGATTGGCAGTGTCAAACAAGTCTTCCCGTGAAATTTCACGTGGTAGTTCTTCCTTTCAGGTTTCAAAATAGTGATTTTTAAATGATATTCATTCTTACAATTTTAATCTTCTTCATATGATACTTAAATGTTAGCATAAAATGCTCTCTTTCAAAGTTAATTTCTATTAAGTTTCAGGAAGATGGTGAAAAATAAAATCAAAAGTGTTCGGATTTTGAAGAATTCTTGAAAAATTCGAATTCAATTCAAAATTAAGATTTCAACTAAGAAAATGAAAAAATTTCAAGTTAAAAGGCAAAAACTGTATCAATTAAATGATTTCTCTGAACCTTTAAATGCAGTTATTTTCTTCTGTGAATTCATTTACCTGTAATTAATTACTGATGGATGGGAAAAAGGAATGTAACATTTTTTAACTATTAATTTGAGCTAAATGAATGAAATTTTCACACATCATTCGCATACTAACAATAATATTGTTAATTTGAGTGATTCATAGTGTGCAAAAAAGGGTCAATAAAGTAATCGATAACAAAAACAAAGAGGTCAACAAAGCAATCGATTGGTTATGTGAATCGTAACAGAATTTGTTGGCGTAAGATATCGTCTAATTGGATCAGGTAAGTGAAAATAGAAATGAAGAAATACAGTAGCAATGGGATTTTATTACATTTCGATTACGATATTAGTGAGTTATTTCCCATTTATGTGTTTTGTATATATTCTTATGCTACATTGTCTATCCAGTGTATAAACTTTGATCTTTCTCTTAAATAAGCTTGAATGAACGTTAACTTAGTATAATTAAGTTAGCTTCAGTAAATTCGCAAAATGTTTTTTTAGTTTTACATTTCTGGAATTGAATGTTTGCTTAAAGATGAAAGTAAGAAAGTTGAAAATTATCGATTTCAAGAAGGTCTCACGACGAAGGCTAGCAGTTGGTGAGAAGTTCTCTCTGTAATTAGAACGAGAAGGAATGCGAAGGCGCAAAAGGATCTCAGGGCTACTCGTCGCCTCTCTCATTGTTGCACTGGTCATTTATGAAGAAGTCCATGTGACCATTTATTATCTCTACAAGAATTATTATAGTACTACGATTATTCGTAATATTACCGTTGAAAGATCTGAAGGTAGATGATTTTCCGATTTTTTTCTTTCCTGATATAAACCGGTGTCTTTCTGGCAAATTTGGATAGTAAATATTTCAGAAAACTGTTTGAGAAAAAACAATAAGGTTTAGGAAATTTCTTTTATCATTTTGAAATTTCAAGAAGCCTTTAGTGTCTTTCGAATCTGTAAAATGCTGCTAAGTTTTATAATACTACATATTTTTCTATATATATATATGTATATAAAGAAACAGTGATGACAGGGAAAGGGCGGAAAAAATTCCAGGTTTTAGGAAAAGTGAATTTCACTCCGAAACTTCTCTTTCCTCTAAACGATATTTTTCCAGAACCGAAAGGCGAAATTTCTGTTTTAAAATTCATGTAAAAAATATGAAACTTGAGAGTAAAAACTTTAAGATTTAATCTTTCCACATTCTTTTTAAATTCTATCTATCCATATCAATAATTCGTCGATAAGGCTAAAAAAGTGACAGTTCTATATATCAATTTATTTCAAATGATTAAGAGATTTCAAATTAATTAACAATAGCTTGATGCAATGATCAAAAAGAATTTCAGATCAAAAATCAATTTCGATAGCAATAATTACTGTTTTGCTGAATCGCAATAATTATGATGAATATCGTTTAGCACAGGAAAGTTTCGAATGTTATGCATTATATCATAATTACAAATGGATTATTATTGACTTATCGGCGAATGTTACATTACAAAAATTATGTCCTCATAAAGATGTAACTTTTTTAGTTTTTCAAAATAATTACTGTTAATGAAACAAACGATAGTATGGAAGAGTGATGGTTTAATCATGTATCATTCTCTAACAATGAATGCAATGATTAGATGATATGTAGTGTAATAAGGCATGATAATGATGACAGATGTGAAGAAAAGAGAAATTTAATCTGTATGATGGAAATGCTGTAAGGAAGGAAAGGTATAGGCGAAATGAGTGACCACCTGCAGAGAATTGTAGACTAGTAATAGTTATGATTGGAGTTCGTTCCATTTCTGTGGTTTAGTCAAATTTTTACTTTACCGATTAGGACAGTAACAATTTGGTTGTATTTAACATTTTGTTAGAAATGATAAATAAATCAAACATACAAGATATTGGGAATGAATGAGAGCGATGACCAATTGGGTGGCCATTTGCTAAGGGTAAAGAACTGATAACTACCACATGCTGTAACGATAGTCACAAGAGTAGCAAATGGAAGATAAGTTCAAATGGATGAAAAATGAAACCAATAAACAGACAAAACCATCCAATCATTTTGTATTGACGATTCTATTGATTCCTTTTTTCTCTTTCCCCTCTACAAGCCGACTATTATCTCACCTAATGATCCTGCACATTAATTCTCTAAACTATCCCTCAATTCAATCGATTAAGTTATCCAAATAATCATAATAATATGGATGATATACAGATAAATAGTCTGATAGTAAAATGACAAGAATTTTAGTTTATGTTTGCTCGACATTGTGTCACAGCAGAGGTAATGACGGATGCGATTAATATTCAGTGGTTCCTGTTTATTGATGCTGATATGGGAGTGATTAATCCAAATCATTTGATTGAAGAATGGATTGATGATAACGTCAATCTCATCTTTTATGATCGAATTTTTAATCATGAAGTGATGGCCGGAAGTTATTTAGCAAAGTCAGCTATAATCACTTCTTTTATTATTTATCATATTCACTTTTTTCAAAATTTAGAAATCTGGAAAGCAATGTATGTCAATAAATTCGTGATAGTGAGTGTCAGCCATCATACATTGAGAATATTTTGTGGTCACTCGATGGTCAGTCGCTTGATTTAGCGGCCATTGTAATTGAAAAGACTGTGTTTCGTTATGAATCATTAAATTAGCACCTGGAATGCTTTAGTTTTAACAGCTATTATAAGGCTTGGCAAATTTGCTTACATTTTAACCTCAGAATTTATTTATTACAGAAACACTCCATATTCGCGCGAATTTCTTCAATTCTGGGCAAATTATGAAATGAAATTACCATTTGAAAGTTTTGGTTCAGACAATGGTGCAATTCATGTAAGTCAACTACTCAATATCGATAATTTAATTATTGATTATTAATATAGGCTCATTATGGTATTTATTTCGAAATTGAAAGAATTGCGCTGCTGAATTTCTCCAATAGATCAGTTTGCTTTATTCTCTCACAAAGCACTAATTTATGTATTTTCTTACATCCTATCATGGCTTTTCTGTCGAATGATTCATTTCTCTGAGACAATATTTTTGTTTTCTAATAAAAACAATTAACTTTGGCATTAATTGATAAAATACCAATATAATATCTTTAATATTAATTCACTTCTTTTTTGTTTTTTTCAAAACCATAAAATTCAATTTTACAGAATGTTTTGCTTGAATTTATATGGCCGGAAAGAGTAAACGAAAGAGTGTTTTGTGAAAGCATTTGGATGCAAGTAAAGTTTGTAATTTAAAATATTCTTAAAATAGAGTTTATAATTTAAAACTTTGAGGTAGCTGCTTTCGCAAGCATTACCTTAACTTTTCGACAATTCACTTTTAACAGGCATAATATTAATTATGATATCGATGTGAACAAGTATATCCTAATCACAAAATTAAATTCCAATTAGCATAAATTAATATCGTTCATTCTATTAATTTTGCGCTTCTCGTATTTTACTCAAAATGTTCATTTATTAATTTTAAATAAACTACTCGTAAGCTTTATTTGTTTTATAATATTTGTAAATGTCATTAATTATTAAATTCATTACTTTAGAATTGACTAAGACATTTTTATCTTTTTTTATAAATCTAATTTTAAATTTTATATGCAACTGTTTTGGCAGCCATTGCAGGAATTTCGATGATTTAAGTATTTATGTAGCTTGTGTTCGAAACATTACCAGTGAAGCAACAATTTGGCCTAATCATTTGCGCATCATTCCGAAAGGTAAAGCGTGGGCTCGTGACACCTGGCTTACTGATTCGATGTGGTGTGAACAAGATTTCATCCTGCACGGTTGGCAAAAGCGGTTAGTTCTGTAGAATCCTCGGGATTTTTTGAAAATATATCATATTCTCTGAAATAATACTTGAGCTTACTTATTAAACAGCAGCTCATTAAAGGTAGGATATGTGTAATTTCCGTATTTACTCTAATATAATAAATGAGTGTCCTGTTCAAACTATTATTGTTATTTTAGGAAAATTGATCGGATTACATTTGGTGGTTGGCCTTCACCACTCGCATCGCATAATTTCAATCTTTCACTTTGTACTAATTTTAATACTGTTTCTCTAAATTGGCAATATAAGAATACTTTTATAAGGAGTAATACTGAAGTACAAGGATGGCTTAATAAGACAATTATTAATTCGAGGTATGACTTTGAAAGACATTTAAAATTGATTATGAGTCAGCAAAGGCAGTGACTTTTAAAAATTGTTCACAGGTTTTTTATTCTATTTGAAATGTATCATCATATATATACAATCTTATGAAAATGGATTTCTAATGTAAAAAAACTTATCACTGGTTGATTTTTTCCAGCAGACAAAAATTTCAACATATTATTAAGTGATTCTGAATCGGTTCTTCTGAATTGTTTTGAGAAGTTTTTATCTCCTATTATCTAAATAATCTATATTTCATCTGTTTCAAAAGTAAAAGTAAAAGTAAAATTTCGACCAAATTTCTTGAAAGCAGTATTTATCACTTCATTTATTGCATTGTTTTCAGGAATGACGATTTCCTTTTCTGTCAGACATTTTTGAATTTGATCTTTTTCTTTCCGATCATTTGATTCAGTTTTCCTCACACATTTTTTGGATTAAACTGCCAATTATCAAATTTACTCATTTGTGAGTGCCATCTTATTTTTCTTCTTTGTGTCTTGCGAACTTTGCTTTCATTTTTCAGCATGAATTTAGTTAAGGAAGCATTTTTCATTGCATTTATTGATCGATTTAAGATCGATTCAGGATTTCTCCTCCATTTTATAAGGATTACGGGACTGTTTTAAATAATTTTAATAATGTTATATAAAGTACTTCAATTGCTTAATGTTTGCGGTATCATTTGCGTGTGTGAGATAAATTTTATTGTTTGATTTTAGTATATTTTGCATTTTGATATTTAACATTATTTCTTTTTATCTGTTTATGTATTTGATTTTGTTTCCAAATTGTAATAGTTTATATAAAAATAAATATGAAGCTTATCATTACCAATGAAGAAATATCAGGAATTTGAGTATTCCGGATTAAGAAGATTTGATAATTAGAAAGAAACCTTTAAAAAAAATTTTTCAAAATATTGATGGAAAGAATTATATATTTTGGAAATCAATGAACTACTGATAGCTGCGGAAAAAGTGATGACTGTAAGGATTTGAAGTGTCATAGATTGGAAAGAAAGCGAAATACATAAATCGAAAAAATTTTTTTTTCGAAGGTTTGACCTCTGATTAGATGTTGCCGGAAAATTACTCTTTTTTATTATAGTTATCATATCTTCTTGTTGAAAGTAATGCGTCAATGACTAATCAAAAATACTTAAATCAAGGAGCAATTATTAATATTTAAATCGATCAGTTTATTGGAATAGTTAATGCTCTCTCAATTGTTTATAAAGCTGAGACAGAGGAATTTAATAAACAATCTAGCAATCGCTAGTATTATATCGCATTTTTCAATAATTCTATTTTAACTTTTATCCCTTATTATGCAGTAATGGCTGTTAGGAAAGGCCAAAGAGTACTTATTAAAAATAAAT
Organism: Cruorifilaria tuberocauda; assembly: GCA_013365365.1. Lineage (NCBI taxonomy): Eukaryota > Metazoa > Nematoda > Chromadorea > Rhabditida > Onchocercidae > Cruorifilaria > Cruorifilaria tuberocauda. The sequence continues at coordinate 25,605 of JABVXU010000024.1, forward strand.
TTATTAACTGATTTCGTTTCATTTTTCATATTTATTGTACTATCAATAGTGAGTTGCTTAGAAATTAAGAGTTATCCAAACAATCTAAAAGTTAGTTGACAATCACTGATCATTGATCAATTCGTATAATATCAGATGAAGGATTTGTGCAGCTAGCTGTATAGGTCTTAGCAGAAATGTCAAATGGAGAAAGAAGTTTGAAGAAAGTTCGCTACCTGGAATATTGTCAAACGATTTGCATGTTATTAACTTTACTAGCATTCGCTGATATTTACTCACGTATTGGTAACGTGGGACTAGAATGCCAGTTGATGAAAGATGAAATCAATTTGAGGCGTATCCGACGTGATATTGTATCACCGCCATCCATTCAAACTTTGTTCAATACATCAAAGCATAACGTTTTGATGCATTCTTTATCAAAAATTAAGGTTTCAGTAATAGAATTTTCCTGAAGAATTAAAGTTTTTTTACATCTTGGTTTTATCCTACAATATTGACATCGAGAAAAACAGCAAGTTCTCTTAGTTTGAATTTTAAAAGGGATTTTTTATGATTATTTGCTTTATTAGACTAACGAATTGCTTGAAAAGTGCTTAGAAATGCATCAGTATTGCACGGCAGAATCTGGCATTAGTCATGGACCACCTGGACCGATTGGACCGCCTGGATTACCCGGGTATGTCGGAATTAGAATCCACTAAAGCAACTTTGCATTGACATTAGCGAAACTTCGTAATTTTTAGAAGTCCTGGAAAACCCGGACCACCCGGACGAGATGGTTTAATTGGAAAGCCTGGACCTCCCGGTCCACGAGGTACACTTTTTCTTTTTCAAGAATTTAACCGTCCATCCAGTATCTATTTTGCACTGCACTAATACGTTACTAATACATTAGTATCACTTTAGATGGAATCTGGAAATTTGCGGATAATTATAGGACCACCTGGAATGCCCGGAAAACCTGGAATTTGTCCAAAATGTCCTGTTGCTGAGAATTCTGAAATGCTACGTAAAACGGAATGTCCAAAAGTTGAACCAATAGAATGTCCAATACAGATAACACTTAATGGTGAGAGTGGACCGCGATATACCGAGCACCAACTGCCGTATTTTGTTAGAGTAGTATGTTTTGTCGTTTTTCATTTTTGGATAACTCAATTTATTAAGAAGCTAAATATTGTTCTGCAATAGAAGTGAACATGATTAATTTAACAGATGCTTTTAAATGATACTGATTTAATGCCGGAAATTGATAAGTGTATTCGTATTTGTCTACCAAATATAACAATACCATCTGAATCAGAAATGCCGCTTACCAGTACCGAAATACCGTACATCGAGGGAGCAACAGCACGTAAATTTTTCTTTGCAAGCTTTAAATTTCCAATATTGAAATTTGTAACGAAGAATTATGATATTAAGTAAATGTTTTATAATATTATTATAAGTAATGTTTTTGTTATTACTCTGATAAATTATTTTAAAAACTGATTTAATAATTATTTATATTATAATTTTCAATTACAGATTGTTATTTGGATGATGTTGGTAAACCAATATTTCATGCTCATTCCAATACCTATTTCGGATCATGGATGCGTGATGCTTATCCACAAAATGGTCAGGTTCGCTGGTTTTTGTGCAGTGTTTCCGGAAGAAAATGATGACAAGATGCATTTACCTTTCCGGTTTTTTGCTTGTTAGATGCTTTTGTTTATGCACTAACAAATAATACCATCAAAGGATATGACGAAACGTTGGATGACAAAGCATTTTCAAGGCGATACGGTGGAGGAATATTTGGATGAAGGCGATATGCGACGACAGCGCGTTTTTGTCACGTTAACATTTTTCCTTATCACCAACATTGCAATTCATTAGTGATAAATTGAAATATGGTAACAATGGTTTAGCATTGTTACAGCAAATGCAATGAGTTTTGCTTACGTAAGCTTCAAGTAATCAATGAAATTATTAGCGCGGCGTCATTATATATGCGACGCTATAAATCGCTTAGAAAAGTATCATATTTGGAGTCTTGTTAAAGTAAACCAAAAACTTTGAGAAAAAAGCCTCAAGCTTCAAATTCAAATGATATTATTATACTTTGATAAAATATTTCGAGAACTGCTAGAAATGATCTATTTAATCCGAATTCTAGACACCATTTGCCATATTTATATGATGGAACAAATCTGATATTTTTCAATGGTTCAATATATTTCCATCGTGCTGGCACTCCTAAAATCAGCAAATATGAATTACACTCGAAAGCTTATAACGAAGTTTTAATTAATAAGCATGCGGCGCATAAGGGAAATAACGTGAGGTTTTATACGGAAGAAAGAAATCTTCCGTTCGAAAAGTTCGAGTCTCTTTTTCATTATGAAATTCATTTTTAAATTTCGAAATTCTGTTCACAATATGCTTTTTTTGAAGTTCGAAGAGGCTTACATGACTTCTTCTTTCAGTATCTATTTAATTTATCGATGAATTATTTCGATTTGGCAGTGGATGAGAATGCTTTGTGGGTGATATTTCATTATGAGAATGAGGAGTTTTTGTCGATAGCTAAATTGGACATTAGCAATTTAACTATTTATGAAACCTGGAATTTAACTTTAATTAATCATACCGAAGTAGCGAATGGTTTTGTCGTTTGTGGTGTACTGTATTTGGTTTGTTTAGGATTTTTATAAATTTATTCGAAAATGAAAATTTCTTCTTAAGCTCCTATTTTTTTGCATTTTTTTGAACAAAAAATAAATTTACATAAGCCATTTGAAGAAATGCATGATAACCCACAATAATTGATAATCAGTTTTAATTAAACTATTTTTTTGCTTTTTGCAGGTAAAAAGTTCACATGATTTAAAAAGTGAAATAGCAATCGCATACGATCTCTATCGTGATAAATATCATAAGCCAAACATTCCATGGATTAATTTATATCGAAATGCTAACATGATATCATATAATCCATACGATAAGCGAATTTACATCTACGATCATGGATATTTGTTAACTCTACCAGCACGAATCACTTGGAGAGCTAAATAATGTGCATTTCTTTGATGAGCTAATCAGCGCTTTCGTGATAATTTCGAATTTTACAGTTTTACAATCATTTTTACAAATGTTTTATCAGTTCGATAGCATTATTATGAATTAATTATTTATCATATTTAAAGCATTCCTCATAAGTTAGACATTTTTTAATTAATTAATATTCAAATGTAACTTTATTTCATTCTAATTTCAATATTTTTGATAAATATTTTACATCACTTTGTTTCATATCTGTTCTGTCATTTTAACCAATAAAAGTTGTAATTATCATTAATTATTTGACAGTAAGTTTACTTAGTTTCTTAAGTTATTATTTATTTATAAAAATAAAAAAAGCATATTTCAATATTTTATTTTTAAGCGGTGAAACTATACACATTGAAATGCAACAGAAAAGAGTTACTGATCATTTCATTAAATTTTTATACTTTCTTCCGAATACTTTTCTTCGAAATGAGTAAGTGGAAAGGCGATCAAGAGTGAAAAGTTGTATTGTTAGATAATAGCACTTGATCATATTATGAAGAAATCATAGGAATTGAGAAATATTGCGTTATTATAACAAGTGAAACTTGTAATTATTATGATAATTGTCAGATAAATTTTATTAAAATTGGAAAAATTTTAAGTGCTTTAAGTAAGATCAGCAAAATAAACCATTCAAAAGAAAATATCTAGTTATCATTTACGAAAGGTTAAATACATCGAATTTTATTATTTCCAAAAGAAAAAAAATTTTTTAAATATTCAGTTCACACATACATGGCATTTAAAAAGCAAATGTTGGTGTGGTGAACTTTTTTGAATTCGGGATTCACTGACAAACAACTTATTAGGTTTGATTTGATTCGAGTTACTGAACGCCGTCGAGCTATACTGAAGTTGAGTGAGGACTGAGCTCTCTGTTAAGTCAACGTCAACGCTTTATTAAGAACTGGTAGTAACCACGGTTAGCTAAGAAGGATAATCTTGTTGTAGTTGGTAGATAACGCCCATCATGAAAACATGGAGCACAAAGCAACACTTGTATAACGGTAAACCGAGACAGCATAAAGGTTAAAGGTCATAGGATATATGAGCTAATTGAAACAATTGAAATGGGAATTGTACAAATGGTAAATTCTTCATCATCCCTTAAAGATGATGATGAAATTGTGGTTAAAACAAAGATAGACTAACCTTTAGTCATCCCTTGATGAAGATGATGAAATCAAAAAGTGAAGTGAGAATGAATTGAGATAAAACAAGCCTTTACTCTGCTTTAATTAGCATATCTACACAATGTACCATCGTCATCCACGGATTTGACATTTCATGATTTCGGTGGTTCACAACAAATGAGAAATTCAAAAATTCAGTGGCATAAATTAAAAGAAATTAATTGAGAAAAGTTAATGTTTACACATATCAACAAATCGATTGATTTTAAAACTGCTTTAAAATGACTTTTATTTTCTTTTAAAACATATCGAAAATAGCGAAGACATAACTTGTTCACATCATTAAGCTATTTCGTATAATCGATACTTGAAAAAATTATTTATCACTCTTTAACGTATCGCATCCTTATGTAAAACCGGTGAATATTAACATAATCCGTATTTCCCTATCTCTTGAAAAGAGCTGATGTTGCTTAACTGTGGAATTATCCATCGCATGTCTTTGTTTCGTGTATAGTACTGATGATTTCCCATAGATACTTCACGTACGTGATCACAATCGCACGTCTAGAGAAGAATATACAGGTAAGATAATACCGATCAATCAATACAGAATTTGTCTCCTTCCTAGATCGATCATTTGATCATTACAGTTGGAAGTTTTTACTTTTTGATGTAAAAATACAGCCTGTAACAACGACGTAAGTATTTCTAATTCACCCATTTTGCTAAGAGTTATTTGAGAAATCTTAGATTAAATTTACCAGTGCATTTATGATGGTTTTCTTATCTGTCTCTTTTATGTTATCCCTCTCTCTTCTCATTTATGCAAATGAGCATTTGAAGCGTAGAATTTATTTCATATAACTTAACTAACATCACCAAAAAAATTACGAAATTATCGAAATAAACTGATCGACTAGAATAATCAGTTATTAATTGCAAATGTGTAAGAGGAGGTGTGAACATTACATCAAATTTTGCTAATTGATATGACAGACCGAGAAGACAGAAATGATTCATTTGAACATGAAAGATAATATTATAGAATCATTATTCTGATTTAATCTTCTATTCATCATTTTGGCAGATATTGAATATCAGAGAATATTGCAAACACCCATTTCGATTTCATTTTCAATCATTTTTCGTTCAAATTATTCATTAATCAACATAAACACACTTTTAATTGGATTAGCAAAAATCATAGTTTGAAAATATAAAATTAACTCTTGAAGTATATCATCAGATGGCAATTTGATCATCAACATACTTGAGAATTACTAAAAGTGATATTTTGAAGAGATTGATGGTAAAGGATGAAGATTCTATGATAGAAAATAAACGCGTAGGGAAAATATGCAATAAGAATGTGGAAATTAATTCTGAAGGTATGGGTTAATTAAATGCAAAGTAAATTAAATAATTCATTTCTCGACATTAATCATAATTTATACAGGCACGCATAAAATTATAAAACCCATAATTTTTTTCACCAAATAAATAAATAAAAAGTATCATTTCCGGTTGAACCTTACAACGGAAATTTCAAATTTATAGTTGTATTTTCCGAAATGAAGCGAAACTTACTTTTGTTAGTTAAAAAACAGTAATTGAAGAAAAAAGCCCATTTCTAATAGGTAAACGAAACAATAAGTAACAAAATAATTTAAGTATACAAAAGAAAAAAGGCAAAAGAAACGAAAATAGAATATTTATGGTGAGATTACAATGGAGAGAAAATACCAAAAATCAAAAAATTACAACGAATTTGAGACATCAATGTTCTTTCCAATATTCTCTTTTATTATTGATTTACTTCAATAATTTTCATTCCAGTAAGACTTATACTTTCTTTTAATCCTTATATTTGGCAATATTAATTAAACATATATGCTAAAATAAACACAAACAAATCAGCTATTCACATTATTATTGGATAAATCAATCATACCATTCTCTACTTCATCTTCAAAGCTATCGTAATTATTTCTCATCAAATTAGCTTTTTGATTTCTATTAATAGCTAACTCTTCTTTTCTTCCCATTATTTGTTGTTGCTTTTGTTCTTTCTGTTTATTCAATCGTGCAATAACCGCTGTAATTAGCGCCGCACCTTTACCGCTACCATCAGCGGTTTGTAATAATTTGAACTACAAAAATATTGAAAGATAGTAATAAGTTAAGTTCGTATTTAAATATCCAAAAGTTATAATAGAACGAGAAACATTGAAATTATTCATTAAACAGTTGGTTATCATTAATTTTTATTAGATTAAAATTAAATGCACCTGAGATATGCAATAAAACATAATAAAATTGTTTATCTATAGCGATAGAATCATTACCAAATATCATTATATAATAGTATTACTTAGTTATTAATTCTTGTAATTATAGTAAAATGATAGCAGTAATCATAATTCTTAACTGCAGCATGATAATTCATTTGTTATTCATCCCAATCGAAATCAATTGTTAAAAAATTCAATTTTAAGTGATTCAACAATATTTCTATCTATTTTTAAATAAAATATGACTGGTGTGGTAACCAAATGATTATATGATAACTGTTATCATCCAACGGTGCCAAAACATATCAGTGAACGAAATGTATGCAATACTAACATTAAGGCCCGGATCAACAAGCTCTTTCAATTTGTCATGAACCCAAAAGTCGAAAAATGGGTGATATTTATAGGTACTTCCATCTATCCCAACTATCATATTCGGTTTTCGGACACGATTTAACACACAGGCAATTGCTGTAAATTTTCAAATTATTTATAAAAGAATGATAAAATTTCAATTTTCGATCATCCTTATAATTATTATTAATTTCGTCGATAAACATAATTTTATCTCTTATTCATTTTTTTAACAAAGAAATTTCACTGTTTGAAAGTTTTATTAATCATTATATTGTTAAATGATAAATGAAAAATCAAATGAAAAGATTCTACTTCCCTTTTTATTTTTCATTTAACCTCTTTGATATATATTATTTAAATTTATCTACTCCAAATCAAATAAATGTGAGATTAATTCTATCAGTAAGCTACGAAAGATAAATCCAGTCACTGAAAATTTCATTTCTTTATGAGTATCATAGCTCTCTCAGAGTCATAGTATTCTGGCTGTGGCTTTTAATTTAAATAATTCAAAAATTAAAAAAAGTTTTACCAGCGGCGCCAAGATTAGCTGATCGGCGTGAAACGACGACGCAAACTTCTCGAAGAATTAACATATCACTGAAGTTATACTGCTCAATACCCAATTCATCCAATATATCTCTCGTATGTACATATGAACCACTTTCATCTCTGGAATTTTCATAAATTTTTTTACCTATTTCACGTAACTGTTATCTTCACTAAGATAAGACTAATTGTCTCGTCAAAATGCGATATTGAAAACGATCAGATGACACATGCAATGGTTAATTTAATTAAAAAATAGTAACTGATAACTAGCCTCTGGCATATTTGTTAAATAAGTGGAAAGAAAAGCAAAAAATATTAAAGTGAATTTTTGATATTTAGATTTTAAGACTCGAGTAGTTAAAAACTCTGCATGAAACTTTTACAATAAGTTTTCCATCATTTCCCAAAAATCGAATAAAATCTTAATAATCTTATCATTTCTATTTTCTTTTTGTAGTAAAAAATCATTACTAGCTAATTAGTCACTTCTTTCTATATTCTACTGAATTTCAAATTTTCGAAAAATTGAAAAAAATTCAATTTGCTGAAAAATAAGTTAGTTTATTTACCTTGGATGAATTTACCTGAGAATTTCAGAAATATATTTGGTTGGGAAAGAATCCTGTCTAAAAAGCGTATCCGAACCTTTGCCCCCAAACAAAACACGAGCTCGTGTTAATTTCTCCAATACAACACGCACTACTTCGCCCATGCATTTTCCGCCAACAAGCTTATCAAATCTATAAATACGATATTCGTATTTATAACCGTATATTCCAAAAAATGAACCACTAAAACATATGATTATAAAGTAAGTTTATTTCATTGCTAAAAAAGAGAACAAATTATCAGTTATTGTTGTTACCTTTTCTACTTGAGAAAGTAAACAGATTGCATCTATCGATTGTTTCAATTATGATAAATGTACTGAAAATGAAATGAAAAATAAGAGCTAGATGGGAAATTGAAATAGTAAGAGTAAAATACGTGTTAACGCCTGGATGCTCCGAGCGACTATCAACAATCTTATCATATTGCGTTAATATATAATTAGCTTCAGAATGATCACCGAAGCCACCCCATTCCGTATCAATAATCATTTCCGAATATTCGTAATCAGTTGTTGCTTTTGATAAACCATATTTGATTTTGGATGTGTCTTCCATGTATGAAGCATTGGTACCAGTTGCTGCAATAATATTTTCCTTTTTTAAAACTTTTTACTTTAATTAATTTCTTAACTTAATTAGATTGAGATAAAATTAAGGAAAAAGTAATGTAATTATTGATTGAAATTCATACCAATAATAACACCAATATGACATTCACCGCCATTCCCATGAGCAGCTGCTACCATTGTACCGACGGTATCATTAATTAATGCTACCACTTCCACTTTAATATCCTATCAACAATTCAAGATAAAACAAGCAAAAATTGGTTCAACTTCATTAAAAAACTATTGAAAAAGAGGGAAAGAAAAAAGCTCTAAATGAACAAATAATTACTAATCTAACTTAAATAAAAAAAATTTAATTACCAATAAAAAGGTATATTAAATTACACAATAAAAGTTTCAAGAATTTAAAAATATTTTGTAGAAAAAATTTTTAAAGTGAAACGGTTACTCCTCTTCTGGCAATAGATTGTTCAAGAAGCTCTACAATATCTTCTCCAACTACACCTGTCGTTTCGAAACCTTTCGTCCACCTGAATATTTTACATAGAATTTCTTCAAATGGAAAAATCAATCCTTTCAGCGATTTATTTAAATTGCCAACCTGAGCAGTGTAGCAGAACGTAAGTTTTTTTGGTCACATGGATAAGAAAACGTGAATCCAACTGGTAGGCCGTCATTCTGGACACCTTTTTCAATCAGAAATTCTGCTAAGCATTTCGTTATATAATCGAATAGCTTAAAAGAATATGAGTTCAAAGATGAATTTAAAATCATATTCTATTAAATGAATTAAAACGGAGCAGACAGGAATCATTATATAAATGAAATATCGGAACTGAAAAGACTAGCCTGTTCACCGGTACCACGCATAGCCCAATTTGGTATACGTGTGTTGAACTGTTCCGTTTTAAGCTCTTCACCCGGAGTAATATCCATCAACATTACACGCAAATTGGTACCACCCAAATCCATCGCAATAAATCGACCTTCTTCTGTAAAATTTCTGTAAGTATCCCAATTAATATCCATCAGAAGAAAAAATTTTAATATAATCGAATTGGATTGTGCGTGTGCGTGTGTGTATGGTGTGTGTCTGTCTGTATGGGATGTACATATCTTTTCTATGAACTGATTTTTCTTTGGCAAGAATTTGCCATTAATTTTTGGAACAATTTTGAACTTTACATTCATATCTGTATATCACTTAAAGCATTATCATTTCGTGTTGCGAAAAAAAAGGAAATTTTCTCTAATATAAATAAATATTTCGACAATAATCAAATCTGTAAACAATGATCATATGAAGGATTAAACTGGTATGATAATGAATTTTTATACCTATCTAGGAGATCATGCTATTTTCATGAAGAGTCACTAAAACTGATATCATTTTTATCGTTCATCGATCTTTCAGAAAAAGATTCGCTATATCATTAATTTACTTATAGTGCTCGGATTATCAGGTGATATTAAATAAAGGAAAAGAAGAAATTCGCATTGGGAAAATTATAAAAGTGCAATGATGGAAGAAATGATAAAATATTGAACTGCATACCTGAATTGGTCTATCTTAATTAATCACTGGCTTCTTTCATAAATTATTTGAGTTTTCCTTTCTTTAAAATTATGTATTTTTGTTTTCCGTCCCTCAGAGATATCACATACTAATTGCATGTAATCAGTTAAGAAATATACATCTTTTTTCTCCGTAAAAGAATATTTATATCAGAAAGTAACATTGTTTTATAGATTTTATTATTTTTTAATTAAATTCCTTCGCTTCTCTACTCTCTATTATTGCCAGTTCATTTTATTGAATGTTTTTCCAATAAACCATATTGAAAGTTAAAAAACGACCATATAATCATTTTAGGAATGATAATTGTAAGTGAAGTAATCGAAAACTTATTTACCAAATTAGAAATTTTACAGTTTCATTTGATTGTAAACATTATTTATTGCAAGATTAAAGACAATTATAAAATTCAGTTATAAAAATTCCGATCGAAAAAGGTCAAAAAAGAAACAAAAGAAAACAATAACCTGTTCCATCAGGTAATTCAGGTACAAAAGATGGTAACATTGATACTGTACTATTATTAGGTCCACCTTCAAGACCCTTATCCATATTATAAGACATATCTACCATCATTCGGCGAAGCGTTTCGTTTGATAATTTGAATTCCGCCATCACTATCTCCAGCTAAAATTTATAAAATTTTTTCGTTTTCCAATTAATTTTAGAAACTATATATTCCATTGAATCATTTTTTCATCGTATTTTTCCGACAAAAAAGAAAAGAAGGAATCTGCAGTGTTCGAAAATATCGATCATATTTAAATGCCTTTGAAAATTCTAACAATTATTGAAATGAGATTTGAATTCAAAAAGGGAGAAATTCGACCCATAGAAAAAGTTGACAAATGAAATGAAAAACACACTGAAATCGGTGGTTCATTGAAGTTTTCTTGTGCCTTAGCGTTCGTTCCGCATCCGTTAGCTGTCACGTCGCTTTCCTCTCTCCGCTCTGAGCTTTCTCTCCAATTTCGGATTACGCTTGTAATCGTCAGTAATCCTAACATCAACAATCTAAAATGCAGAAACTATATTTGTCACTTTTCGAGTAGAAAAATATTGAGCGTATATCGATCGTTGACTGAAAAAAATTGAAGGAAAACAAAAATAAAGTTGAGAAGAAGTTAAATACCAAGAAGTCAAAACTACTGTAAGTGATTTTATTAATTTCTGCAACGATATCTTACAGAACTACTAATTAATTAGTCTGGAAAAAGCCAGAAAACTGATTAGTCAGAATTAGTCATGGATTAGGCCAAATGAAATAAATAAAAGCAAATCGCCGCAGAGAGTAAGTGATAAATTTAAGAAATTCAAAATTGGAACTAATCTAAAAAGTTAATCTCAATTAATCTAATTAGCCTTAATCAGCCGCTTTTTTGGTTTTTGAACTAATTCTGCCCTAAAAAACTTTAAAATGGCATTTAAAATGATTTGAAAATATTTTTAAATTGATTTATCTTCTTGGATTAATTGAAAATATAAGAAGAAATTCTTTTACTTCAAACTTGAAGAGATCTGTATCTAATGAGCGACAACAAGTAGAATGTAAATGAAGCAAATGAGGAAAGCTGATGTCATAAAATATATTTTTTCACTCTCTCGAAAATCTGATCGACTAAAAGAAGAAAGATTTCTTATTTTTCGTCTTCCTCTTCAAACATGAACAGATTTATATCTTTACTGGTTCACAAATAGAAACTTATTTTCTTATAATGATTCTTTAATTAATTTTATTTTTCGCTTTATTTAGAAGGAAAATTTTATTCCATAAATTTTAATTCAATGAAAAATTAAGAAAAATGAATTGATTTTAAATTAGCGAGAATAAGAACTAATGAAGACATCAAACTAAATGGCAATTTTCTTAGCTAAATTAGCGCTAAATTCTTTTATTGAAACAACATTGCATGGAAATGTACTAAGAATAGCAAGTTTTAATTTTGTATTATATAAGAAATCAAGCAATGGATTGAATGAAAAAGAAAAAACTCAAATTTTTGAAAGGGATTCAATTTTAATACTTAAAATGAGTAATAATTAAATTTCATTAAAATACGTTTCCTCAGAAAATTCGGCTAAATTATAATAAAGATATGTTAGTATAACAATTAGTATAACAAATTCAAATTTGAAATACAAATTATTTATTGACAATGTGACAGACGTAAAAAAATAATTATCATATGATAAAGTTCTTCTTGAATAAATTTTGAAAGATTGTAAGATCAATATATAATAACATGCATTGATAATATTACTTGAGCAATTTTAAATGTTAAAAATTGGTAGATTAGCTGATTATAGACAAAATGACAATAGCATTACGATAATATGAAAATGATTTATGAAGAGAATTTTAGAATCCAAAAGAGAATTCTAGAATCCAAACATATCTTCGCAGATATCAGATCTATACAAAGTGATTCTGAAATTTATTACGTGAAAAAATCTGATCCTTTCTCATTCAGATTCACCAATCATTTTTCCTCGTTTTGACCTTTCACATTCGTATATTTTATCTTGCATTTAATGAGATAATGTAAAAGTAATATTGACCTGAGCCGCAATCTGTTGAATAAAAGATTTTTGCTTTCTTTGCACTGCTGAATTCTTTGAATCCTCTATCTACTCTAAAAATAAATGAAAAAAAATTGATGAGAATCATTTAAATCTTAGATGAAATTTGGTAAACTTAACCGTAGGTAAATATCTGTTTGAGAGATTTCACCAATCGATTCATTCTAATTGAAAATTTTGATTGCATTCATTGTCGTACGTGTTCCATGTATATCACACGTATGGTATCTGTGTTATTAGGTGTTTGAAGCATAATACAACGATTAGTTAGCAAAAACTTTTTAAAATAATGTCAGAAAGAAAATTACACTTTTTCAAAAGCTTATTTGTTGCAAAGATTTATGTTAAAACACTTTGTTTTCTTCTCTCACTTCATTTAGGTTTCAAAATGTGAAAAAAAAGGTGATAGGAAAATGATACATGAATATCTATCCTTTAAACTTTTAAATTTCAAACTTTTACTCAGTCATACATTTATTCTGAAGTTAATACTCGATAATTTCTATAAAATTTATTTTTAATAGTATTATTTAATAAATGTTGATCTATTGACATGTTTAAATTATATAGCTGATTAAATATGTGAAATATAAAATAATATCCATAATAATCATTCCTTCAAAAATTATTGATATGCATTTAAGTATTCTTTAAATTATCCAGTTTTAAATACAATTGAAATGGCACAACGATGAGATTATCTTATCATGGCTTTAATAATACCGGCTCTGTTTATGCAAATTAAAGGAATATTATGTTGAATAATTTTGAAGACTAACAATTAATTAAATAAATTGAGCAATATTAGAAATAAATTTTATAAAGAAATATTTACTTGAATAAGTTATAAATTAAGGAAAAAAGAAAAGAAGAGGCAGAGATAAGTGGAAAAGTAGGTGAAATGTCTCTTTGAAATTATTCTCACTAATTAATAAAAAGATATATACTTTTTTCTTTCTCTTCCAAACATTGCACATGACTGTATGGATGCTGTACTTTCAACCGATGAGAGTAATCTCATCAGTTAGCTGATAGTAAAGTGAGAAATGCAGATTGCAGCATTATCATGGACTGATTCCTTTCGTGCTTTAAATTGTCGCTTAAAAAGTTAAATATCATAAACAACGATTATTCAGTCTTTTGTCTTTATAATTTTCTTTTTAAAAAGAGAAAAAATGAGAGAAGAAACAATGGAAGAAAACAATGGACAAAGTTTCAATGCAACCAATGATATCAGGTAAATAACAACTTTGTGATAATTAATTAACAGATTTAGTAGACATTATTTCGTTGATAAAATCATAGTGATGAATACGAGGGATATCAAATTGAATGAATCTGAAGATGAAATACGATGTATCGTATAGTGGACTGATGATGATGGAATTATTAAATATTTTCTGTATCTGAGAATTATGATTTATTGGTAAAATATTAATTACTTTAAAATATTAGTTATCACGAAGTTATTGTATATTCATTAATGGGCATTGAAACGATGTCATGGAAAAAATGATTTCATTACTAAAAACAGAACATTATTAATTATTCAATGATAATTTTGCGATTGCATGGAAAATGAAATTAAATTTAATAATGAAATAAACAATTTGTAGATATATGAATTAGACGTTTACTTTAGCTCTCTTATCAATCAATACTGTGAATAGAAAAGTGATTGAAGAGTGTGAAAGAAATGAAATCAAAAATTTTTCAATAGATAATTTCAAGAGGAAAAAGGAGAGAAGAGGGGAAGGAATTTTTTAGCATAGTAAATTTTTCAAAAAAGCTAATAATAAATGAGAAATCTGAAGAGAAAGAGAGGAAAAAATTTGAAATGAATTTTGATACATTCCGTTTATTTCCAAATGAAAATATTAGCTTCAATGAAGGAAAAGAGATAGCAAAAAAGTTTGTAATCAGTTAGTTTAAATTTACTTTAAGTACTTTCGCTTTCCTTTCTCTTTCTCTCTTTCTCTTCCTCTCTCTTATAAACCGATTGCAAAAATGAAAGAAAACAATCACAATTAATGATAATTGAAGATTTTTTTTCGAAATATCTGAAATCGTTATTTTGCTAATTGGAATTTATTTATTAGAAAAAGATATATTTTTCAGTTATTCATTAAAATAACTTATATGATATTATTCTATGAAAATAAGAATGCTTTGATGATTGATACTTTTAATGACTGTATTTCAATAGAATGTTTACATCATATCTATTCCAATTTGATACATTTAAATTTCATTCTTCATGAGATACGTCATCAACTGAAGGCAGTATTAAAGTTCAATTGTGAGTGATAATTTTTAGCTTAAGAAAGTATCAAATGACGCCTAGCAAGTATTAAAGCACCATTATTATTCATATCGTCCGTATAACTTTTGAAATTGTTATTGAATAATTCAAGAAGTTTTATTATAATAACGGATAGTATATTATTACTTTGTTATTAGTATGAAGTAGTATGAAATATTATGTAGTAGTATGAGTAGTAGTATGACTATACGTAGTATGAAATATTAGTATGAATTATGTTTGAATTCTGAATTTAATTTTAATATATTTACGATGAGCATAAAGTAAAAAATTTACTTTAAAAGGACAGATAAAAAGTAAGTAATTTTCAACTCCATACAAAAAAAAATTATCCGTTTTGAGAAGAAAATTCCTTCAGAATTCAAACATTATAATTCATGCTAATATTTCATACTACGTATAGTAATCATATCAATTCAAATGACTGGAAAATACTGGAAAAGTTCAATACATAAGAAAAATTAAACAGAAATTTATTACTGAATAAGAAACATTGAAAGTTTTCATACTTTTATTATTACAGCATAATGTGTCAGACCTAATAAAGCTTAATATATACCTAATATGTAATATGGATATTGATTTTTTTAACATTCTGGGTTTTCTTTTAGTTTAACTTCGAACTCTTACGAAATCGACACAGGCTGGAAATACAATCGATATGATAGATAAGCGAAGTGAATTGATTATGAAATAAACTTTGATTTAGTGAAAGAATTCCAGATAACAAGTAAACAAAAGGAAAAGTAATGAAATTTAATCTAATATGACATTATTCCATAAGCTATCGTTTTAAATTACATCTCAAAAAAATATAATGATACAATGATGAAAATGAATGTAATCATCATCTTACTGATAATATACGTGATCCTGAAAGCCGTAAGTCTTATGTGACAAAACGTTAAGTATCAAACGCACTATCTCAACGTCTTAAAATTAATTGGCAATCAGAATTAATGAAGAGGTTATGTGATATAATGAGGAAAGATGGAGATGAAGTAACAAAATCATGATAATTATTAACATCATTATCTTTAATTGTGTTAAAGTATATTGCATTTCAAAGATATCACTGAAAGATGATTAGGAATGATTTGACATTAGATAAGATTAATTAATAGACTAGAATGAATGATGTAACACATGGTGAATGCTAACGAATGCAGAATTAATTAATTGAAATCTGTTTAACGAAAGAATAATAGTGAACTTTGATCTTTTAGAATATTATATTCCTCTGTAATAATAATAAAATAAATAAATTAATAATAATTTCACTCAATATGATTTTAACAAAATTTAAAACCCAAAATAATTCACCAATCAAATGATTTGTTTGAAGACGAATGGCTGCAATTCTGAGAAAAATTATTGAGTAAATAGAGCGATGTGAAAAATTTATAACTCTAACGCCTGTTTTTCTTTTTCTTTCAATCATCTTTCCCGAATCAATCAATACTTATCAAGATGAATCAGAGGAAAATGAGAAAAGATTTCCTAACTTCTGAATTTACAATTATTTCATAATGCTCAAATATAATGTTCAGAATAAAACACGCTAATATATTTTCTAATAAGTTTAATGGTTTGAAAAATGAAAAATTTCCTTGCCTCATTCCCGCTCTTCCGTGGAAATCGAAATAGCAGGTAAAAGAGGTCAAGTAATGTGATCTCTGGAGAGATGAAAAACAGGTTCTTCCTTTTTTTCTTTTCAATAGAATGTCGGTAGAAGGACCAATCAGTTTAAATGAAACTTGTGATTAGTTCGCAGAAGGAATTTATAATGGCATAATTTAATTAAATTAGGTTAAAACTTCAATCTAGACGCAGTTCCAATTTGAATTTTCAAACAGTTTGATATGTTCACTTAATTAGTATTTGAAATGAGCGAAAAAAAGGAATTAAACAGAAAGTTATAGGTCATTTCAGCATAATATTAATCGATAATAACAACTAAATTCCCAAATTACAAGCTGAAAAAATTTGCTGTAAATAAAATAAATAACAGATGGTGTGTGTCGCTTTCTGTTTATACATGTATGTTCACTTGTGTGTGCCCTCATAGGTCATTACTTCAAGATATTATACTGAATAGTGCAGGTACATGTCAGGATGACTACCGTTCGTATAATTTTAGTATGCCGGATTGAGTGAGAGAGAACAATGCGAGATGAAGAGATGGAAGGACATAAAGTTTTTTCCCAAACTTTTTTTAAATTGCTGAACTCATTTCCAGCGCAAAATTTTGTACTTTTCAACTCTCCATAATTTAAACTAAAAATTACAAAAGCAGAAAGAGAAAGAATGGAATGGTTCAGACTGTATGATGGCAATAGAGAATACTGAAACGTTGACATTTTGATTTCCATAAATTGCTTGGAACATAAAAGATTTTTTCTTGATATATTGCGAGAAGAGTACGAGAAAAAAACTGGAATAGAACAGTAAGTAACGCTATTATATTAAGTGGAAATGATTCATCTCTAAGTTTGTTTGTTTTCTTTTTTTTCGTTACCGTTAAAAAATGTGAAAATCTCAATAGAAAAAAATTTTTTCTAATTTAATAAATCACTACCGTATTTCTTGCCTTTAATTTCTTTCCGATTTTTAAACTTTCTTCCTTTTTTCCTCTAATTTTTGCCGTATTGATCTCTGTAAAATGAAATTAATTATTGTTTAAATTAAAGGAAATGAAATTAAAAAAATTAAATGCCAAATTTTTTATAAAATAAGCATCGTTCTGAGAGGAATGTGAAGAATATGTAGCTTGTCGAGAATCTGTCCAGTAATTTTTTCTAATGGATTCCTTTAGCAAATGAACTCTTTGCATGAAAGGAAAAGTGTAAGATAAAATTTATAATTCAAGTTTCATGAAAGCAAAAGTAACACTAGCAAAGCTTAGGAATTAAATGATATCAGTAGGATTTTGGGTCGAAATGATTGATATCACTCAGTTAGAAATTGACAACAAAAAATAATTTGATGAATAATACTCTATCTTTTATCACTATTGATTGTTAAAAAGATGAAACACTTGCCATTAATGCCCTATCCTCTCCTAACTGTTGTAAAATATTACACAATGCGATTGCTATTAATTTTTCAATCCGAAAAAAGCTTAACTATTACAAATGTATTTTTCAAATTTTCTCAATCTCTAATGCAAATATATCTCATAAATTTCATTGATCATTCCTTCTTCAACATGCACTGTTTCTTTCTTTCTCCTTCTAAAGTTCAAAATAGTTTGAATCCTATCAAACTTCATAAATGAACGGGGCGGTAAACGCATCAAGCCAAATTGCCAAATCAATCTTCACCAGTAATTAATGTAATTAGACAAAAATCATCTGAAGAATACGCAATAAAAAATTCTTCAACTCATTGATATATTCATAAATTATGTAAATTATTCTGTCTTGTTTTTCGATTTAATTAAAGACTTTTCCGCATAATAACGAAATTTCTGAAAATTGCAGGGGAATTATTTCGGAATATTTATATTCACTGAGAGAAGATTTTGTCTTTTAGTAATAATAATCAATTTTTTGAAAGAGAAATTTGTGATTCGGAAAATCGTTTTTGTTTAATCGATCCTCCAATTATCGTTCAGCAAAAAAAAGCGCTAATTACGATTCGAATTTTTGAAATAATTTTCTTATGAAATAAAAATTTCATTCTATATGTCCCATACTATTCATCATTCATCGTTCTTTGATACAATTTTGCTGAAATAAAAAATAAATCTTTCAACACATTTTTCTTAAATTTTTTAGAAAAAGAAATTATGGGATTATTTGTACAGAAAAATTTGAATTTTCGGTTATTCTGTATAAGATCACTAATAATAATAATAATAATAAATGTCACAGTAACATGCAATAAGTATGCACAGTATTGCCTATCATTATAAGGAAGATATTTCAAACAGTAGGAAAAGTGTAACTAATTAAACTCCTTCCATTTCATCTAATCTATAAAACTCAAGAGAAGATTCATGGAGCGAGAATGGTTAGTCGAAGAATCTTTGCAATGTTCTTGTACCATTAATCTTTTCTAGGATTTTGTCAACTTTCACAAATTAGTTTGAATGAAATTAACATTATTTGTTTACTAGTTGTTTTAATAATTTGGTAATTTTGATGGATCATTTTAAAAAGCACATTGATTTGTATAACTTGACTTTAATTTTTATTAAACTCTGCATAATTGCAAAGTAATTACTTAATCATTCATTTATTCTTGAATTTCAGTTTTTATTGTGGGTCTTACAGGGTAAAAATTGTTTGAAGAATAAAATTTTTATTAGAGATAAAACCCCTCAGAATTTTAGAAATGTGATAATAAAGATACTGAAAAAAAACGCAAAGAGTTGAAAGACCAAGATTATTCCGTCTTTTAGCGGTGTTTAAAGTTATCATTATTAAACATCTGGATAGAATAACTTTTACCAGTTCGTTAAAATAGAATGAGAAGTTCTGTTAAGTCAAAAAAGAAAAAAGTAAAAGAAAATGAAAATATTTAAAAATTGCTCTGTCATATTCCAACAAATGAAATTATCATTCAAATTTCGTGAATAGGAAAATTGCGATACGAAATTATTTTATAGAAAAGATTCCAACGATTGCAAAATCTTTCTACGAATATTTCACCGAAATTATCAAACAATTCGGGAATGAGATTGCATTGGCAAACATTAATCGTTTTATTCCTCAAAAAGATCGTTATAACTCGTAAATCTCATCATGCTAATAATTTAAATTCAAATTGAAATTTCACAAATTATGATTAAATATCATCAGAACTCTTGCAAAAACAAAAACATTTTCAAAAATTTTGGAAAAAACTTTGGATGAAAATGCAAAATATAGAAAATTTGGAAATTCCTAGAAACAAATAATTTAACGGAAGTACTGATCGTCAAAAAATTTCTAACAGATGAAAAAAATTTCATTCTATTTTTCCAAAATTTATTATAAAAATACAGCTTTTTGACTTAAATTAAGAAAAAAGTCTAAAATCATGATAAAATGATAAGTAACTTTGTACGGAATGATCCAGAAACAATGAAGTCTGTCACTTTTTCGGAAATAATTCATCGATCCAAGCAAATGCTTAACTCGCTAACAAGACTAGATGTTCACCATGGTGATGTAATTGGCACTTATGCTGGCAATTCTGTTGATTATATTATTTTCATGTTAGCTGCTATTGGCCTTGGGGCTATTTTGATACCGTTGAATCCAGCACATAAGATTTGTCAGTAAGCTAAATTATTGTTTCAAAATTAGCAAAATTATTAATACTCTGATAAAATTGCTTCAAATGAATGCATAAGTATTGCATATGCTGATTACTTTCCCACTTATTCATTGAAATTTATTTTTATTATTGGCATAATTTGGATAAACGACAAGTGGGGGAGATAATACAACGTGCAGTGATATCTTTGAAGAGAAATTTTTATCTCAAATTACTGATTAATGATTATTTAATTGATAATTTAAGTTTAATAAAATGATTTTCCGAAAATTTAAGTCATATGAAATATCTGAAGTAAAACGAAACAAAAATCTTTTTTTGGAACTCTCTTATTTAAATGTTGAATTTTAGATGAAATTGAAAAATATTTCAAGAAAGCTTCAATAAAGTGGATATTAACAGAAAAGATGCTATTTGAAAAAATTCGACACTTGAAAATGAAAGATACAAAGGTGAATAATTGAATTATCATTCAACTTCTTCTCTAATTATTTTTGATGTTTAATTACTGAACTAATTAAGGAGATGAAACATTTAGTGATAATTTACTTAATTCTTTTATGAAATTAATGCATGTTATATACAATTGGTACATTCGTACAAGATTTACAATTCAGTTGTTATTTTGATTACAACATAATATAGAAATCATTTTAATGGTACTTCATATCAGTTCATTTTTAATCTATCTTAAATTAAGATTATAATGCTCGATTCGACCGAAGAAACTTTATTGTATTGTACTTTGCAGTATTTTTTAAATGATAATCTACTTTGAGATAATGACATTATACATCAGTATCAGAATAAATTAATTTACCAATTCAATACAGTGAGTTAACTTTTTTTTAGTATTTTGAAATATATAAAAATTTTGACAGAAAAAAACTCTTCATTATTCAATGAAAAAACTAACCAAAAAAAAAGTAATGTTTACAAAATAGGATGAGATAAATAATAAACACAACTTGCCGGCAATGATTTTCTTTTCTTCCGGAACAACCGGATTACCAAAAGGAATTTTTATAAGTCACAATACACTTATCGCTAATGTTGAATTGGTCGGTATGTTTGCATTACTTTATTATAGTTTTGTAAAAAATTTCTCAAGACTGCTTTATACATAACACACACACACACACACACACACACACACACATAGACGCATATTCCTCAAATATCTATATACTAAATTAATTCTAATTTTGAAAAAACCAAGTTTATATTTGAGAAGGCAAAAAATGATTGGGATTGGCTGAAGAAATGTTAACTATTTCATTGACTGTATTATTATTACTTCAATTTTATGCCTTTTCAGCTTCTTTAAGATATCTGAAAATTACGCTTTCATATCCAAATAACCGTAATCTAAATTTTGCTAAAAAAAAGCAAAAAATTTTTGTTTATTTTAATAATAATATAAAACTCAGGGAATCAAATGTGGAAAATACGAAATGGTTAGTTTGAGTTGAATCGACGCGGCATACGGTGTGTTACTATACCTTCATGCAAGCGGTCTGCTTACTGTTTTCAGTCTTTTAGGATTAGGTGTCTAAATAATTATAAATCGAGAATTTTATGGTGAACGATTTCTGGAAACCCCGAGCAGCTATTAGGTAATACTTCATTTTTTCTTTCTATTTTGATCCCTTCTTCCGAAAAAAGTGCATAATTGGAAGTTTGAAATTATCAAAATTTCATTTCAATCTTTCATTTCTGATTAATAATCTTTTCAGTCTGCATTAAGAAATTATAATCAAATTTTAATTTCCATCTGTCGGTCTGTTACTGACTGTAAAATTTTAGAAATTTGTAATGTGTGAAGTTTGCAATGTATAAATTGTATGTGACAACAGCTTTATTGGTACCACCGGTGCTAAAGTTCCTTGCAGTTACTCCTAACCTAAATCCTCAAGCATTTCATTCCATCTTAAAACAAATCTTCGTCAGATCAGCCCATGTTGATGAGTCACTTATCGAAATAGTCCATTTACAGAAACTAGAAATGGTAGCGTAGATAGACCAAATAAGTTTAATTTCTTTATAAATTTCTGTAAATCGCTAACATTAGTCAAATGATCTAATTGTTTTTTTTTCCTTATTTTAAATGATTTGTATATTTCAGTATACGGTACAACAGAAGCTGGTGCTCTTGTTTTCATGCGCCGTTATATCCGATAGGAAAAAGTAGAAGTTGTGGGACTTCATTGCCAAATGCAGAATGCAAAGTAAAGTTGTTGTTTTGTCTCTGACAACTTAATGTGATAATTGAGTGACTTCATGATCGGTAATCTGATAAGTTTTCCTCGTTTTTATGGTATGAATAAGACTTTGAAAATGAAGGAATTAAATGGTCCAATTAACAAAAAATAGTCTTCCACATTATTTGCTGTTATTATTCTTATGTCAAGTTTTAATCGATTAACGAAATAAGTATATATATATATATAGGATCTGTACTGCGAGGGAGAAAGATTTGCAGAAATCTTGAGTAACGTTTTGATAAAATGATAGCTTGAACTTCAGCGGTTATTTGAAAATTATTTTCATCCTGCCAATCATTCGTATATCGTTTTTTGGCTAATTGGATGATCTAGCGACCGTTAATTAATTGCGGATTTCAATTTATCCGTAAAGTGTTTTATATTGGATGAAATTTAAGAACAATACAGATCATGAAGCAATCGAGTAATGAGGAATGTGAGGAAATGGAAGTCGGTGAAATATGGTTAAAAACAGCAACAATGATGCAAGGATATCTCGAGATAACTACTGATGCTGAGTAGGCGCAGAAATTCCGGTATTCGGTCTTTTTTTAGGAAGTAAATTTCATTTTAATATTATCTTCGGTCATATTTCCAGCGATGCTTTTGCTGATGGATGGTTTCGAACCGGCGATTCGGGATATTATGACTTCGATCAATTCATTTACATAATTGCTCGTATTAAAGAGATGATCAAAGTTCGTGGTTGACAGGTGATGACTGATTATTTCAGCCGTTTATCATAATATCGAAACCTCATGTTTCATTAATCATAATTTTAATTTAGTAGAAAGTCAAGAAAAAAATGGAAAAGAACAGCAAATTAAAGATCAAATATAGTTAGTCAAAGGAATGCGAGAAATCTTAAAGTATTAACATCAATCGATTATGCATTCAAGTATTACCCTATAAAATTGAGGAAACAATCCAAGAATTAAAGGATGTTGAATTATGTGCCTGATTGGTTTTCCCGATGAATACAGCGGGCAGCTGCCAAAGGCATACATTCAACATCAACTTGTGAATAGTATGTTAATAACATACTTTAATTTCCAATCTATCTTTCTTCATCCCTAAAAAATTCTTAAAAATATCAGTCTAAAATAATAGTGCAGGATATCGATAAGAAAAGGGACAGAGAAAGAGAGAGAGAGAGAGATTTCGAATCAGCACAAATACAATAATGTTTGAAGATTTTATTAATCGTCACATTAGCTAATGCGTAACAGGTCATTCATATCGCATGAATTTAAAAGAATGGAATAGAGGGATGGTGTTAGTGGAATAAATTTTGTTATTAGTTTTTATTTTTAGTAATTTTTAATTACTAGGGATATTATTGAAGATATTTCACATGAAACCTTTAGACGAAACAAAAGATACAAATTTTATGAACAACATATTATTTCTATTACTTCAGCTAAACTTGCAAGTTACAACAATTAAAAGGTGGCGGCGTTCAGTTCATCAGCACTATGCCTATTAATAGCTCTGGAAAGATATCACGGAGGGAATTGCCGAATATGAATGAAATAGAAAATAGAACAGTTTGATGAAGATTTGATCTACAATACTGAGCACATTTTTCTCTTTTTTTCAAAATGTTAAAATTTGGAAAATTTAAGAACCATAAGGCATTATGACAATTATATGTTATTCTAATTTATCAAATTTATTAGAATAAGACGACAAAATTTGAATTGGCGAAAATCCTTTTAAGGTTTACAAGATCATGATGATATTCGTGAACTCGTAATGTTATGTAGAATGTTTAATAACGAATCTCACAAAGCTATGAAATCTATGAAATGAAATGTTACCCCCCGCAGCTTAATTATGAATCACTATCCAGTTCTTCCTTAATTCGTAATTCACTATGTTCAACATAAGTTAATTCTACCGAATTATCAAAACTAATAAATGATGACCCAGAGATTTGAGTGATAAGTATTTCTGTTTTCAGTTTTTTCCAGAAACTAAAACTGATTTGGAAAGGAACTATTTAAATCAAATTATTTAAAACTTTAAAAATTTCAGCAAATATCATTATTTGTTCTATATTAATGTGGTTTTTGCTGAGAGCACATGACAATTTTTAATGGTAAAAAATGGAAAAAGGGCAAAAAAATTCACCTTTTATAAAATTTAATCATCAACGGTAGGAAACAACAAACTGGGAGAAAAATTTTTTTTAAACATTTTTCCAAAAAGCTTATTTGAAAAAATGAGATTATTTCTCTTATTTTGAAAATAAAATTGCTTGATTTGGATCCACTTTTACGATTGTGACACTGTCCTCAGAATCAGCTTCAGAATAGTACTAATAACAACTTTACTTTTAAAACGGAAATCATTGTATTACGATATCAATTGAGGTTGTATATTTTTTTTTAAATTATTGCTTTTGGTCATTGTTTTCTACTAATTAAGCAACTTTATACAATTTCAACAGTTCCAATCATTTTTCCCATGTAGAATAGCTTCTCCAGAAACAGACAACTATAAATATCACGTTAACATGTTTTCAACAATATTTGCTGCTTCGGCAGGCATATCATTTTCACGGATTTTCCATTTATACAAAGCGTTTTCAACCTGAAAAAGAAGCAACTTTGTTAAATATTGTAAGAAATCCAATATTTGAAAACGTGTAATCTATTCAAACCAAAAGTATTGATGGTTTAAAAAAGATTTCTTCCAAAATTTTTTGGTACCATAGGCTTGTAAGCTGAATTTTACTTCAAAAATCATACTCAATTATTTATACAGTTATCGCTAACTGATTAAAACTCAGATTAATCATAAGGGGAAAGATGTACCGTAAGTTGCAATTGTTATTAAAATTTACGAAAATGAGTAGGTGTTAGCAACTTTTAATAACAGAGAGAGAAATAAACCTTCATCAAACAATCCCGGAAGACCTGGGATTTCTTTGTCCAGTCTGCACTATGCATTACATTGCCAAGAAATTCATAGCACCCATGCAATGACCGCATGTAATTAACAATACTTATAGCTGTATCAAAATTACCTGATGAAACCTATAAATTTAAAAATCTCAAGATGCATTTACTTCACAAAATTTATTTTAATTTTGTTATCCACCTAACTACGACGCGTAGTTAGGTGGATAATAACTAGATACTTGATGTCACAGCTCTCCTCGAAATTTGAGTAGTTTGACATTTAGTCCAGTATAATATGTATTTGCCTTCGATGATATTCTGATTCATTTCAAGACTAATTGTATGAAAATATATCGCCTTTTGGTAAACAAAAGTCTAAGAACAGATTTTAACTTCCTAATGTCTTGAATTTGCTGTTAAACCTCGATGTTTTATAAGTAAGACTTCATTTTTGACCTTAAAAAAGTAACTCGATGAAAAAAAAACAAGTTTCTTGAGAAAATTTTAAATTCAACAAACCTCACTAATAGCAAATCTCATGAGTTCGCCACCAACATCGAAGAGTCCCATCAAATATGTTACCTCAGGTAGTTCTATATAAAGCCTTAAAACCTCAGCTATTATGCAATCAATAAAATCTCCTCTTTTAGAACTACACAAATCTAACTAGTAAAAGCGAAGCAATTGAAACCAAATTTTCGAAAGATTTGGAAGAGATTTTTATGTAAAATCAATTGCTTACAGTTGCACCACGTAGAATAATAAAAACGGAATATGTCATAAATTTTTAGATCAATATTTTGACTCACTACTTCAAAACAATTGAGTCAAAATAAAACGCCAATCGTTTCACAAAATGGAATGCACAATATGATGTTCATGTTCAATTTTGAACACTTTTGCAAAAAGAGATGAAAGCTATTATTTGAGTTGTATTGATTTTCGCGAATTTCTGAATTTCGGCCATTGCTAATTCAAACACATCAAAAATTTATAACATGAAGTGGAAATTTGAGAAAATAACAGTAAATTAACTCTTTGTCTCCTACAGATTCTGCATCAATAAATTGCAATGTGTCGATCACCTCATTATATAAAAGCACCTCACCAGATATTAGAAACTTGTAAAATGCCAAAGCTTCGATATATTCTGAAAATGAACATTTGTAAGCTGACAATAATAAAAACATCAAACTGTTTAAAGAAACTTCGTTACAATAAATGAATCCTCTTCTATCGTCCCAAGATAAAAAATATCCAGAACGGTATGGTAAATAAAAAATTAGGTTTAGTTTGTTGTCTTAATCTTTCAATATTCTCCATCAATTGATCATTAGCATGGTCAATAGAATCAAAAGAGAAAATCAAAATCAAAAAAGTGCTAAAGAGGCTGCATCGAAAATAAGAATTACCTTCAAGCGCCCAGTCATAAGACTTTATATAATAGTACTGATCTAGATTACAAAGTTCTTTTGCTATTTGCAGAAGCATTTTGCAACGAACATCATTCAACTGCTTATTTGCTTCCTTCAGTATTTCTTCTAAATACGAATGTAGATTTATATGTGCCGAATAACAAGATTACAATAAATTGATAATAAATTTTTTAAAAACAACCAATATCAAATGCTAGATATTATGAATACAGTTATCTGCTGTAGTCGAACAAATGGATAAACCTCAAGAAATGATATTTCAGTTGAATTATATGTGGTTTTTCGAAAGAGCCTATGTGTTTTCTGTTCGAATATAGCTCAGCTATCAATAACGATAAATGATTTACCCTTGTTTTTTGATGTAGTTACAACGACTGTGCGATGTAACTGGAAGATGATTCGTTTACATCCTATAATTATATCACGTGACAGTTTCACGATTCTCTCATATCGATCACGTCTTTCGTCCATTTCTTAAAAAATTTCAGAAACCTAAGGGATAAAAAGATTCACGACTAGGTGTATTTTAAAGACCCATGCAACTATTAAAGAATCCTTTTCTTAATTACATTTTCTATCAAAAAGTTTTTGCAAAATGAAATTTCCCGAAAGAAACGAATTTTTTACAATACCTTTCTAATCTCCAATTTTGAAATATAGCTTATCACATCTCACTTATCATATTATGTCATATCTTATCATTATATAATCTTATCAAGTCAATCATAAATATTTGCAAATATCTCTATGAACTGACTCTTATCGGCTGAAAGATGAATTCTGCCCAACCCCAGAAAGAAAACATCCTCCAGAGAAAACCACTGACCTTTTTGATAATTGATGAAATCCTTTTTTTCATCCTCAATAATAGCTCGTTGATATCTCGATGAGCTGACAGATTCGTTATCGCTTATACTGTTATCATGACTTCGCTTATTACGACCATGAACTCGGTCATGTGATTTCCACGAATTGGTCTGCACATTGGACATCGCTCTTTTGGCTTAAGAAAGTATCAAAGCATAGTCAGATGACATATGCATTGTAAAGTTTTTCCATTTTCTCACAAATCTACCCACTCTTTAAGCTTAGAATCCGCTTCCAATATCAACAAACCTTGTATCAGTTCTACTAAGTCAACTTATATATCATGTTATGACATTAATGTCTGTAACGAAATTCAGTGAATATAAAATATCAATTATAATTTCAATGTATCAATATACGTTTATTCATCTAGTATAAATTCAAAAATCAGATCAAAAATTTTATTATATAAAATATAAGCAGCATTCATTACACTCTTCGGAGAACCAAATTCAACAAGACTGAATGACAAATAAAAATTTTAACAATTAGTTCAAAAATAATTGAAATCAATATAGTTTTGCAGCTTTAGCAAACTTTGGATTTGAACTTTTCTTAAAGGCATGGGTCAGAAAAAGCTGATAGCTAATAGCTAACTGCCTCAGCTTCCTCTTTTCATTCCCCTAAAAAAAATTACTTTTCAGTCATTTTACCCACCAACATCTATCTTTGATTCTTATTCAAAGTTTCTGACTCAAGCATATAATTCATTAAAATTTCAACTGGCTAACGCCTGTCAAAGCTGTAGAACCTAAATCAATGAGAATGACAAGCCGTGGCAATTTAAGAAAAAAAAAAGATCCATTGAATTCAAACGGTGTCACGTTTCTCGATTCTTCTTAATTGCTTCTTTTTCGTTTTCTTTAGTTTTATTGTGTTCTTAATAACTTGAACTATTTCCGCTTTCCTCTCATTTTCCTTTTGTCTCCTTTCATGCTCCTTTCGAGCTTCTATTTTGGCCTGAATCAAGAAGCAGTTGGGATTTCGACTGATAATGCAAAAAATATTGTGTTCTATTCAACTTAAGCATAGTTTGCTCGCTCCATAATTTAAGTCGATTAAATTGGACTTGATAATTATACAGCAATCAAATATTGATTCTCATTTTTACTCATTTTTAAATATAAAACTACTATCGCAATAATAAAAGCACTTTCTTAAAATCTATACTATAAAATGGAAAAATGATGTACTTTACCAGAAGCAAAAATAAAAAGATATCACCAATTGCTGAAAACGAAATGAGAAATTGTAGAAATCAAATTGCATATTCACTCACTGTTTTTTTGGCAGCTAACTTCTCACGTATTTCTTGCTGTAACTTTCTAACATTTTCCAGTTGTGCCTTTGCGCGCATCTTACATTCCCATGAACACTTCAGCGGTTTCACTTTTACAATGGCGGAAGATCTAATTTTGACATGTTTAATCCATGTTGAAAATTTCGATAATAAACTTTAAAATTTTTGACATAATGAGTAACTGATTTGATAGCAATGAATACATAAATAATCTAGGGGATCAGTTCCATTTAAAAATTAAGAAAATCTTCAAAAGTTTTATTAAAAATGTCTTCAGCTTTTTTAAATGCATATGGAAACTTTCTTTTATCAAAAATAAAGTGAATAGTACCTTTCTTTCCGAATCGATTTCCACCATCGACCTGACTTCGGTTTACGCAGTATAGTCTTACTAAATCTATTCTCTGTAGCGGTAGCATCATCAGAAGGATCATCCATTTGTATTACATTATCAGTTGTATCTTCACTCGTTGGTGTACTTACGTGACAGATTACTACGTCATCTATTTCTCGTATCATACTCATCCTGAAGATAATAATAAGTACCATTTGGGAGAAATAATCATTAGATAAAATACATTGCGTGGAAAAAATCCACAATACTAACAAAATAATTCCAAGCGAGTACACAAGGAATATAATTTATATCAATATCAATGTTTGAACGTTAATTTCATTTCAATTTTGTTATTTGATATCTAATTCCTCATTCAATCTAAATACCACTTTACTCAAATTAACTGACTTGTAGCACTGATACATAACTTTTCTGATGAATTAAATTTCAAATCACAAGTAAGCAATAGAAAGATTTACAAATCTAAAATCTCAGGAAAGGACCACAAAGGTTACATTCAACAGGCTGCGTTAAAACACTATCTTCCAACCAGAAAGATTGCTACCCGAGAAATAGAGAAGTTACAAACATGAGGTTGCGTGCTGAAAGTCAGTGTTCCTAGAAGCAGCTTGTTTTATTTGTTAAAAGTATGCTTATTAGGTAAAGATTATGTTTGAATATGTTGCTCGTCAAATTTTTTCTCATCGATCAACCACTCAGTAGCTTATTTGCAGAGAAAATGAGTTTGTATGTATTTCACAGATGTATGTCAGTGAGTGCTGTTGTCCGAGCGACGGAACATACTGTAAGGTCGCCTATTCAGGTAGAAATTTCAGTTTTCCAAATTTTAATTAAAAAGCTGAAATAATATTCTTAACTCCTCTTATATATGTTGCTATTTCTTTGAGCAAAATTAAAATGTTTATTAAAAAGGATGTGAATTTTGTCATGCTTTAATGATTGATATATTTGTCAATAGCTTATTTTAAACATGTTGACATATATTACGGTTGAATATGACTTTCTTTCTACCTGAAGAATAGATTTTTTTGAATTGACATGCTCTGAAATATGGCAGACTGATATCAATCAGCCATAGAATATATTTTCAAATTATTTCGACTTCATCACAAGTTAAATAATTGAATAGCTGAAGAAAACATCTCAAACTTATTTCAAGCTTAACATGGCCATTAACTTTAAATTCTTATATTAAATATGCTGTACACGTTGTTTTAGGGTCAGTTTACTATCAGACATATTTTTAATTCTGAGGTCTGATTTACGTCATTTTTTTCGGAATTTTTTAAAATATTTATCAATATATCTCATTTAATATGTTTCATTGCTCCAGAAAAGTTATCTAATTTTCAGGTGCACGGAGTGGAAGGACGATATGCAGTGGCACTGTATTCAGCAGCAGTGAAAGACAAAAACCTTGATGCTATCGATAAAGATCTCAAGTCGTTGCAAAACGTTTACCAGACTAGCGCTAAATTTAAAGTATGTTAAAAAAGGGTTTTCATTTCAGTATGAAAAACACCTGGGAAAGAGAAGTTGACATGATAAATGACTCAATTAAATCATTTTAAAAAAAGTCAAATTGCATGTTTTGTATTTCACTATTGCATGATTTTTTTATTTTTTCAAAAATTACATTTACTGATTCAAAGTTGTTTGAAGAACTTTGTATTGGATCCTGCATTAACACCGTTGTCCAAAGTGAACACTGTCAAGGATATTGCCAAAAACCTCAATGTTAGCAAAGAAATGCTCAATTTTTTGGGTTAGTGCATTTGTCTTATTTTAAATTGATATATGTGGATCTTGCTTAAGTTTGGATAGATTATACTGTATTCCTTCATTCTTCAAATACATTCGCTTAGATGGCGATTGACGAATGATTTAAATATGTCCAATTAATTAAACTGCTTTTATATTTGTGTACAAAAGTAATTCTCAACGAACTAACCGGAAATTTTATTTAGAGATAGATTTGTTCATTCAATTATCCATAAATTAAGAAAAATAGATATTTGTGGTATCGTAATTAGTTAGTTTCCCTTCTTAGCTACTCTTTACATCATCTTACGTTCTCGCTCGGCTTTCTTCGCATGTTCATAAACGTTTCCATAATGCATTCGGTACCACTGAAAAGGGTTCATATGAGATTTTGAGGTATCATGTTCAAGAAAAAATTTGTAAGAAAGATATTCCCAAGAAACAAGAAATTTGGATGTTTGTCAATTTGTTTATAATTAATAAAAAAATTTGATTCAAAAACGGCTTTTCTAATATTAGAAACACATATTTAGTACCACTAATTTTTTAAAGATTGTTAAAACTGAGCGAATTGATTATAATTAAAATTCTTAGATATTTCAGTGAATTTTTTACTTGAGTTAATTACTGACTCTTTGCATTTCTTCATCTTTTTCATTTTGAAATAGTTCGGCAAGAGCTGATTTCCTCTCTTCTGAAGTAATTTTTCATTTTTTACGATATATTGCAATAACTAATTTGCTTATGTATAAACCTATTTTTGGAACTGAATTACTGTACTTTGAATCTATAATTTGTTGCTGGAAAACAGCACTTTTTTAATACATGAGGTAATTTTAAAGAGACCGTTGTGGGTTGTTAAGAGATGAGATAACTGATCTTTACCTGTTATGTTACCAGGGGTCAAATCATCAGAAACAGGTGGCAGATTGAAGTCGAGTTTTTTTGATGTTTCGAGGATATTTTTCTCATCGAAATAAATTCGCTTAAAAATTATACTTGGATTAGATTACAGTGTTTTCATCTTAGCTTGCTCAAGTATATAACTGCGAATTATGGCATTCTAGAAGGTGTAATCACTTACCTTCTCTTAAACTTTTTAAGTAAGATCTTTTTGACTTGAATATTTCCTTAGAACATCGTATTTCCGGTTTATCCGTTTGGGAGAGTAAATTGTAGAAAGTAATTTTGAGAATCTGTTTCAAGCTATACATAGTCGAAACTTAGATTATAAGAAAAGCAGTTACCTCTTTACGGGTCAATTTCATGCCGTGCAAATTGAACCATTCGTAAATAATGGAACCTTGGAGACAAGCTATGAGACCTTGAATTTGCTGAGAAGAATTATATTTTTAAATTTAGGCGATTGATATCGGTGTGTTAATAATTTGATTCAAAATTAGTGAAAGAAAGTTGATGGAAATATAAACCTGAAAGTACAGCTGGCCATTTATGACTTATGAGATACATGTTGAAACTGTTCATCAGTCCAAATGCAGCAACAGCAAGTAGGCTTGGATTATAATTATTAGTGCAAAATAATGTTTCTGACTGCTCTGATTTCAGTGATGAGGCTAAAATTTAAAATATGCTTCTCTGCAAGAATTAATATTTATTGATTTGTTCTTCTGTTCTGCATTTTCCTAATAAAATATTCATAGATGGTTTTCAAACGGGAGACTAATGATCTAGAATTAAACTTATTATGTAGAGCAAATTAACAATAGTTTGAGCTACGCGAGGTAGAAAAGACAGCGCAAAAGCGATCTAATTTGAATTGTACAAACGCATGAAGCCTACTTTCTGCCATCGCTTTCAAAAGCGCCTTCAAATCATCTTCCGGTGAAGTAACGGACGTCATCTAAAAAATTTTTCAGAAGACATTATTTTATAAATTTGGAATTCACTAAGAACTTGAAAGGTGGTTAAAATCGATTGGTAACACCATTTAATGGTAACACGTATAAATCTATCTGGAAATGTGGAGATTAGATAAAGTGACTGAATGTAGGAGATTGACAGGATTCGGGATAATCGACCGCTGACTTTACGGAAGGAATGAATCATTTTCTAAGTCAGTCAGTCCTTTTAACGGCTCCATCTGCAATTGCTGTTTCACAGTATTATAATTTGCAATTTTGATGCAGGAAATTCCTGTATTACTTCATTAAGATTTCCAATGCTTTAAAATTTAAGAACTTTTTTGAAAAATGTCCTTGCCATTCTTCATTCTAATGACGGTTTCCGTAAATTTTTTTGCATAATTTATTCAACTTTCTGAGTTGCGCAGAAAGGTATTGATCATATTGAACTATTGCTGATCTAGGTAAGTATAGTGAAAGAGAATGGTTTTATCTTTTAAATATCAAATTCTTTGACAAGATATAACTTCCATAACATATGTTTCATTTGCAACAATGAATTCGTACTGTCAGGAATTGATGTTTTTGAAATAGCGGTAAAAAATATCTTGACTTTCATTTTTTTTTATTCCAATATTTCATGCATCATCCTAGACATTTGTTTGATTATTGAGTTGTGTTCAGTGCTACTGGCAGAAAATGGGCGACTAAACCTCCTTAAAGAGATTATGGAATTATTTGATTCAATCATGCGAGCGCATCGCGGTGAGTTGGTCGTCGAAGTAATTACTGCTGAAGTAAGTAAAACTATTCTGGTATATTCATTTTTCTTTTGCTAACTGTTCAATGTTATTCCCTTAAAGAGAGGAAAAAATGAGTGATAATACTTGTTTCGAACTTGGACGAAAAAATTAGTTTAAAATTATACGCAATTAGGAATTTTCGATCACCAGATAGCATGGCCGTTGTTCAAGTGAAAAAATAATATTATTAAAGCTAATTATTTGTATTCCAAATGATTTTAGTTCAAATCCAGCACTTTTCTAGATTTAGGATTATAAAAATACAGAGGGTACAGAGGGAATACAGGACATATTTCATTTTCAGCAGCTCACCAAAAAACATGAAGCGGCACTGAGGGAAGCGTTGCACAAATTTGCAAAGCCTGGACAAAATTTGCAAATTCAAATGAGCGTGAAACCGAGTATTCTTGGCGGTATGATGGTCAGTATCGGTGACAAGTTCATCGACATGAGTATAACTTCCCAGTTTAAGAAATTCGAGGACATTTTGCGGAACGCTGCTTAAACATGAACATTTAGAAATATTCAGTTATTTTTTATGCTAATATTTTTTATTGTAATCCAAATTTACGCTCTTTTGATAAAATATATTAGTAATATTTATCATTGCAACAATATGATTTTTTCTATCACGAACATGAATATTAACTTATATTACTGCATATTCGGTAATTTTTTTACTATTATGCAATAAAGGTGTTAATAATTCTTTTTGCCTTTAGTCTTTAAACTTCTTTGCGTTAATTTTTGCTTCATGAAATCCTGATAGACATTTGAGAGTATAATTTTAGCACCTTAAATTGTTACATTTACATTTTTTTTCGGTACGAAATTCGAGGACATTTTGCGAACGCTGCTTAAACATGAAGATTTAGAAATATTCAGTTATTTTTTTCAATGATTAATTAATCTTTGATTTTTTCGGGAATGTGCGATAATGGCAGATAAACATCGATTGCCACCTAAGTCTCAATGCATCATTTGTAATATGAAAATTATCAGGATTTAAAAAAGATGGAAATTCTGGTGAAACAACGGCATATCGTAAATGATACTTGGATCGAATTTATAAAAAAAATATGGCTCGAAAATTTGGGTAAAGGAAATGTGAGCGTGTAATGGGAAATAATCAGTATGCTGGAAATTGGAACCAATAAAACGATTAAGACGCATTCATGTATGATAATTTGAGATGATATAATCCACATGCTATTTCATTTATCCATATTTCTAGCAATTCAATATGGTTAGAATACTCCCGGAAGTGCTGAAAACGCTAATTTTTTAAAGTTCAAAACTCATCTAATTACTATGGCACTTCAGCCAAGATGAAACACAAGGTATATAAAAAAATCGCTTTTATATTATCACAAGTTGGATATTTCATGGGGTGCATTATAGTATTACTTAAACTAAATACTCAAAGAGAAGGAAGCAAGTTGAAAATAACGATGTATGCTTTTCATCCAAAAGATGATCTTTTTTGGAAGCAATAATTTCAGATTTCATTATTGAGACGAACTTACTTGAAGTATTTCAGTTTAAAAGTAAAATATTATTTGTAAACCGCCTAACTTTTCCAATATTTATTCATCATCTAGTTCTTATCCTTTCTGAATCCGAACTTTCAATTCTTACCATTCTCAATTATATACTATAAATTTCACTGCTTCATATCTTACTTTCACTTAGCATAATTTTTTACGCATTCATATTTCGACAACTATTTCAGTTATAATTATTCATTCAACATAATCAACAAATTTGATTAGCTTCATTTGAAATATTTTCCTTATAATCTTTGTAGTTGATGCTTAAATTATTTGGGAATTAAATGTATAATAGGAATGAAGGCAAATTTTAGGGGCAAACAGGTTAGTACATTATCGACCTTTAAATTTTACACAGAAAATTCTCATAATTATAACTCATCTTGATTCCTCTAAATGATGTTGAAAAACCCATAATAAGCATAAATCAACTTCTTTTCGTTTAATGAATTGAGATTAAATTGAGTTAAGCTTGAGCTTAATAATATCGTGTTATGTTATTTTGTGATTTTTCACATAAAATTATCTTATTTAGCTTAATTGCTCATTTAAATTATGAACTTCGAATTTATTCGCTTATCCTGAAAGAATGCAGGGAAAAAAAGTAACGCTGAATTTTCGGTAAGACTAGTATAAACTGTTTATTGTTGAATTTTGTGTATTTTTGAGTGTTGGTAATTTTTGCGCCCGCGTTTTTCGCGATATATTTTATTTATTGAACCCGATGAATCAAATTTATTCGATTTGCACTTCGCTATCTATCATTGCTATTATTCGAAATATTTTGCTCAAAAAGAATAGAGTTTGCTAAATTGGTAGAAAAATGAATGCTTTTATTTAACGAAATTTTTTTATTAAATAAATAAGACATAATTCTCGATTTAATCCTAATTTTTCTCAATTTTAGATTCGAATTTCAATAAAATTGTAAAATTAATATATACAAATCTAAATTACTATATTAAAAAATATAAACTTATATACAATCCAATAACAATAGTTACATTGCGTATATTTCTTGACATTTAGTCCCTTGCGTTGAAAGTATTGAAAATTCCTAAGAATTATGTTTTCCCCAATTTATTCCTAACATATCTGTAAGAACCCCCCAATTATTGGAAATATATATATTTACGATGACTAAAGTAATGTTTTACATAGGCATACATTTGTGCATGAAAAAGATACAAATCATTAACATCAATGTGGGGCAATATCTATGAAATAACAACTAACTGAATTAGTAGTCCTAAAATAAAGTTGCATTTAATAAAAAGCCCAATGTAATTATAAGCTTTTGAGCTTGAACTGTTTGATCTTTAGAAAGATGGAAAAATGTTCTTTTTTCGAAGATTCTAGAAGTTAATTTTACCAGGAATTTCCCTTTTTTAGGAATTCCAGAAAATAAAAAACTGTCAAACCAGAGTTGACAGATTACCATTTATATAGCTCTCTTCAAATTCTTTATCATCATTAGCACACCATACATAAATGCAATGTATAAGGCCTGCGGTGCAAAGCGCAGTTGATGCAATACCAAATGCTGCACCAACACCTCGTGATATTATACCAACTCGCCCTGGTATTAACATCCACTGTAACATACTACCTGAAAATAAGGTAAACGGTACAACTACTTTTTTCATCATTTTCAATAATAATAATTATTATTAAGTTCAGTTTTATGAATTAAAAAAATTAATCAATCAATATTATTCATGTTTAAACAGTAGACATTTTTCTGATATTTATAATGGTTATGACAATATACCCAATGCTTTTTAAACTTCCTCTATTTTGAGTTTTATTAACAATTACTTACCTATGATGAAAAAAAGTACGGCGAAAAACCACGCCGTATAGACTATACAACGTAGAAAACGTCCACCACTTAAAAATGATATTACCCTGAAAATGGAAGGGAAGAACTCAGATTGGTTGAAAATTTTGAAATAGAAATTTAAGTTTAATCTAGAATTATTGATGAAAGATAGGACAGAAAATAAAAACAAATGAATCGATTATTTTATTAAATTATATAAATGAAAAGATTTTAATATTAATGATCAAATAATTAAAGCATATTTAATTCGCCCCAAATTCTTTGATTTTAAATATCGATTGTAATCCAAATTACTGCAATTGTTCCGCAGAGGGAAGGATCAGATACGGAACAGATAAAATTCCTAAGCTCCTAAAATTTCATTCTCAATAATGGACTATTTCAAATTGTACAGCTCGTTTAGTTTGCAGTTACTCTCTCCTACTATTTCTTTCTAATAATCCATATTTCATTCGCAATTATTAAATTGCAACCAATTGCTAGGAAATTTTATCTTTTATTAAATTATTGACCGAAAAATTGAGGGAAATGAAGTAGAAAAATTTGCGATATTCGTCCGGCATATTACTTAGCGTTATTTTTTATTACCAGTTTAACTATTGAAGCAAAGAAATCTGAAACATCAAATGAAAAGGTTTAAATCTGAAAAATTATGAGGATTTGAACTGAAGAGCTAGGAGGATAGATTTGAAAATCTTAAAATTAAGAACGTTCATTTCTTCATATTTTGTGGAAGAAAGAAAAAAGTAAAATGAACAAATTATTAAAAAGTAAGTGATGACTAAGTTATTATCATCGGGCAAGCATCAAATTGTTTATTGTCACAAATTTGAATTTGTCTTTAATTGTCACAGAGAAAAAAAGTAGAACTAAATTGACCTGTTAATCGATGTCGGATTTGTTTTGAGCATTTTCAGAGCAAAAAAAAGCTGCAAGGTGGATAGGAGAAAGGTGGAAATAGACGTTGTTACGGCGATCAGTGATAGCGAACTAGCTATTTCATACATCGCATTACGCATTATCAATGTACTATCGACAGCTGAATCGGATGATTCTGTCGTTCTCCATTGAACAGAAAGCAAACTTAAGAGCGACGTGAATGTGAAAAGGATTGATACGACGGACATTAACGCCAATACCAATAATGAGAATTTAACCTGTAGAAAAAAGTAGAATTATTTAGATGGAATTTCATGTGAAATTCTAAAAGAATTCATATAGCTTAGAAATTTAAGTGAAATATTAGATTTTAAACAAATCTTTATGATATTCAAAACAGCTATTTAACAAATTGTAAGACTATATCATTACTAACTTATATTTAATCATTACTAAACGAAATTTAAAAGCCCTGAGGCTGCTCTATTGAGAAAATTTTCTCATGTTTTGGCTTATCGCTACGTTTCTATGCTCTTTTCTGAAAAAACAAGAAAACATATTAAACTCAAAAATTTTATTTCATCCAAATTTTGTATTTTTAAACCTTAGTTAATTGATATGAATTATAAAAATGAAAATCACGACACAGCAATAGTCATTATACCCTCGAGATATTTATTCGAACTTGAGCTTGTTGCTTATGAAAATTAGTATCCGCTTCCAACGGGGGTTTACGCTGCATTGAATGTATCCGACGACTGCAAGGTGACGGTGCAACCTGAAATTGATCAATGAAGTGGGAGTAAGAAATAAACGACTAGACATTTAGAAGGACGTATAAAATTGGTTAAAGTTAATACGGAAACAAATGAATGGATGAAGCATTGAATGAAGAGGAGAAAAAGAATGTCACAAGTTCACAAAAGGGACTCCTTGAATGTCACCTTGTCCCTTTCATTTCGGTCCTAAATCATTTTATCAGTTGTTGCTGAGAATCCTGATCCGATGATGTAATATTTCACTTTTATTATTTCCATTTCTTTATCAAACAATTAGGATAATGTCAATTGTCGTATGTTCATCAATATCACCAATATTTAATGAAATAATCTTATGTTTTCCTAATTATTTTATGCTATAATTAATCTAATTAATCTTGTTTGGGTAGCCACAAAAGATGTTGGTTTTGTTTTATTTCAGACTGTAATTGTTTATTATATGTGTATTACTGTCATCGATTGTTAGATTAACTAGCTTTTCCAGCTTATTTCGCTAATGGGCTTATTTTATTTTGATCATTTGATAAATGTTAGTAAATAACTAAATGAATTATTGCTGAAACTAACAAATCAGAGCAAACAAGAGATCATTCAAATGAATAGTAAAAATAATTGTATCAATAGCATATTAACAATTAACAACAACCACTAATTTACCACATTATAAACCATAAAGATTAATTTTGAATTTGAATTTTGCAATTGCCTTTTTATCTACGAACCTAATTGATGTCTTTCGAGCTCTTTCAAGTCAGAAGCTTGAAAATAAATGAAGAAATAAGTAAATGAAGAGAAGTACAAGGATAATGCATAAATAAACTTTGGATCAGGATGTGAATACAGTAAAACTTACCGAATTACCGTTGTTAAGATGATTAAAGTCTGAGATATAGCTGGACCGAGATGGTGGTAGTAGTGGTGTACGGTAGGGAGCAGATGAAATACTGGGTAAAGCGCACATGTTTTTTGTCTTATTAGTTTAGTTCTGGTGAGTACACAGACTAAGCATCATATATATGACTGAGAACTGAAAATAAATATCCAAAGATTTTAAGTTTCAAATATTAGATCAATAAATGAAATATGATCCAAATTTCGTAAAAATTGTAAATTTCATCGCATTCATCACGTTTAATCTTTAAAAGATGATAGTTTAACAAATCACTTAAAAATAGAAATAAATAATAATGATCAATTCAATAGTATTTATCAATTAATAATAACAATGAACAATAATCATAATCCATAATCGCAATAATTGTCGATCGAAAAAGAGCAGAAATTATAAAGAACGGACAAACAAAAAAAAATAGTTCATTTAGTATTTCTCGAACTGAAGCAATAACTTACAACTTTTTTTCAAATATTTGTGTTGTGAAATTAATTTCCATAATTTAACAAATTAATCACTCAGTGATCGTCTTTCAAATAAACCAAAAATGAAAATATTTGTGGCAATATTAAAATATCCTATTAATCTTTAATTTATTCATCAGATAGTATTTGAACCACCTGATTTTTGATGTTTAACTTAAGATGATAATTTTACAATTTATTTGAAATTTATGCGTTCAGTCATCATTGTTTCTTTCAGATAACCATTTCGATTATTCGAATGTATCGATTGTATCGATAGTAAATTACTAGTGCTCCAATACATGATTAATTAATCAATTGTAATGATCATATCATTAAGCATATAAAATCCATTAATCAAAAGAGATATAAAATAAAACCATTAAAATTCAATTTGCACCAATATATTTACTATCCTTTCAAAAATGCTTTTCCTCTTTTTAAGTTTAACCAAATATCATTCTGATGTATTTACTTTGATAAATAACCAAATCAAATGGTAATTCTTAAATAAATCTTCGTTAAGATGTCAAGTTTCATGACAACAAAGGAAAGTTCATGAATTAAAATTTTTTTTAACTTTTGCTTAAATTCTCATCTAAAATTATGAATTTTTTGAGGTTTATTATTATCTCGAGCTTGAGATCTGAAAGGCTTGAAAAGGAGGTTTTTTTCTAGCTGCAAAATTTTCATAATACGATAAAAACTTTTTTTTTCATAGAAATTGAAATGAGTGATAAAAAAATATTGGAAATTTTATCTTCTGTTTTAAATTTAATTGTATCATAACTGAAATGATAACAAGGAGAAGGAAAATAAGTGATAGCGGAAATGAAAATTTATCAACAGGAATTCTTAACTATAATAAAATAACGGAATTTATAAGTTCAGTTCTAAACAACTTTTCATCCGTCAAATTATTCTACTATCCAAGATGACCCATTATCCTCTTTTTAATCATTGTGCCAAATAAATTTGTTTTTCAAAACAAACTAATCAAGGTGGAAAAAAATTTGAAAATAGCAATTGCGATTAGGACCAGTTGTTACGTAAGTGAAACAACACTGCACGGAAATTACAAATAATAATCGTGAAGAGTAGAAGGAATTTATACCATCAAGAAAGAAAGAAATTAAAATCTTGTAAAATATTAGAAAATGTTCCAATTTAAAATAACATTATATTGAGGGAAATTAATATCGAAATTAATCATTAATCGATAGGAGGATTTTTAAAAATACAATGACAAATGCAAATAACAAATGTATTGAATAAGTGAAAAAAAATAAAAAAAAGCTGATTTTAAGCAACCATATGTTACGATTTAAAATTAGCATAGTTTAGAAATACAAGGAAGAGAGATTTAATTCTATATGAAATTTCATTATGACTGTAATCGAATAATTTGAATGAATGTAGCTCAGCTGAAGTGTAAAAAATAGTGAGAAGCGATAGAATGGGAGTTAGCTGTGGAATCCTAAAAAAAGATATTTATTAACATTTAAAAGTTTAAGAAAGAATCATCTGTAAGTTATCAACGATGATTGCAAATGATAAGGATGAATGAAGAAGAAAGAGTTGAAGGCTTCTAGCTTTCATACTAATTAGTCTATTTCTTTGATTTTGAAATGGGGAAGGGAAAACTGAGGGAAAAAGTAAACATATGGCGAAAAAATTTTCACATTCAAAAGCTCACATCAGCAATGAAATCAGCACTTAAAAATTGAATTTTTATATATCATTCATTTACATATAAAGTGACCTATGACCTTTAGAAGTCGTGAAAGCGAAAAAACGAACGTAATGACTAATTACCATTTATAAAATGCATGAATAAATAAAAACAGATGGTAATTACAATATTACATCTTCCATCTATGGCAGCTTTTTTCATCTCAATAAATGAATAAATCTATGAATGTGATTTGAGAAGGATGATCAAAAACTGTATATGGCTTAGAATTTCTCTTCATTTTATGATGATAAAAGATACGTTGCAATTAAGACTAAGTAAATAAAATTTATTATGCATTGTTTCAAATTTCAAATTATCAGTAATGAAATCGAATGCACTACTTTTTCCTTAAAATGTTTTCTGATAAAGAACATTTTCTTTAATAAAAGGGAAGCTAAATTAAAAATAGAAATTTGAAAGATTGATGAACCATAACTTCACAGAAGAACGGATAAATAAAGTTTGTCTGAAATACTAAATTGAAGCATATGATATGAAAGTGATAGCATTTCAGCAGCCGATTCATTCGCTGCAATAGTATTTTATTTACTACCATCCTTTATTGATGGAACAGTAAAATTTCAATATTTCCATAAATACATAAATTAGATTTTTGGAAATTAAACAAAATGATACATTCATTCTGCATAATCATGCGGATAATTTTCATCCCAAAATTATGATAACACTTTGCACGCGTTTATACTTTTTGCTCAAATTAATTTCGATTTATAAAACTGAACCTGTTTTGGTTAGATTCACTTAAAATTTAATTCGAACAATTTCTTATATCCATAAAATT
This sequence comes from Cruorifilaria tuberocauda, assembly GCA_013365365.1. Lineage (NCBI taxonomy): Eukaryota > Metazoa > Nematoda > Chromadorea > Rhabditida > Onchocercidae > Cruorifilaria > Cruorifilaria tuberocauda. Next base: position 68,465 of record JABVXU010000024.1, read on the forward strand.
GTTCTACGAAATATCTTATATATGAGCTTGCTTGAAATAGAAAAATGGAATTCGATATTTTGCTTATTCCTGAACTTCCATTCGACAGTTTTAGAATGAAAGAAAAAAGGTAAAGGTAGAGGTAAAAGTACAGAAAGGCAAAGGTAAAGGTACTTGTAATAAAGGGAAGATTCATTCCAAGCAGAGGTGAGAGGAGGAGGAGTAGCCATCCCATCCATCCGTCTACTTCTTCCTTCGCTTCTCGTTGGGTCACGAATCAACAAATAATTTATATAAAAGGATGTTTCTGCTTCTTCCCTTCTTTCCCTCTTTTTTCCCCTCTCTCTTCTTCTCTTTTCCCTTCCTTCCCTCTCTCTCTTTCTCTCTCTTCTGCTATTTAAAAAAGAAGAAAAGGGAAAAAGAAATTTATGAATGAATGGGTAGTGAAAAGGAGTAATAGAAAAAAGTAAGTAAAGAGAGGAGGAAAAAAGATCAGAATAATTGCATATATACATATGACCACAATTGCTAATTACTTCATTTAATAAGAATTAATCATTTCAAATTTCCAGTTCATGAGACGACTAATTGGAAAGTTTAAATTGGTGCAAAAATGAATATGCTATGTATTTATGTAATGAATACCTCCTACCTTTACTTTGCATAGCTTAAGTGCTATAATTCAATACTTAAAAATTGAGAAAATGCGATTCGCTTGTGATGTTTTTGCATCTCAGTAAAAACTAGTTTATTTGAATATTCTTCTGATATTATTCATAGTTATTTCATGTTTTTTCCAATAATCCATCGGAAACGGATAATTATACCTTAACTTACTCCAATCTGTTAGTTATTTCACTAAGTAATTCAGTGCTAAAAGTGATGCATCAAAATTCAAAGGAATGAATAAGCATCTAATTCTCTCCTAAAAAAGTACCGTATCTTGTTGAAGTTAAGCGCCCTTGGGATACAAGAAATTTCACAACGCCCCACGTGGTGGTACTACATCTAAGAGGGAAGAATCCATTTATTGTGCATCTCATATTCATGCCATCTCTTTCTTACGCTTCTTGTTCTAGCATGAATTATTCGGAATTAATTTGATTTAAAGACTTAACTTCTGTTGCTGCAATTACAGGTTTACGTATTTAGTCTTGTCGGATGCCTCCAACAGGTTCCTTAAATTTGACGCTTCAAGTGGCCGGTAATGCAACTGTAAATACAGCAGCTGGGAATGATGACGAAAGGATCTGGTTAGTCTTTTCTGTTCTGAGAGGGAATTCTAGAAAAGCTCTTGTAATCTGGATTGATTTTCTGTTGATCATTTTATGCAGAACAAGATTATTGAGTTAGAAACTTGGAGCGGAGAATAGAGAAATGTTACTGTGAAAGTGAAAAGCGAAAGGGAGAAGGAAACATGTAGTTAGAAATTGGACCTTTCGCTGCTATCAGTTGCTGTTTGCTCTTCTTTATGTATGCCTGAAATTGTGCATAAATTAATAGTTCTGTTTGAATTTGCAAATTTGAAATCAATTTCAGGACTCAAATATTATCCGAGGTAAGTGCTAATGGCATCAGCAATAGCGCACCAGGAACGATTCTCTTTCTAGGTAATTTCACAAAAAATTGCATAGGTAATTAAATTTAAGGAAAGTATTTGTTTCTCTAATGAGAAATTTTCGTAGTCCTTCCAACTTTTACTTTAAATGAAGTGAACTGTATTTGCTTTATCGACCTAATAAACTTATCGATCAATGTCTAAAACAAATTGCCATCGAGAAGTTGAAGCTAAAGAAAGCATGAAATAAAATTTTGAAGAGAAAGTAGCATTGTAAAAGACATTGATATTCTTGCACTTGTTAATTAAGCAAGTTGTAAAAGTTGTTTCCAAGTGTTTATTTCAGGAAATAGACAAAGTGGTAAAAGTTGGTTATTGAATAGACTTGAGAAGCGGGAGACATCTGGCCGTGGTTCTGCACTTGAGTACCATTTCTTGAATGTATACACGGATTACAAGGATGTAAGCTATGCATATCAGTTAGCCTCGGCAGGTATGCTGATGAAGTTTAGTTCCGATTCTTTTTACTGTTTATAATTTGTAGTAAAATCACACTTATAGATTATAAGATTTGAAACAATAATACAGCGTTTAACTTAGTATGCTTCAGCTATTTAGTCATTTCAATTTCAGGTGCCGGTGTTGCACCCGGCGAAAGCGTAACACTCCCTGTCTGGGTTTTGGATGGTGACGTGGCGTTCGCGCCTTTAGTGAAATTTGCTTTAACTGCACCGTTAAGTAAAAGCATTGTGATATTATGTGCATCGATGCAAGAACCCGAAATCATATTGCCATCACTGAATAAGTGGGTTAAAATGATAGGTGATCAAATCGAAAATGTGTTTGACAAGGCTACTGTAACGGATGCTCGCAAATCACGTAAGCTTTTTCATTAAAATTTATGTCGGTGCATGTAAGTTATGCGCAATTCCTGTCATGTAAAATCTTTTACTGCATAACACTTCATATTATCAAAGATAAAAAAAAGAAAAAATGGATGCTTATTTTGATCTGTTAGATTTGTTTATTTGGAAGGAATATTAATGTTATTTCAGAAGAATTATTTTGGCAAGAGTATGTTGAACCGTTGGATAGTTCGATGCAAAGTGATAAAATACCATCAATGGAAACGGAGCATGTACGTCCTTACTTTATGATATTCGTGCCGTAATGTGATTACTAGATGAATGATCCTTCTTATTTTATTTCTCGCTTCTCTGCTTTGCTTAGTCCTTTATCTGGTTAAAAGTGCTTCAAAGTATGTGTTCTAGGTATTGTTACCATTAGATCAAAATATTCTGACTCGAAATACAGGTGCTGCATTAGTAGTCGTGCTAACCAAAAGTGACTTAGCACATACTGAAATGTCTGATGATCAGCTCGACCGCCTACAATATCATGTCCGCAAATTCTGCATGGCACATGGAGCCGCTTTGGTAGGATATATTTTTTCATTGATGTTTCGTTTATGTCAAATATGTTCATGTTAAGGATGTTCACGAAAGTTTTTTCCATTCAATCCTTAAAACGTATGCGGGCATATTTTAGGTTTACACATCTGCAAAAGAGGAGAAAAATACAGCTTTGCTATATAAATATCTTGTACATCGAGTTTGTGGTATGCCATTTACAACACCTGCTCATGTTGTTGACAAGGATTTAGTATTTGTGCCGGCAGGTTGGGATAATGAGAAAAAGCTGGATATAATCAAGGAAGCGATCCCAGATGTAGAACACCCATTAGAGGTTAATTTCTATCGATTATTTAATCAAGGTAAATAATGGAGCACACATATTTGGTGAGAATTTCTTGCATTAAACTCATGGTTTAGTTCACATTCCAGTTCACTTTCAAAGCAATTTAGTAAAATAATTCCTGCAGTAAGATCTTGTTCATCCGTCACAGATACGCGAAAAACAATCTATACGAGATCAGCTAATGGAAGCGGAGGATGAACAGGCATTCCTACACAAACTTGCAAGTGAAGTTGCGTCACCAAAACGAGGTGTACCGCAGAAGCAAACAAACGAAGGAACAGACGGCAATTCTCCTCTAGTTTCTTTTTTCAACAATCTTCTCAGAACCAAGGAGGTTCAGGTCGGTTTATTTGAATGACACAGCTTTTTTAAATTAAATTATCTTTTTGAGATTGTTAAATAAAACCCACATATAAAAAAGTTTATTTGGAGGCTGCGCAGAGCAATCGTGCGGTGGTTGATCCGCAAGCACAATTACAGAGGATGCTGGAACAAGTAAACAATTCGGCGGCATCATCAGCGGCAAAATCAAGCGGAGAGCAACAATCAGTTACTTCGGAGCTAACTTCAACTCAGCAGCAGTTATGATAAATGTGATTCAAAGTTCAAAAAATACTGTTAAATTATAAAAAAAACTTCATCCCTAGTGAAATTGCTGTTAAGTTCTTTCTCTTTGCTGTATATTATAACGATTGCTTAACAGTGACATCGGTGAGCATGTCTAAAACAAAAATTCAAATAACAATATAGGCTGTACAATATGTATCAGTAGTTCACATATTCAATTTCTACAAATTGGCATATTCTAGACGACCCCTTGCAAATGGTTGAAAAATTACGAGATCTTCTTGGTAATTGCAGTCAAGCTCATAAAGCTCAGTGAATGCCGATTTTTTGTAAGGTACCAGATCGAAGCATGGATGTATTACTCGTTTTTTGATTCTCCTTAAATTGATCGTATATAAGATTTCGATAGAATTACAAGAGATTTATGGGATCTACATAAAAATTGCTTAGGAATTTTCAAAGTATAGAGTATAACTTACAAGTTTTGGAGGATGTCAGTAACCGACTCATTATTCTCAAGAAAAATATTCACTTTGTACGGTAAAGACCGCTTGCATGGGAAACGACGAATATTTACAATTGTGCCAATTGGTAAAACACTTCGTAGGATATCAGTTTCGGATCGGTGTGGGTGGTACTGCATTGAGGTTGGCAGGCAACAGAGATAAATCTGAAAGAAGAGACTGGAAATGGTAATATGGAATAGAAAGCAATTAATTTTTTCAATTTTCCGCGAATCTTTACATGAATTTAAAATACATTTGTTCTGGAACGATGTTGAATTTTCAGTTATCAAATATAGTAAACAAGACAATCAAACTTATTGGTTTCCTTTTTCGCTAAATTCATTGGCGTTTAGAATCCAAAAGTGTTTCGAATCCAGAGGATGATATCAAACACTAAAGGTGATGCTTGACACCGAAGGTGATTCGACTCCCGCGCCACTTGGCACAGCCTACTCTACCTTCGATTATGCATACACATCTGATGAATGTGTGCCACATCAGAGCGCCAAGAATCGAGGATGGGTTTGAACTCTCGATGTCTTGATATGACAGGGCTACTTCTCATTGCTTCAATGTTCTAACATTGTTTGGTGTTGGTCACCTAGTTTATTCAATCAGCTCATAGGAAATTAATTACTAAGATTATTGAACTGAAATCTAATTTGAGAAGAGATATTTATTCAGATAACTATTAAGTAAGCTTATGTACTGCTGATAAGACCGATAAGGAACGATTTTCTACTGAATAGTGTTAGCGAAATCAAAAATGTGATTAAATTCATAAAAGACTTCATGATCTTTGCTTTACCATTGACTTATCCATTATAAGTTTTGTTCACACACTGAACAATGAAGGGTGTATATATATATATATATATATATATATATTTATACTTCTTTACCTATTTAAAGACCTCACACCAACACAACGAGCAACAATAATAGTAACAAAGAAGGATCAAATAATCAATAAAGGTAAAAGGATCAATATAATTTAGAATTCAATTTCGACTCAGTTTTAAACTATTTTTTGCATCATAAGCAGCAGTTCTAAAGAAAGAAACACAATAAGGTATGTATGCGACTGTTGATATTCTCTTTATTATTTATTTTATGTTTTAATCTTAGTATAATGAAAGTACAATATTGGACTAACGCTATTGTCTATAATATTGTATAAGATCAACAAAGGATATTATGAACGTAAGGAAATCACAAGATGAAGGATTCATAACAGAGATGTAACATGTGCACTACGTATATTTCAAAAAGCACATTAATGATGAGATTATCTTTGTTGATTTGAAAATATCAGCAGTTGATAAATGCTCTTAGGATAATGAGATTCAGTAATAAAGCATCTAACTTACGAGTGGTGTTTCCGAAAATTCTCTCGTAAGAAGGCGCAAACTACCAGATAGGCAATCTATTTTCGGTAAATTCTTCTTCCATCCATGATCAACACTACGCAGCCACACCGTTTGGTCGCCAACTTCCGCCACCACAACTCGGCAAGGGTTACAAGCGAAAGTGTCAGAATAAGCACAGGCTATGGCTGGTATCAACCATTTCTCAGGAATAATTTTTAGTTCGGACCACTGAAACAACAATATGGTTACATGTTAAGAAGCAAGGAAGCTAAGTCAGAAACAACGGTGGGGTAATAATAGATTGGACGAAACAATTTAATTAAATGAGTACCTAATTCAAAATTCATTCAATTCAATAGATTAGAAGAACTTTATCATTAACAAATGAATCTTGCTTGGTTTTAGAATACTTAAGAAAAATTTGTTTTCGGAAAACTAAAAACTTTATTTAAAAAAAATTTCGGGATATAATAGTACGAGCCTGAACTTGAGCACAGAAAATAAAAACTGAATATTGAGAGCAGAAACCTTGATAAATAAGTATTTTTCCAATTTCTCGATCGTCTTCCTGTGATATTCGCTATGTAAATAAATAAATCGGCTATTTTCCACATGCGAAATATAAAGGGGTTCATCTGTGATTGGCTTTTGCAATCTGAAAATTTGACAATTCTTCTTATTTTGCTATTATTCTTTTATATCATTTGCACCATCACTTAAATTGATGTCACTATTATAAATAAAACTTGCTACCATATTCTCTGGATAAAGCGATAATTTTACCTTTCCAAATGCAACACATATGTGGGCTGCAAATATTCATCTTCGAAGCTCTCCTCATCCGCGCAATCATTTGAAAAATCGTCGTCCTAAAACAAAATCTTTAAATTATACACAAATTCTATTTTTACAATTCCGCAAGATGATCGCGCTGATGTACTTATTGCTCAAGCGCAGCTAAAGTTTATTGATCTATAACAAGTAAGAATAACAAATAAGAGGGAAGGCAAACAGGAGCAAAAAAGGAGAGGAAATGATAGGATAGGATGGTTACCATGACATCTTAATTCATTAATATCATTTCCAGCTTTCTAACATTGAATATTATACTCACTGCTTCAAAAGTAAAAAAGACTTCCTATCACTCTAAAAGAATATATAACATATTGAAACGAATTCGCACCAATAGCGATCACCGATTTACATTAAAATTTATACACAAAATGACCAAAACTTCACCACAGACAAATTACGGAATGCCTTAAATACTAGAAAATCTTCTTAGAAATACGATTTTATATGTGGTTTTCACGAGAATATGCTATATGGAAAGAAATTTAAATTGAAGTGAAACGAAGTAAATGTAGAAGTAAATTATTAAATATTAAAATAATAAAAGATACCAATTGAGCCAATTTTTTATTCCACCGTCTTTCTCGTGTCGCTTCATGTTCGGCATGCTTTTTAGAACGATAAAACAGTTTACCGAGATTCATGCCCTGCACCGTTGGATGATACAAATTGACAAGGAATGGTATGGAGGAAACATCAGCAAATTCTACTCGTACAACATCACCACAAGATCTAATTAAATTTTGAAATGCATTCACTTTATCCACTGTTAAGTCATTCATATCGACGCCTGTTGAAGTAGTGCTAATGTTAATAAAAAATTCTAATAATAATTAAAGAAGAATTTTTCTTTTCTGTTATATCAATCGAATACATGCTACAGGCAAATATGTTTGTCTTGAAGGCCTTGCAGAATATTTTTCATATGAAGACAGAAATGGTGATGATATGGCTTCAGAAGGAATAGATACGAGCTGTAGTAATAAAAATCTTCATCTATATGATTCCCAAATTTTAACAATGTTTTCCTAAAATGATACTTCTCCTCTTGCCATTTCCGTTTTGATCTGCCTATCACATCTTTAGTATAACCTACTGATGGAATCAAAGAGAGATTGAAGAACATCTTTGAAATTCTATGTATATATTTCTATCTACACTGACCGTTTGGTTTTTCTTTATGATATGATTTAATATCATAAAAAATCTTATAATTTGTGGAATTTTTAAAACTCCAACTGGGTGCTAATTCAATATCGTCTATAAACATCTGAAATTATACCCTTCATACGACAACGTAATGCAAGTGGAGGTAAACGTCCAAAAACTTTCAGGAGAGGCCGAACATTTTCTATTTTAGCAATATTGTCGCTACCAATATCCACGAGATCTATTATTACACCAGTTCCTTTACTGAATTTCAAGATCCTTGCTCGCAACCATTTCAAGTTATCGACCAATACAGCACATGGTGCGCCAACACACATTTAAAAACAGATTGAATTTGCAATCTTTCAAAATTCTAATACCTGTCAATTATATTCACTTTATCAGCAACCTAAATTTTCAAAGAAAGGAAATGCCATGCCTGTTCGCTTGAGATCATAAATTCATTCTCTGCATTGTATATGGCCTGAATTTTCCGATATAGTCGCTCACGAGCACGATTTAATGATTTCGGCTGTAATAAAATATATGCATTTTATAACCATGATGCAGAGTTTTTAGTTTTGAGCGGAGTTTTTATAATGGTATAACTACATGAATGCAATTAACCCAAACCAGACTCAAATATCAATTACCAAACTTTCCACTTAAGCCATTCCCTAGCTAAATTAGTGTTGATATATAGAAGTAACAGAAAAACTGTTACTTTTGGAAGAATTTGAAGAAATAATAAAATAAATTGGCTCCAAATTGAAGCTATAAAAACTATTTCAATTTTACCGAATCAAAATTAATACAATTTCATTCCCTGCACAAAAAATCAGTGAATCAACATACTTGAACGCTAAAATTATAGGGTGAAAACGAATTCAGCAAATGTGCGTAAAAAACAGGAACTGTAGCAAACGACTGCCCTGCAGGTGCATTGGCAGTTATAGCAATGTTGTAATGGTAGTGAGCAATTACGTGTGGTTCAGCATATTTCCAGCAATATTGTGGAAAAGCTTCAGCCATATCTAAAAAAATCCCGAAGATTAAAAAACTAAAATTAGTAAATTTACGAATTTATTGGCAGATTTCATTGGTTGCACAAACTTGCGAAAACTAAAAATAACATTGTAATGTTTTGATCGATTGATTCGAAAAGTTGAATCAAACAAATTTACGAACTGCTCGGTTTCGTATCAAACTATTATTTCTAGTTTTATTATTAACACAAAATTTATGAGATATTGACAGTACTAAAACCACAAAGTCCCTATCTGTTAACATCTTGATATCAACATTTTTTAGAACTAAAATTGTAAAAAGCACATACGCCGTAATTTCCATTCCGTTTCACCTGGAACTTCTACCAAATCGAGGCACCCACTCCATTCCACTTTTTCCCTATTGCCTGCTAGCAACCCTGAGTTGAAATTGGATGAGAAATTTCTTCCAGAAGCTGATGTAATTTGTGAGATATCGACAGTACTAAAACCAGCCATTCTCAATAACTGATCTGCAACGATACTTCCTAGTAATTCAAAACATTAACAGGTAAGCTGAGATTCAACCAGCTATTATCCACGAACTCATAGTTTTTGATAAAAAATTCCAGTTCCCCCTGGAATCCGATTCATGAAGCATAAACAGCCGTCACATGGAATTGCATAATTATTCTAATCATTTGAGAAAAAATTCTTCACCCACAATAAGTATGAGTTCGTGATGGATATGAATGTTTAAAAAAATGTTAGTTTGCTATTTACTCAATTTCTATTTTTATACTTATTAAAGATTTGCAAAATAATATAATGGATATCCATGCAACTGTAAATATCCAGAACCAGTGTAATTCAATTTATTAGAAAAAAAAATGGAAAGTAAAGTAAGAAACAATGGAAGAGAAAAATAATATCCAATATGACAATGATTACAATACTATACAAAGAGACCATATTGTCTGTAAATCTACGATTTCAAAGATCGAAAAAATTCATCTGGAAATAAAAAGAATCTTAAGCAGTTCTTCCTAGCTGAATATACCTGTCCATTTAAAGACAGTTGCATCTTCCGAAACCGTTTCAAAATGCTGCTCATCTGTTCAAGTGTAGGAATGCAAAATTTCGAAAGAGCAAATTTACATGATTTACTGATTCCCTAAATAAAGGCTGATTACGAGATACAATATTCGCAGAAACAGATAACTGCGCATGCTACTTCATAATGAATGACCGCTAAAATGGGTGTCAAAAAATGTATCCAGCTGCTGCACTTCATCATTTTCATATTCCTCAAAAGCGCTTTCAAAATCGATGTATTCGATGCGTGATGTAGATGCCTCCAAATGCTGGAAAGAACAATAAATCACATCGCATCTATAGTTTCTCTTCAGTATTTAGTACAATTCACTAAAAAAGGATATGAAACAAATTCTTCATCCAAAAATATTCAGTGATAGATCTGATTTTGTAGCAGTATGATAACAATTAGTAAAATCTTGATATTTCAACATATCAAATTATTTGGAATATTTAAATTCTCTCCAAAATGTTAGAAAGACCAATTTACTTCAGATATGTGTGGTCGTTGAGATGGAGAAAATTGCTGAAGGACAAGAGCGTCAGTCGTGTTTTCTTCGTGCACATAATTTTTAAACTTTCTGTGTACCAAGGCATCAACTTCTGGGTCGTTAAATGAGAGAATAAATGGTGTTTTAACTTCACGTTCTCTTTCAGTTTTAATTTTACTTTCATACTCAGATACAGGAAATGCGCATAAGTTTTCCGACAGATTTGACACCGGCGTTTGTTCACCTATAAAATACAGAAAATTAATTAGTTTCTAATCTCTAACATAAAAACATTTTTCCAAATTAATACATTTAATTAAATGTAAATGCAAATATAATTAAATGTAAAAATCATTTTTATTTATTTTGCTTATACAAAATTAGAACTTCGATACTAACAACAGATTTCTAAATTATTATCAAAACTGTTATGGGAAAAAGATTCATTGAGCATTGAACTTAATAATAAGGCTATAAAATTACAAACAGTTTCATGAAATTAGAAAAGTCGAGTGAATATTGAGCTTAGTAATTTTTTAATAAAATTGAAATTCAGAAAAACTCAGTGACAAAGCTAAAATGAAAATAGATTTACCGCTTTTGTTCGGCTGAATGCATTCCATGGAAATCGGTTCACAAATTCCCGGAGACATAGCAAGTCGGGTGGATGCAATATGGTGCATTTTACTATTTATTTCACTATTCTGGTTATTCCTTACCTTAGAGCATAGTAATATGTTGTCAAGCTGCAATTATTGACGTCAATATAAATATCATTTCACATAATTAACTGAGATTCATTGAATCTGCAGATTGTAAAAGACAAAATCAGCAAATGCTATATTTTGGACAGTGAAAAAAAAAACAAACTCACATCTTTAATACCAAGACGATGGGCAATCTGAATACGTAGCGCATCCGGATTAACAACCTTCTTGAGCGTCTCCAAATCCAGTGCACCTTCTTGACCGGATCGTCTTTGCTGCATACGTCGTACAAGACGCTGTTGTTTCACTGGTATTGATGGCACAAATTTCATAATTTTGCGTTTGCATAACTCGGAACCAAGAGCATCCAAATATTCGGCACGATTGTACCGTAAATTATATGCCGTTACCTATTTGGAAAACCTTTACGAAGAAAATAGCAAAAGATGATAAAATTGAAAAAGAAACAGAAAAAATGTGCTTCTAATTACCGAAAATATAAAATAGAATTTACGATAGCAATAGAAATTATATTAGCAAAACAAAAATTACAAAAGCATCTAAATTTGTACGACCACCAAAGTGCACAGGTCGACGCCAATTCAATGAGTCGAATATTTCATTTGATATCATATCAGGATGAAACTTTGAAGGAGAACCTTTCCTGAAAAATAATGCAATTTATCATTGAAACCATTAAATCTATTGTAATTAAAAAAAATTAAAATTGCTAACACTGAAACGATTATGTCTAGAATAATGCAACAGAATTACTATTACTATTACTTTTATTATTAGCAATATTATGCATAAAAAAAGGAAGTCGTATCTATCTTTAAAGTAGATGAAATAGAAATAAAATATGAAACAAATTTTAAAACACAATGCAAACATAATGCAGAAATAATATGACTTACATCATGAGAGACAAAGGAAAGTTTTGCAATAAAAACTAAGCTTTAAAATAAACAAGAACTTACTGTCGACATTAGTTCTATATCTTCAGAAATTATAACATCAATCTCGCCGTTATCCTTCGCACCAGTTTGATAGCAGAATGATTCACCAAATCAAAAAAAAAAACTTACAGAATTGATGACCGAGGAGCAGGACTCGTCTCTTCTGATCCTTTAATACCTTTTATGGACCGTTTCAGGGCCATTTCCACAGCAGCAATGCATTTCTGATCTGGCGGTAAATTCCTTGGTAAGGCAGGTCGGTCTGCATCATCAGATAATCGTTTTCGGAGGGATGATCCCATCCCTAAACTCGTAGTTATTTTTTTCGGGACATCGGAAGATGTTTCTGAATTATTTTTTTCAAAATAACACGTATGCCTGTCCACACCCTGTTCCGGATGATGAACTGTTATTGACTGCCGCTCTCGGATATTTGTTTCCATCTTGAGCCATTTTCGCAAATAATTTTGGATCGCAGCGGATGACCTTAGATTACTGACACCTTTCAACAATTCTTCAAGTGTGCAATCACCGAAGTCTCTTTTTGCTTCTTCTAAGGAAATTATCTTCAGTGAATGATTTTGTGTTTGTGCCGAGTACAGTGATGAAGACCTTGTTTCGTTTTTGATAAGGTTATGTTCCAGAGCAACTCTAACTACTAATTCCTTTATCACAGAAGCAATCACGTGTTCATCGTCAACGACCTCTACGTTCGATCGCTGTCGTTTCTGTTTCTGAAAGACTTCCCATATTTGAGCAATATTTACAGATTCTGGTCCTCTTGTGTTCACTGATGGCACCACGACTGAAATCCGATCTAAAGAACTGCTACTTCTTGATACAGAATCAGCGCAAGCTGTCTCACCAATCTTTTTTTCGAAAACAGCATTTTGCTTCCGCTTTCTTATAGTTTTTGTTGATATTTCAGAGTTACATTCAGCTTCTCTTAAATTTTGACCAATACTATTTTGAGGTGTTGATGGCAAAACTTCCAGAAGGACATCATCATTAACTGAATGAATTTTTTGTGAATCCGCTCTCTCGAACTGTTTCTGTTGCTGCTGACCAGACAAATCTGTTTGTGAACAAAATTGAACGAAAGAATCCGTGAATGAATCCAGAGGAAAATCTGCAGTAACAACACATTCTGGAACCAAATCCATTTCCCATGACTTCGAGTCACATACCGTGTCTTTCCCATCTATATTACTTGAGTCTTCCCATTCATAATCTTTTTGACCTGAGGCATTAGACTGATTGTTTATAAGTGGCAAGTGGCTGTCCCTCACCAATTGGAAGCTTTCTTCTATATCTTCTTCATCGATTCGAATCTGTCGAATCGGAACTTCAGATTCCCAAATTTCCATCTCGTTTGGAACATACTTAAATGAAATTGCATCTTAAAATGAACAAAATTGGACAACCAAAAAAAAAAAACAGAATGAAAAACACACAAAAAAAAAAGAAGGGAAAAACTACTAACAGTATTTGTTCCATCTGAGAGGAGAGGCGTACTGAGAAACGAGTCCCGACTACCTTCTTCATTCTCCGTAAGCGCGCTTTCAGGTCTTACTGAACTGCCTCGAGTTGCATGACCCGAAGATGGCGTGACTGTACCAGAATTATTCTAAAAATGAGATAATGTAGTACATTTCTTGTTAACTTGATTTGGAAATTCTGAAAGTAAAGAAAAGAGAGAAAAACCTTTTTGGTGTTACTAATGTTTCCTCGATTCAATTTATCTCGGAAGACATTTGGATAGAGATACCATAAACGTTGAGGTAATAAGTGAATATTTGGCAAAGGTATGTAGCCTGTTCTCATCTGTTCCTCTGTTCTCCTTGTCCAAAAAACTTCCCGTGGTATCCATAATGGAAAATGGCAACTCTGAAATAAGTCAGTGTCTCCGTTAAGTTCAAATATTTTTTCTAATATATTTTAATTTCTTTTTAGAGTAATTATCTTGAAAACAACAATTCACAAGTAATGTGGTTATAATAAAATCTATCTTAAACCTTATAGCACTTCGTATTGAGATCTGAAGTGATGACTGATATTTTGAACTATAAGTCCTTCATCAAACGTATAATGTACATTGCTAAGAAACAATGAAAATTTGAAATTCTAGAATATGGAATGAGAATTAATGCTAATTAAGAGGAAATAACAAAAATTCCTATTCACTGATCAGTTATTATTCGCTTCTGATTTTGAAGCCATCAAACAATGTTTCATTTAGAACGAAGATAGAAAAATCCACAAACCTGATTTTTTATGCCTCTACAAGTCCACCATATCCTTTGATATGTCTGACCATTTTCTTGATAGACGTCAAGTTCGAGGGCTTCCAACCGTTCTGGACATTTAGGACATTGCAGAATGTCGAAATCGTAAACCTAATTTTCACAATCTCAATTTTAATCATTTCCAAGCGGAAATAACTACTTGGAACACATAAAGCTACCAAAAAACCACTAAAATTGAAATACTAACTAAACTGATCAAAAAAGGAATAAAATTTGACGAAAGTGCGAAAAGAGAAATCTAAAAAAGAGAGAGGTCCTTACACGGTTCTTATTGCGTAATTGATAGAAAAGCGATGTAGTGATATCGTCCAAATTCGAAGAGGCAGCAGTAACTGGTGAAGAAATCATAGTTGTATCTCAGATGTCCTCCCTTAATCAGTCATTTGCGAAGGAAGAAAATGACATCACAAAATCATCGACAGGAGGATCACCAGACAACTTTCTCCCCAACATTGCTGCACTAAGAATGTATTCATCATTGTCGCTCAATAAAGCGACTCTGGTTATTCAGAAGAAAAGTTGAGAAATATTTTTAAAACTGCCAAAAAAAAGTATTAAAATAATACTAATAAATGTGAAATTCAGATAATGAAATTCAACAGACATCCCACTAGAACCTATACAATTCCAGAAAGTTATTTCTTCCCATAATCGTGAGTGCAGGGAAATGACTGTCCAAAATCTTTCCGAGAAGCATATAACAGCAAACATTAAATAAGCCCAATTGCTATCTTGTAAATTAAATGAATTGAATCGTAAATTTTTTTTGATCACGCCGGTAGTTCTTAAGGGATTTAATAATACAATATAATTTTTACCAAAATGACAAATGTATGGAACTGCTGGAATATCACGGTACAACAAATTTTAGGAGCTTAAAACCCAATTTTAATAAAACATATTAATGGTACCTCATATTCTAAATTTGAACTAAACGAAAAACTTGAGTTTTACGTGAGCTGAAAATTTAAAAGTAAAACAGTATAAGCGAAATCCGTCATAAGCTTACCATTTTCCAGTTAGAAATTCAGAGAATCGATTTGATCGCCGCTGTAAAATAGAATCTTTCCAGTACTTAATTATATGAACAACTAGCTCCTTATCACTTTTCTGCTGCTGTAACGGCTATAGCCAAAATGATTCTAACAACCTGAAAATGAAGCAAAATAATACAATTTTTACAGTGAAGTTAATGTAATATATTCCAACAATATACTAACAGAATTGCTAATTTAAGAAATCAAATCCTTAGGAGAATTCCAGACTCTTGAGAACTTTTTGAATTAACAGCAAAATTTCACTAGCAAAACTTTTGAGAAGAACAAGAAAAATTCACGATGATTTTAGAACTAGTAACAAAGATGGAATTCTCAAATAAAAAGAAGAGACTCAGATCCAGCAAAACACGTTCAACGTTTCAATGAAATGCTGTAAATTTCTTCCGTCGAAATCAGGAACCGCATCTCATGCATTACAAATGAAGGAATTACGCACACAATGATCAAAAAATGCAGAAAGAGCAAATCATTCACTCAGAGTGGCAATCTAGCCTGCCAATCTCTGAGTGAATGATTTGCTTCTGAGAAACGCGGTACTGATAGATAGGACTATTATCGTTGAGTAAAGCGCAGCTAATATGGCATATGAAAAAATAGAGTTGGGGAGATTTCGTCAAGCATATTTGAAGCGGTCAAACCGTGAGGCAGATGGAACAAATATTTTGGGATGATATGAAATTAAGCTTTTAACGTTATGAATAATCCGTTAAATGCTACAAAAAGCTGCGTTTCAAAACTAATATATAAAATATGAAACCTTCATTAACACACTGAGAGATATCAACGTAGCATACGTCCATGCTTGCACGACTCTCCCACACCAACTGAAATAATTTCCGATCATGTGATTAATAAAATATCGTATGCAATGATTCCAATTGAAATCTGTCATGTCTTTCGCAGCGTTTCACGAATCTTTTGTGACCGTTTTTAGCGATATCTTGAAGTGATGATATACTAAACAGTTACATTTTAGTACAGGAAATAATTGAATTACTATTATTATTGTTGTGAATCTTATGGTGACTAGTCAACAACGTGGTACATCTCTTTTACAATACGGTTTCCCATTTAATTAGATCTCGATTCCTCACCTCTTAGTTTTCCCTAATTGTAGTCTTCAACTCCACAGCGCACTTGAAGAACTATAAACGATATAAATCACATAGTGTTCACTTTTTTAGAAAAAAATCGAAAGCGCATTTAGTTGTGATAAATTTAGGAAGGAAAATATGCAGAGGTGATATCGATTGCTAACTTTGGCAACTGATTCTAAAACGGAGTTCATGCTAAATTGCTGATTAAATTACCTTTAAATTACTAGCTTCTTTGTCTCAAACCACTGAAGAACTCCTTATTCTGAAACGTTAAGACCTAGAAAATCACTTGAACATTTACAGAGTCCAATCCGGTTAATGAGCTGCTCAGAACTAAGTCAGCACGATGAATAATAAAAAAATATGAACCTGTTACCAAATGAAAAAATCTGTTAAAATTTATTCGGCTTAACTCTCACAATTCGATTAATTACTGTGGTGAACTTGAAACAAGTGCATTATTTTACAATATTTACTTAGTGCTAATTTTAGAAAATGTTATCGAGAATTCGAAGCTCCGAATTTGAAGTGGTAAAAATATTATTGTAAACCATAAGCAAAACTAATGATGAAAAGCTGATGATGAAAAACAATGTCTTTTCGAAAAATATGCTATTTAATCTATACTACTGACGCTTAATCTTATTTACTGAAGTTGATCTACATTCTATATATGCATCAGACTTTAGTTTTCAAGCAACCATAAAAAACAAAACAATAAAAGACTGGCAAATGATTCAGAAAAATACAAATTCACATGTCGTATACAAAGTGAAAGCATAAATGAAATACGAGCAAAAGTTAAGACGATTCGATGAAAAGTTATCATACTAATAAGCAATAAGAAGATAGATACATGTGGCTGGGTCGAAAGATCAAAGTGAGTGCGGCAAGTCTAGTGGTTGGAATTCAAACTTTTGCATAAGAGGTTTCAGCGAAAGATATTAAATCAATTTATTAATCTTTCCAGAAATTTAAAATCAATTTTTTCTTCGTATATTATTAAAAAATGATACAAGAAATAGCAATAAAAAAATTATTTAAAGTGATAATAAAGAAAGTTCTAAGAAGCCTCGATTTTTTTCTCTCTTTCTATTCAAGAAGTTCAAATTCATCGTAACTGTCGTTCACTTCACCGAGATCCGCATAGTCTGAAAAGAGATTTTAAGAAATAGATTTGACAAAATTTCACTCCATTTCTAATGCCCTAGAGTCTACCCCAGAATATTTGAACGTGAAATAACTATTAGCGTATTGAAGTAAATTATTGCTTACTGTGTATGCAGTCAATACTATATGAACATGATGAATATTGGACAAAGTTAATAATTTATTCTACTGTACATTTTTCGCATTTGGCATTGTTACTAACTGATCTGATAAAAAATAGCTAATCTGAATAATGTACCTCGTAATTTTGTATTTTCTCCAACATACGGCACAAATGGCGGAAAATTTTTTGGCCTTGTTTCTAACATTTCAAACAGGGGTGGTGTTGAAGCCGGTAGCAAGTGCTGAAATAGTACCGATAAAAATGAATGAAGAGATGAATCAGAGAGTAACACCAGAAAATGTTGAAGGATGAACAGCCTGCTTCACTATATTCAACTTAGAACAATAAACACTACCGTTCGTAGCCGCTGTGCTAACTCGTTGTAATCGTCTTCGGTACGACACAGAAAGCCAAGTGCCAGTGATGGATCTACCTTGTCGATCTTTGTACTGAGAATAAACGGACAGTGATAGGTACTATCTTTGAACTCATCATTTTTGATCTGCAAAGCAAGAAATAAATTTGCGAAACATATAATAAGAACGAACGGAACAGTAAAGAAAAAATGAATGGAATATCATGAGAAATAAAGAAATATGCACAATGAAGTACTGAATATCTACCTCAACATAACCATCACGTTCATCCCTTGTTATCGTTGTTTCATCTAAATCCACGAAATCCTGACAGAAGTGAGGGTCGAGATAAAGTAACTAGAAATATATAGCATCATTTTGAAGACGTGTCATAAATTTTTAAGGCCAATAAATGGATCTTTATGGGTTTTATTCAACTTACTATCATAATTATGAAATAGATTTCATAAATCTATTTCATAATTGCTTTATTCAGCAAAACACCATGACAAATGATTTCATGACAAATAACTCAATAATTATGACATACATTATTATCTACAATACCACAAAAGTAAAGCGCATGATTGGGTCGACCACCAATGATGCCAACACATTGTGGTAATTGAAAAAATGCCTGAAAAATATGATAGTATTAAAGTGCAACAACTTGTTTTCATTTATTATCCACTTATATCTTTCACCATTTCATTTGAGCAGCACACAATGTAAGCAGAAAATATTTTCTAGCCCAAATTTCTAACCAAGTATTAAACTGAAAGTATAAGAAGAACTGAACCTGAATGGCAGGAAAGTAACAATGGTTGATTGTATTTAAGCCAAGTCTAAGTGGAATAATGATCAGCAGCGGTCGCCACTCCTCGCTGACACCACCGTAACTGCTTATTGAAGAGGTTTCACTTCTTGTTGGAGATCGAGTTAATTCCGGTAATATTTCCGCTTCTGTAAAATTTCCAGCTTTGAGAACTATTGGCAATTATAGTTGTACTATTAAAAAATATTCATTGAGCGTCTTTTTAAACATGAATGTGAATGAGCCAAATATTTACCAGCAGGATTAATAGCATCATGATTATCATTATAATCACTTCCTGTTTCACGCCATGATCTAAATAAGTCAAAAATTCAGCTAAACAACTGATAAATATAGTCAATATGAACAGAATAACACTCCTTAAGCCACAAAAATTATGTGTCCAATTTATATTAGCTTCTTAGTTTGATAATCAAAAACACAATAAAAGCTTTAAAAATCAATGCAGTAAGGAAAACATGTCAGTATATTAGTTTAAAAAATTGATCGAAGTTAAAACTACCCAGATTTTCGATGAGGAGGTCTAGTAAAAGCCATAGTGCGTATATCGCTTGTTATGAGCACATTATCAAGAGCTACATGCACTGTTAGTCGTGACCATTGGTCGTATATGACCAGCTTTTTCAGAACTTGAGCTGCCGTGTTCGGACCAAACCATTCTCCAATTTCTTTACCTTCAGATACTCCCATATGTGCTACAAACGAAATTATTTAACTTTAAAATATTGAAACAGAGCGAAAATCAAATCCTGGTTATAAGTGAGTATTCTCTTTAAACTACTATAGTTACCAAATTCCAAACAACACAACACCTCATGACACCTTTCGTATCAGATCAATTTCAAAATTGATTTCAAAATGACTTCTAGAGTAACCCACAGATTACATAAGCCAACTTTTAGAAAATTCGATACTCGAAGTAAACTGAATTTTAACTTAACTTTCGAATTCAAAAAGTATTTTCTGTACAATTTATGCAAGCGTAATCAAAAGACTAACTAAAGCAATATATTGAATACTGAAAGAAACTGGTCAATTTTACCTATTTGATGTATTGAGAAAAGGCAGTTTTTTTTATCTTGAAACATACGCAGGATACGCTTGTATTCTGCAAGCTTAATATCCCGATCCCAAAGCCAATTACGCCCTAGATGTCGCACTATCAAAACCCGAGCCAACAACATTTGGCCGCATCGCAACATACATCCCCAACCTTGATCAGTCGTTGGCCCAGTACCACCTAAAACAAAATTTATCAACTAATAAATAATAAAAGTAGAAAATACTGAAAATTATGTTACTTTGCACAAGTTAATCATGAATGCAATAAAAAAAGACTCCGATTTTATTAAACGTTATCTACCTGATCATTTAAATATTTTTCATTTATTCAATTTTTAATAAAATCGTGCACCGTCACATCTGATTCATTATAACTTACCAATAGGTTGAAAATTTTTCCGATATGTAAACCATAACAGTGATGACATAAATTCCTTGACACGTCCCATATCTACAATCAGGAAGTAAGTGAAATAAATAAATGAACATAATAAAGCAAAAAAGAAAACAAACATATCACCATATTTATTGTAGCTCAAAGCTTAAATAATCAAAATTCAATTTATTTCAAAAACTTTAATATAAAATGATAGTAGAAAGAGAAACATGAACTTGGAAAGTTTTTAATGAGAAAAACAGTCTTTTATGAGAAAGAGATAGCTTATTATCTCACAATCACTTTCATTTTCTCAGGGGGCAAAATACTCCAGAAATTCAAATATTTCAATCGTTATTGATGTCCACTCAAATCTTGATCTGACTTGAAAGCACTTCCATTTTTCCTCAATACTATAGAACAAAAGTGGCATTACAACATACAATATTTTTGGCCTTGATTCAAGTAAAGACTTAGCTGACCTCTTCTTGATGTAAATTTCTCGCCTAAAAGATAAATTGGAAGATTCGAATCAAACAAAGCATAATTTTGAGCATCTGAAAAGCTTGGATCCAGCGTAAGATACGGCTCCAACATTTTGCTCACTGTAGGTTTCCAATCAGCAAATAATTTTCTAAAATTTCAAAATTAAAGATGAAAAGAAATGGAAAATATTTGTATTTCAAGAGGAAAACCCTACTATGCTTAACATTTTTCCTTTTTTAAATTTCTTTAATTACGTGTTCTTGTGTTTTTTGCTTAAAATAATCTTCAGGTATACCGTATCAATGTTCATTATCGTTATTAATGTTCATATTTAAAAATGTTCAAAAATTTTTCATATTCATTAGCGTATTCATTAGGCATATTAGGGTATATCAGACATATAGAAGAAATTTTTCAACTAAAATTAACTAGAAAAAAGGTTGGAATGACGAAAAAGGCTAAACCTATAGATAAGACGTATCACAAGTGAAGCATCCAATATACACTCCAATGTGGATACGTTTGAATTTCATGTAGAGCCAGCTATATTTTACAAGGTTTATCGCGAAAAAAAGAATATGATATCGGTTTATCGCGAAAAAAAGAATATGATATTGGTTTATCGCGAAAAAAAGAATATGATATTGGGGTGTACCTAATATACACTGTCTAATTTTTCTTTTCCACCCATAATTAAAAAAAGCCCTTAATTACTCAGGCTCCAGTCATCTATCAAATTCATCAGATCTTCATATGGAAAACAATAATTAGGATAGAGTAGCAATCATCAATATCGTTTTTCCACAGACAAATAAAAGACAAATAATTAAACGCTATGCAGCGATTAAATTTTCTTGCCAAAAATAAGGTAAATAAAAAGATATTTCATGAGAAAATTATGAACATTTCTGAGGATGGAGAATTTTGACGAACAAAACAAGAATCACATATTTTTTATTTAAAAGTGAAGTAAAATTTTACTAGCAACGTAATCTGATAATTATGTTGCATTAATGTAAGAGGTGAACAGGTGTGAGTAAAACATGTTCCATATCAATTCTTCCATGATGAAAACATTTTTCAAGAAAAATTTCATGTCTCACATCTTCTCCTAAAAAAGTAATAGTTTTTTCTAGTACTTCCTTTCCTTCAGCTTGATCACAGAAATACAAGGAGGCATGAAGTGAAGAAGTGGAATGAGGTAATAAGGATGATAAGAGGGAGAGAGAAAAAGAGACATACTTCGCTTCTTCATGTACTCGCTCTTTCTTTAGCCTTAGTTCGGCTAACATCACCTGATGATAATAAACTGCTTCTGTTGACCATCAAATGCTGCCAGTGTTATCAAAACTTTTGATGCTGGAAGAATGTAAAGAATGAAATGATAGAGAGGCAGATACCGTATTCACAGCTCACGTAACGTCCGCTATTTCATACCGAAGTTATGCACCTCACATTCAGAACACGTTAACGATAGTAACATCCCATCGGAAACTCCAAACGTACCCACTTGTCGCGAAATAAAGAGACGTAGGTGCAACGGATATGTACTCCTCCCATGACATCCTTGATTTGGACTATCCTCCTGTCTGCTCGTCTAATCCCCTCTTTTTTATCTACCTATCTCTGTCACCGTCTTCCGTGTTGTGAGACAGAGACAAAGAGAGAGAGGCGTCTGGTGACTGCTGCACCATTTTCCAATAAGCTTCCTTCATTTCCACGTGGAATCATTTTCCGCTGGAATGACGCTTAGATTCTACTCATATACACGCGATTAATTTTATTGATATTTGTTATTTGTAGCACAAGCTTCAATTATTCTAAAACTTCTTTGGTATATGCTTGATTTCTTTGTTTCAGTGATTTATTTCATTTACACGATTGGCGCTTTTGTATTTGGAATTATGAGTACGATGTTTGAGAAGTGGATAATACTTTTGTTCACATATTCATATCCTGAAATATCTTGATGATGTTCTGGTTGTAGAAATTGATAATTCCGAAGATTGAGCTAACCGAATTAAATGGTATTGTTGTGATGTGTTTTCATTTTCCGGGAATAGCAAATTAAGAGAAATATTACCTTATTGCTCTTTATTTTTATGCATGCTACTGAAAATTTTGAAGGATTTGAATTTAGGGAAAGAAAATTCGGATTTAGGAATCTGTATGGGTGAGGTGTATAGAAGCCACTTGTATCTGAAATCCATTTTATGAGTCTTGCAACATTGAAAGATATCATGACACAAATTTTATGCATTTCATAAGATTTTAAATATTTCAGGCTTTATTGGGTCACCATATACTTGCTTCATTATTCATTTTTTTTTTCCTAACCAAAATT
The DNA here is from genome assembly GCA_013365365.1 of Cruorifilaria tuberocauda. Classification (NCBI taxonomy): domain Eukaryota; kingdom Metazoa; phylum Nematoda; class Chromadorea; order Rhabditida; family Onchocercidae; genus Cruorifilaria; species Cruorifilaria tuberocauda. Next base: position 91,635 of record JABVXU010000024.1, read on the forward strand.
CGCAAACGATATTCACTGGTGGAGATTATCCTGTGTAACCGGTCAGTTTTTGTCTTTTGGATAATAATTAGTTCTCTCTTTAGTTCCTTTTTAAGCTTGTTAGCAAATATAGTTCAATCTGCTGTTCGACTCTGTGTGTTACGTCGCTTTTTAAGCTGTGTTAATTTATTGAGTAATTTTTTTTTCAAGCATTCATTTCTTGCTTTTGCAATGCAAATGCTTGAAAGAAAATTACTAAATAATGCAGTCGTTCTTCTTCTAGAGAGTAACTTTTACATTTTTCAACTATGTTGATTGAAGCAAACTATATTAATCTGTTCGGTGTTTTATTTCCGGATTGTTGCTCTTCTCATTTTAATGCTTTATCTTCTCTTCGTCCCATTATACTTCATTGTTTGATAATATTTCAGAAATTTTCTACTGTTTAGGTTACAGAGATATTTGCCACCATCAAATGCTGCTTTAAAACAAGCATCTCAATTCCATGCTATGCGTTCAGTGAAAAATCGAAAGCGTAAGCATTCACGGTAGTGTTTATTTCTTTGGTAATAAAATTATTTTGTTAATTATATATTTATGTTAATTTCTGAAATAATTTTTTGATCCCTTTTGTTTATATAGCGATGAAGAATCTGATACCTTGGTACCCAAAAAAATGGAGCTGAATTTGATGACAGTTCCGGTGAATATTGCTGATTTGCAACGTCTGCAGTTTTATGAAACATTTATGTGGTCTGCAGAATTTCTTGGTTTTACTTTAGTAAGTTGAAGCTGCAATGCCTCATGTTTTTAATTTTTGAATGTACTTATTCAACGATACTTGACAGAATTGTGAAGTGATTAGAAAGTAATGGTGATAGACAGAGAGAATTGGAATATGCAATAGGATGTCTGCCTCAAATAAACTTAATTTCATTTTAATCTAACTGTCTGACTTTAATCTAGCTTTTATTTCTTGAAATGTTGGAATTAACTAGAGCTTTCTAGCATATAGGGTTTCTTATCATTATAAATAGATTTATGATCTTGTTATTAGGCATGCAACTATTAAAAATAAATATTAAGTATCGTTATTAATAACAACAATCAAGTGCAAATAAATTTTCCTGGTTTATGTACAAATTCGAAAAGTACAGGAGAAAGAGCCAAAGAGCTTTCTACAAAACCTGTTGATATTACTGGAGTGCAGCCACATACGGCAAACAGTTTTGATAAAACTTATGGTGAGAGATAAGCGTATATCGTAACTGAACTATGCTCATGTTCTTGAATATTTTTATCTGCATTAAATTAATTCTACAGATTTGTAGGTATCTTATGTCACAAGCGAATTCATATGCTTTATCTTCCCAAGTAATGCAGATTTTAATATTTCCATTATATGGTTACTCCTCTCCGCATTCTTCCTACTTCAGGTATGAATCATTTTCTTTCGAACTAAACATTGTTAAGAATTGTAATAGCGAAGTTATTTCAGAAGCAGATATGCTTCTCAATTTTATGGTTTCTTATGTTGTTGTGAAAGACAAACTTTAAAGTTGTAACAAGTTTGCTGAAAAGAACTCCTTCAGTAAATAAAATAATTAGGATCAGAAAATGTTAATTTGATGTGTGTCTTATTTATTAAATTTTCAGGCACTGGCTCTAATAGTAGCTACATACTTTACAAGTACTGCTGCCATTGGAGAAAGGAATTTGATCATTTCGATAGCGTCTTTATTTTTCTTGTTCTCGTTAATATTAATCATGTTCGCAGAGCGTCTGTTTGATGCTCCCTTGAATGAAGGTAATTTTCAAGTTTCCATGTTCCTTGATCCAGGATAATTGCAGTACCATTTATTTTCAGTTTCAGTAATTTAATTGTGAAATTGTCGATTCTAGCATTCGATTCGTTGAAAAATGCAACAGCAAAATTCATGGCGAAAAGCCGAGTTCCAGATTATATGTCCCAACATTCGCCACTTCTCTTTTTTATTTCTTTGGCTATCATGTTGGCGTTTTTTGCTGCTCTCCTTGTTTTTCCGGGTTTTAGGTATGCGCGCATGTATTCTGACGTCGTTAAAGGTGCAGAACGACCACTTGATAGGTAAAGATTTTTAAATATTATATTGAAATATTTTTAGTAATATTCTGCATATAATAAGAATTTTTCTGACTTTGCAAGTGTTTTTGAAGTTTTCTGGAAATTCTGATTTTCAACGGATAATTTATTCTTCCATTAAATTTCTATGAAAAACATAGATGTATATATCTTATAACTTTACAAATTCAAACTGAGTTGTTATTTCAGGATGTTATATCACATTACTTTTATATCACAGTTTCTGGCGTTATTTTTGTACTCTCATCCTGCAAAGAATTATCTAGTTTATGGTCCTAAACGAATGTGAGTTGTATCTATTAAAATAAATTTTTTTGAAAGAAGTTTTTTAAAGAAAATTTTTCTTGAGATATGAAATTATACTAGGATTAGCGCTTAGCATTTATGGATGCAAAGCTGCTTAATTTGTATTATTTACAGAATTTTCTTGAGTTCTATTAGATAAGTATTTGCTCCGTTATTAGATATGAAATATCATAAAAATGTCAGGTTTCAGAGTTTTACATTATTGTTTCATTTGGTTTTATAATATTTTCAGGCTGAATGAATCTCAGATGGACATAATGCGCATATATATCGTTATTTTAACTGCATTGTTGCGTCTTTTCCTCTATCGGCCTCATTTGCAATCATTTTTGAATCAGTCTCTGACAACTCTTTCTAAAATTCACCGTGAAGATGGTTGGATTAAAACATCAGTGCTGCAAATGAAGGTGAGCTGAATGTCTGTTAACTTTAAAGTTTGATGAAGTGAGTCATTGGCCTAGCGAATGGTGGCATTAATTTCTTCTAGAAAAATTATCAATTTTCAAGTTTCTAATTCCTCAATTTTTTAATATTTGAAGTCGATTATTCTTGAAAAAAAAAGGACTGCTTTTATTTCTCTTTTAGATACAGCGTTATTTCTATTTTTTTAATGTTGCTGCATTGCACTATTTCGTGCCACCTCTTCTACCAGTACTTTATGCTCTAATATTGAAAACAACATGTAAGTTTTGTGGTAAACTTTTGAGTTATTAGGGTGAATATTGGATGAAGATTTTATAAAGAATAAGAATAGGAGACATGGAACGAAAAGTGTAGATTTGTTTTTGGAAATTTAGGTGGTATCTCATGGATTGGAGTGAGTGACGAAACTGTTGATTCACAGATGCTGTCTACTATTCCTACAGGTTCATTGCGCGCATTACTAAATGCCACCGTGCACCGAGGATTGTGGTCAATCTTAATTATTGCATCACTTAGTACTAATGTGGCTTTCACTCTAATGGGCCTTATTTATGCTCATCGTTTCGAATGGTCATAATGTTAATGCTCAGTACCAATGCTCGCTTGCATGAATTTTCTATTAATTTATATTGAACTTGCAAAATCTAGAGTGATATTTTTCTTGTAATATATTGTATCCATACCATACCTATTCATCGACTTAAGATTTCATCTGATATATGTACCTTTGTGATTTATTTTAAACATTTCATTTATTCTTCTTGCAGTTGTATTCTGTTGTTGTTGTTTAGAATTCGGCTTATCTCTTGTTTGTTATTAATCGATTTCTTGTTGATTTTTGTTTAGCTTTCTGTTACAGTTAATAACTTTAGGTTAATATCGATTTCATAGTTTTATGATTATTATTATTCAAGTGTGGATTACAGTTATTTTTATTGAAGATAAAGTGACTATATCAATCGAATAGAATCAAATTTTTGTATCCATTCTTTGTTATATTAATTCTGATATGAAGGAGCGATCCTGTGTTTATTTATTTGGATAAATTTTTAAAATTATTCTCCGAGATTTTTTCCCGTTATTTTGCCGTACAACATTCCTCGAGATTTGATATATCTCTATTCAATTCCAAGGTCATCTGAGATTTGAGCTAATTAGTTTTTGCATCATATATTATGTAATTTTAGCCGAGGATGACGGAAGCACTCTCTTTGATGTACGGAATCGATTTGCCAGCACGGAGTATCATTGGTCTTCCAGCGGAGCAAGAAAGGACTTTGTTTCTTGTTGGTACTCTATCGTTAAAGCAGGATAATCAGGTGAATCTTAGTTCGTGTAGTTTGAATAAATACATACTAAAAGTTAAAACAATATAGTAATTTTCTTTTTTGCTAATGCCATTTTTGAATGTTCTATTTACAGCTTTGCAAGATAAATAATTGGGTAGTAGCGTCTTTGGCGAACATTTTGAACGAAATCTTTTACTTAGTGTTCGTTTATTTTCAATGCTGCCATAAAATATTTTATACCATATTGTACTCTCGGTTTCACACCGTTTTTTTGAGGTTTGTTTGCTGGAAGTCGATGACGATTGGCTTCAAATCACCAAGCGGTCATTTAATCATCCTGTGGGTGAAATTTGGTGTATGTCGAGTTCACCCATAGATTCGAACATCATTACCACATGTTATATTGCTTGTAAGTGTCTGATAACTATCAATTCTTTAGAATTGGAATATACAGTAATGTTGGTATGAAAGGGAAACAGAACAGGAGAGATGTGGATTGTTCACATTATTATTTACATAAGTAATGAGTTGATATCATTGTAAAGAAAAGTAATCATTGTTTTTAGAGATTACGAGGGCTACGCTTTGCAAAGAGAAATTGAAATAACCTCTTTAGACACTAATAAATCTTGGTAACATGTATTGATCTGCAAAACGTCTTTTTCGCATGCACATTTTGCGGTAAAATTCTCATTCGTATTTTTCTGGTAAAAAATATTTTTTTCGGGGATGACACAATACGAAGTGGTGTTGGTTTGTGGAAAATGAATGGTGATGAATCGGATCTTGTTGAACTTGCACAATACGCAGCATCTCCTAAAACTGGGCAATGCATTTCGTAAGTGGAAGGAAACCAGTGATGGATCTTATTAGATTACCATTTGTTTTTAACCTGATTTCGCCTACTATAGCACTCCAATATTCATGTATTTATAATATTTGTTTGTCTTTTGGTGTAAAGCATATCGCGATGATGCACATCCTGCATAAGTTTCTTGGAAGATTAATTTATCATTCTATTTAATCATTCTCCTTTGTTATTTAAATAGCTTTAAACATTGCTGTATATTTTTTCTAAATTTGAATTTCAAACGAAATTTTCATAGCTTCTGAAAATTTAAAATTAGCCGATTTTTAACTTTCCATTGTCAGCGATTACCATCATGTATGCTTGAATAGTTTAAATACTTCACTATTTCGACTGTGGAAAATAATTTATTTTAAGAGCTGAATTCCATCCGAGTGGCAACAAAGTAGCCATTGCCGTCAATGATTCAGTTTTAATGGCTGATGTGACCAACTCATTGAAGGTTTTTTTGTCTTATACTTTTTTTATAAAAATTTTTCTTCCTTAATTAGCTTGGTTATTTTTCGTCCTGTATATTTTCTCGTAGCCGCAGAATTTACCCAAATGCTCCTATGTTTCGCTTTTTAGTAATTCCTACTCGTAAATTTCTGAAATATTTATTTTATATTTTTACATTTTGCGACTTCCACATATTTTATTGTTGAAAGCTTTAAGCACTTTGAGATTTTTTCTATTCTAAAAGTACGATAAAATTTAAATTGGAAATTAATGTTTTATAAATTTAAAAAATTCAAAAAATGCCTAACACTTGAAAGTTTGTCAGTTTTCACATCAATAATTAATTTGTCTAAATTGACGATTATTAATATGATTCAGATCGAAGGTTCTACATCGTTTAATGGTAAAACACCAATAAGCGCATCAGTATGGAATCCGCATTCAAACGGAAGTATCTTAACAACAGCTTATGATACATTGGTAAAAGGAGTTGATGTTCGTAGTCTTCAGTAAGTTTAGCATCATTCCCATAAATTTTATTAGATTTATGGAAAGTTTCTCCTTGGATTCTTGACACAAACAAATATGTAAAATTGCAATTTCTAAATAAAATCCAGTTCGATTCTTTTGATGCAGTAGATATTTGATGAAGAAATCATTTTATGTTTTTTCAGAGAAGCTTTTTGTATTAAACATGTAAATTCACCCCGCGTCAGAAATTTGGATTTCAATCCCAATGTACAGCACATTCTAGCAACTTGTGGTGACGATTTCAGAGTAATATTATGGGATATGCGAAAATTGGATATGCCTTTGAAAGTTTTGCAAGATCATTCGCATTGGTAAACCTTCATTTCGATATCAGTCTTGAAATGACTATTTTTTTGGTTTTTACAAATTCAAGATTCCTCATTTTGATATGTCACCCACATTTGTTCCTTTATATAACTAATGAGTGGTATGCGTTTATGTAAGTTCTCTGTTCCCAGCTACTATATTGCCACTGCAGCTGATATTTTTAATATGGAAGTATATTTCATTATGTAAAAATAGGAATCAAAAATCTGAACACTGAAATTGATTCCATAAAGTGATAGCTATCAAAATATATTTTGATATATTTTAATATATTGATATTTATATTGATATATTTTAAATCTAATTTTTTCTCGCTGTTGTAGGGTATGGTGTGTCAAATTCAATCCCATTCATGATCAATTGTTGTTATCAGCAGGTAGTGATGCTAGACTGTTTCTGAATAGCTTGGAATCTCTCAGTTCTGAATCTATCCATTCTCTTGTATTAGTACCGGATGATAGCTATTCTTCACCCCAAAAGTAATTGTTTTAAATTTAAAATGAATATGAGCGTCATTTTCCTTTTTTTGCACCTTCCGTTTGTCATCGGCATATGAATCAGTATTTGATCTGATCTGATCTCATCAGTATCTGAGGATTATTTGAAAGTGTTAAACAGCTCATATCCAGCAGAATTTCAATTATATATGCATCATTCTTACCCAGTATTTTTTTCTTTGCTTGAGTTTTGCTTTTTTCTTTGTTTTCTTTGTTTGTATATTAATTATCCAAAAATTATTCTTTCAGTATTTTGGGTGATGAACGTTTAGAAAAGATGGAAGAACATGAGGAATCGGTATATAGTTGTGCATGGGCTAGTAACGATCCATGGGTCTTCGCTTCAGTTTCTTTCGATGGTAGAGTAATCGTTTCAAAAATAAAACGACATCATAAATATGCTATATTGCGATTATAGCAAAAAAATTAAAAATTAAAAGAAATTATAATGCGATATTCTTATAAATATAATAATATGATTCGGAATAAAATACAAAAGAGTATTGTTTTCTTCCTCAATTTTTGCTTTGAAAAAATCAAATTTTTCGGTTCCATACTTTTATTTATTCTTTTATTCTGTTTTAAATTCATTTGTTCTGTAAATTTCCAAAATTTTGATCTGCAACTCATCTCCGGTTGTTTGCTTCCAGTTTTTTTTTTCATTTCAAATTTGACTAAAAATTCAACATCACTTATTTTATTTTATTTATTTTGAAGTTTCGCGCCATGTCAGTTTATTGAGCATAAAATGCTTTAGTTTTTTACTCCAGTCAAATTTTTTAGCGAAAAAAAATAGAATTCTAGCAACTTGCAAGAGGAGCAGAAAAATTGAGTAAAAAAAATCACTACTGATTCAAGAGGTTGAAGTACAACGTTTTATCTGTCCATTACTTATCCTGAAGTATGTCTAGCGGTTTTTAAATCTCCACTGCATCTTATTATTTCAAAGTAAAATTTTTTTTCCATTTGGAGTTTCTCTCATATTACCAGTGCAACCACATTAGAAACGATAATCTTATCGTGAAAATGACGAAATCAGATTCAACTGAATTCATCCAGTCGAATCTGATTTCATCACTTTTCAACCCTCTCAGAGGGATTGATTGCTTTAATACGACGAATAGGAAGCAAGTACCGAATAAAACTAGATACAGTTTGTGAATTTAGTAAAATAAGCCGGAAAAAGAACGAAACGAATGGTGTATAAAATATCTGATTGAGATATTCATAGCTTTTTTGATCTATTTCACCTCATATTAGAATTTGATCTGACAGACATCTTTTAACTATCTTTTCATTATCACATTATGATTAAATTCATTTTTATGAAGGTGATATACATGTGTATATAAAATTTAGATTTGAAATACGTGTGTCTTAACTATTTCTTATTTCTTTTTGTTAAAAAAAATGGTAGTCAAAATAAGAACAAAAAAATAAACAGTAATCGAAGTTAATTACTTTTGGAATATCGGAGGAATTGTTGAATTATTTGAAATTAAATCAATTCACACTATATATGATTAAAGCACAGTGTGCTGTTACACGTTACAGTAATTTATTATTAGTTGAAGGAGAAAAGGAGAGTTATAGGATTTCTATTACCATGTAGCGCTTAATAACCTGGAGCAAGACGTGCTGGTGGACAATGATCACAGCTTCCTGGTGCACCCGGTTGACCTGTCTCACCTGGTACTCCCGATTGTCCAGTTGCACCTGGTGGACCTACAATTTGTGTTCCATTGATAACTCGTTCAAATAAACGAATTTTGAATTTAAATTTTGCATTTTTTTTTTTATTCAAATAAGCATAGAGATACATGTTTAGATATGGTTGGGCTTACCACGTGGTCCTGGTTCTCCTGGGCCACCGGGCGCTCCGTTTTCACCATCTCTTCCTGGCGATCCAGGTCGACCAGGTTGTCCTGGTGAACCTGGCCGACCTGGTTGACCTGGAGGTCCTGGTTGTGGGCGTTCTCCTGGAATGATTTGTCCAGGTTCGCCTGGTGGTCCACGTTGTCCAGGCTGTCCATTTTGACCAGGTGCACCTGGTGGTCCTGGTGGTCCCTGAGGTCCTGGTGCTCCATCATCACCGTCTGGAATAAGCATCTATATACATGAAAATCTCTAGCATCTATATACATGAAAGTCTGTAGTACATAGACATAGATTAATAAGCTTCGGAAATTGCATTTACTTGGTCCAGGATTTCCAGGTTGTCCATCAGGTCCAGGTGGTCCAGGCGGTCCAGCAGGTCCAGGTGCAGCTTGACATGGGCATTGCGGAGGTACCGGCAGTAATCGGTCGTGGAGATTAGCATCTGGACCTGGTGGCCCAGGTGCACCGGGACCCTCGCCTGGTGCGCCATCTCTTCCCGGTGTACCTGGTGGTCCGTCTGGTCCAGGTGGTCCTTGCTGACATGTGCAACATTGAGCTTCAGCTTGACGAGTAGCACGAATCAGTACATCAAGTGGCTCGTCATCTTTTTCCGGTCCCATTTCTACCATTTCCTTCCACATATCGCGTGAGCGCGACTTGCAATATTCTACTTCGCTCTAAAAAGTATAATTCGACGATTCAAAATTTGAAACTTTTGAAATTAAAAAATCTTTAAGTTTAAAAACTAATCTCTTCACTCTTATATATTTAACGGAAGGGAATGATTGGATTGGTTTCTATAAAATATTTTGTTTTGATTATTTGAAATGAATCGATTAATGAAAAAAATTTTTTGGAAAAATATCCAGGAACCTAATTCTTCACTGCTTTGCATTCATTACAGATTTCTCTTTTTTTTCCTCATTTTTCTTTTTTTTGTCTTTTTCCCTTTCGTTAGTGAAAACTGGTCCGGATAAGATACAGTTTTTTACTGGAAAATTTGTCATTTATCCATCTCCCTTTTTCTTCCTCATTCTCTCTCTCCCTCTCCCTTCTCTTTCCCTTTTCTTACATATATTTGTCCATACTTTCTAGCATTATTTGTAATTTACAAAAATGGAAGAAATAACTTTTCCTACGTTTTCTTTTTCTTATCACACGCTTGCTCTAGCAAAGAGACTTTTACGTATCCCCGTAAGTTTTATAATCTGACTTTCCAAACCCTATATTTTTGTGAATTCCCAAGATGTTCAAATATATTTCTCATATGAAAATATCTTGTTTACATCTGCTCAAGCAAAATATGAAATTTATGTGAAACGAAACTGTAGCATAATTTCATGATAGTTACTTCACTGGAAAGAAAAAGCGCCAAAATATCTGTCTAACAATAATAATAAATGAAAAATGCTTCCAATTTTTTGAATAGAAAACTTATTTTTTTGAAGCAAGTAATGAAAATTCGTGGAAAAATAAAATAATCAACAAAATGAATAGATAATGATGCTAAATAGAATTGCGATAATTGATTGAATTCATAATTACCCGTACGGTTGCTTGTAACGTTTGAACATAATAGAAAACCATAGGAAATGTGAAAATACACGCTGTTACGGCTACTGTTGAAAATACGACAGCCGCGAAAGCAACGGAACGTAACGACGATTTGTTCGCCATGTTTATCATTATTCCTGCATCTATCCTTTAGTGGTCTTTTATAGGGTGAGTGTACACGCAGCGTGGAACTGGACGGACGCGAGAGTGGAACGGACGGGGAGGGAAACACCATATTGGCCGTTTTGGTTTCCATTAAACCTAACATTACTACTACTCTGCACTTCTCATTCCCATCTCTTCAGTTGAATGCCACAATGCTTCCCTCGACGGTGATATCTTGACGATTCCTGGAAACATTAAAATGTTCTTAGAAACATTAAGATTAAATATTATCACAGATAAATAGCTAATCTCCAAGTAAAAACATCAATTCCCATAAATGCTGCAATTCTCTTACAATAAAATTGATTGGAACAAAATTTGTCAATTCTTAATTCCATTTAACTTTTAGTTTAAATATTTTAATTTTAATATGTGATAATGTTCGAACGAGCTTTAAGCCATATTTCACTTTATATATTATGTGAGCAATTTTTTTCTGCTGTTCACTTTTTTGCGAAAATTCCCATCAAAAAGAAAATGAAAAAAGTGAATAGCTCCTGCACTATGAATTATCAGATTGAATTAAATCGACTTGAATTATAGATTTAATCGAAATTGTCATTTTGTTTCGAAATCAATTAAATTATTTCATGAGGAATTAATCGATGGAGAATCAGTGTTGGAGTGTGCATTTCACATGAATAGAACTTGATTTTAAGCATTATGAATTATAATTGAGATAATGTTAAAGAATGTTTTTATTGTATATTTTGACAATAAAAATAGAACAATTATTTTGTTTCTGAAGCTTCTTTAATATTCGATGTTATGTAATATCTAAATTTAATTCCGAATCTTTCCTCGCTTAGGATTTGAGAATTATACAAAAATTACCAGAAGTTATTTTTTTATCTTTTATAGTATTGTCATTTTCTACGCAAGGATATAAAGCCCAGCAACTTCGATTGATGATTTGGATAATAAACAAATTACAAAGGAAAATATTTATTTGAAAGTAAAAAAAGAGGAATAAAATTTCTGAAATAAATTAAAGGAGAGAGAGATGGACGATGCCTTCTTCGTTCATATAAAAAGAAAATTGGCCATCGATCAGTTTCGTTATTTGTTAATTTATCCATCCAGAAAATGGCAGGCAATGTGATGAAATTTCTATCATCGCATTTCTTTTTACATATATCATTTGTTGTCTTTTAAAGAGAAATCATTGGGGAAATTCCAGGCAAATATTTTTGTTAAATCTGAAAAAAAGAAATTACAAGTTATGTTAATGTTTATAACATTCATATGGGACGATGGATACCTTTGAAAGAAACATACAGAAATTATTTAATTAGTGTGTGATATTAAAAAAATCCGCGATTTAATTATATTAATTGATTCAAAAGATGGTTCAGTGTATGATATCAGATGATTTAAGATTTGAGTAATTGTTTGAAATTAGAAATCCAAAAGATAAATGACTGGACGATATCAATACTGGACAAATTTTCCATACAGATGAGAAAAGAAAACATTTAATGTAATGAAGAAATGAAGCGTTTGAAAAAATATGTTCATGGAAACATTCATAAATTCGTGATATTACATTATTCATCTAAAAGATGAGATTATTGAATTAGGTGAATGGGTAAAAGTTATGGTTAAAAAGATTCGAACAAACGATTGCTTAACAACCGGATAATGTGTAAGAGATAATGGAAACGATATTTCTCCTTCATTAGATATAAATACCAATATGAATTATGATGATAAATTTAATGAATTAAATAAATGTATATTGCGTTTATTTTACGCGATGCATAAATAATTAATAAAAATGAAGAAAAATGTCATTTGTATAATTTCCAAAAGATGACAATCAGTTGGTACTATGAATTGGTTGAAATGCTTTTCCGCAATGTATCCATGCTGTTAATGTCGTTGATAGTTTGTGCGCTTATTTCTTGCAAGCATCATAGAAAACCAAAGGTAACTTATTGATATCAATCAAATGATAGATAAAGAAAGATAAGCATATAAAGGATGAGGAATTTGTATAATTTCAATTCACTTTTGATGCATCAAATTATTGTTTCTATTGATTATCATTCAGATTGAAACTTTTGGCTGTAAATGTCTTCGATTTTCAATTGAATTAAATTTGCAGTTTCATCATTATTACGAATTTTCATACAATTTGCATTAATAATTATCCAAGTAAATGAATTTTCAGGATCCGAAATTCATCGATGAGAATGATCCGCTTGCCAAAACATTGTATAATATTAAGACGGATATTGCATTCCCGAAAGGGATATCGATAGAAAAGCAGCAAAACAGTGGAACAGGCATGATGGCGACGAGTTGGAGTTATGAATATGAAAGCAACATGCCACCATCTCTTTCATTATCACCCTCTCCGACACTCCTAAATTCCAAAAACTACCTGAAGAGTTACGCTGATATGCAAGAACCAAGTTCACCAAACCCACAAAATTTACTATTGCAGCAGACAAAGCTTAAACTGAAAAATAATGCGAACATGCCCACTTCCTGAAGATGGAGAAAATCTTTCATTCATTTCTATTTCGATCATTTATCTCCAGCACGGTAACCCCGAAAATTTTAACTTGACAATAGATCTTCTCTGAATGCGATTATTCAAAAAATTCGTTAATCTAATTCTCTTGCGAAGAATTATTCGACGTTGATTTCTTGTTAGCATAGTTTGCAATCATAATCAATATAGTTCTTAATTTCAACAAATTTTCATAGCATGAAACGGTCTTGTATCAGGAATCATATATGTAAAAAATTCTTCAGCCCTGCCATAAAATCTTCAAAACTACCAAGTCCATGGCATCGACATCGGATAATTTTAAAAGCAGTTATACCTTCAATTTATTAGATTAACTTAACATAACTAAAATAACTTAACATTATTATTAAGAAGTTGACAAACGACCAGGCTCACAACAATAACATTATGATTGCTCCATATGAATGACCGTATAATCATCAATAAGAAAGTTATTTCCTAAATTTAAGTATGATTCTTGTAAATTGGGCAGAAATGCAGAGATATAATTCTTTTAACATTGTTTATCTTTTATGTTAACAAATCATGATCGAAAATAATTGATCATGCAGCCAAATACAATATCACTGATTTCAATAAATATATGCCTCGGTTTTGACTATTTAAATTTTGATTTCAATTTCCTTAAATCAATCTAAAGAGGTAAAATTCATTCTAATGACGAGACTTTCGTGATTAATAATCCGTACTGTCAATCATAATCAAACAAATTGAACGATGCGAACAACAACTCACAAATTAGACTAAATAATATCTTCAATAAAACAACAGAAACAATTTCCATAGTTAATGCTGCTTTTTCCGAAATGAACATCCCTCTGTTAAATGAGCTTTTCCACCAGTTGGCTGACAAAGTACCGTATTACATCCAACGCAAACTACTACAGACTGTGCATGACTGAATACTGTTGTAATTTTGTAACACCCCGGGCATTTTACATCCATGAAGAAAGAATTTGGTTGCTGCACTAACCTCTTCAACTTACACCGTTCTCGTTCCTTCAAACAAAAATACAACTTCGTTCAACTTCATTATGATTATTAATAAGATGTAAAAAATCAAGAAATACTTGGAACCCCAATTAAAATGGTACCAGCAAATTTGTAAAGAACTGTAACTCAAGCACAAACACGAGCAAAGTTTGAAGCATAACACACGAACAACCAATACGAACTCAATAGAATACTAAAATAAGCTCTAATCTTGATACAGGCAAGACCTCCATATATCAAGTCAAGAACATGAATCTCATGTTAAAAGAATGAAAATACTAGATAGCTAACGACCTTACCTTTTGAGGATCTGGATATAATAAATCTCGTGCTAACGGCATTTTTTTATCAAATGAAATATAATTATCCAAAAGTATTCGTTTATCTGAAACAATAAGACATAAACTGACAGTGTCTATTCCAACCGACATATCCAACGGACTCATCCTAAACGAATCCTCCAAGTTGTCTAATTGAGATGCATCTTTAAAAAAAGTATTAAAGAAATACAAATTACATTTGATCTTGTTACTACACCATACTAGGTGATATTGTTAAAATCTTCCCAAAACAATGCTGTTCTCTATTTTCTCACTCATACTTTTCTGCAAATATGAACATCCCAGTCTCCTGAAACAGTATTGCCTCAAGCACTCAATTTGATATAAATCAGGATATCGGCTACATCAAATTCCTCTTTCAAGTTACCCAGCCGAACAACTTCGAACTTTCCACGCAACCTATGCCAATACATGCCCCTGCCTACATTGCCGAGGACCCTAAATGCACGTTTCCGTAACTTAGCTCAAGCCTTACCCGTGCTCCTTTATCATTCTTACAACCTAATGCGACTATGATACCAAACTTCGATCACGCAAAGTTCGCACACTTTCGGTGATTCCCCGCCCACCTCTCGAGTGAGTTTTGCTTCAGGAAATGGCAGGCGGTTTCAAACTTACCTTGTTCTCACCTAACTGTCATTCGCGGTGGTAAAATGGGGTGGACTCTGCACAATTCCGCGAGTCAATTTCAAACTACGAAATCTGAAATCGTCTTATCCCGATCCCTCTGCAGATACAGCAATACACTTCTGTATGATTCAAATTTCGCTTTCTGGAATGACAACCGACACGATTTCCTGCCAATTTTTATTTCACATAGTTTCAAGTGCCATTTTGAAATGTAACTGTTACAAATCGAGCAGATTTGCTAACCACATAACATTTATTCAAAAATGAACAAAACAAACTGCGAAATCCTGTCCTTTACTTGATAGAAATAGAGAACTTGCTTCACTCATTCTCAGCTTATTTACAAGAAGGCAATTTTCCCTTTGCTGAAGGCAATCGACACAACACATTGGATGGGTTAATCTTATTTAGAGAAATGAGAAAACTGAATCATAAGATTTTCAATATTGACCAGGTGCTGCTTTGTCTATGGAATCAAGTTTTAAAAACAGCAAAAATTAGATTGGATTATAAAATTTATTACCATTTGCTACCTCACTAGGCATTCAGAATCATAAAAAAGTCAGAGAAGAATTCCATCCCGCCATGAAGGAGTTCTCATTAAATGAAGTGGAAACTCTTCTCTATGAAGCTTTTTACATTTTTTAGCGTGAATTCTACCAATAATATTGAAAAACTTCTACAGTATATCTTCTGCAGACAGCAGATTTTAGCAAAGTCATCATGAAAATTACGAACTGAAATAAAAAATGAGACTCCTTTTCAAGAGTTTCAATTTCTTTTAAGACTTACAGTTAAGAAGCACTACGCTCACATACCGGTGATTCTGCAGAAGACAAATTAAGTTTTGATGATTAAGCATTATAATATATCGAAAACAAAGGTCAAGTAAAATTCTGAGCATTATTTTAAGAATTATGTAAAAAACGAGTGAAAGAATTATATGCAGTTTCAAGATCGAAAATCATTTGTCTCGCATCTTCATCCGTTATTTCCTCACTTGCGCTCATACTCTTCAGTTTATCATGCCTAGAAATAGTGAAGACTTTTACGAGTACTTCTGTAAAATGTTTTTCGACATTCATAATATAACAAATGCATTTCATGTCCCAGATAATTTAGCGCTTCGTAATTGATTTTTTCTAGATTTAACGGAATTTTGACTTAGCTTCACTAGGACTGCTAATAACAATTAAGCAGTGATATATCTCAGCTAAAAGTAATTGGAGTTTATTCATATTCGAAATCTGAAATAACATCAACGTCCACAATGGATGTCTGAAGTTATTTAGACATTTCATTTCAAACTTTTATATTTTATACACCCGACACATCTGTTCGAAAACATTCCTCAACAGAAAAATTTTATAAAGTACGTATTAACAATAGCTAGCTGGCAGACACCTAAAATCCAGTTATTGCAGTACGAATTTTCTTAATTTGCTTGAATTTTTTGGACCATAGCTAAGGTCATAAATATTTATATGAAATTCAGTTTCAATTTGAGAGTCGAGCAAAAACTTGCAAAGATTTTCGTCAAGAATGTTTATTGATGATAATTGCTTACCATTGTATCACTTTAAGCTTTGCATCAAAGTTATCCGGCAGTGTAATCATTGAACTGATGGAGACGTTCAGTTCATTCAATGTCGGAAATAGCTCATCAACGGCTCGAACATTCAACTTCAGCTGATCCAAAAATGTGATGAACATTTCTACAATTTCCGCAATGCATTTCAGTGTATTGCCTTTATCATCTTTCACGGTAATTGGCCGATCTTCACGGATTCTTTCCAACGCTGCTGGACACTCCACACGATATTTCTTTACGAATTCATCAATATTGCATTGTACCAAACGCAGAGCTACCTTTAAACTAAGATGTCATTGAAAATTTTTTGGATTTATGACAAATTTCTTGTTATATCCAACATTCTGCGCACAATCCATGAAAAAAAATCTACATTTTAACCCTATACATTACAATAATATGAACATGAGAATGAGATTTTGTAGTTAACTTATATCCTACATATCTGATACAACAATCTGAGATGGAACCGAGAGATGGATCAAAATTCCAAACGCTCGGCAGGTAAGACAATGAACGAAATATGAGTATGATTCTCAGAACAACTGAGTAAATGAAATTTCTTTCTCAATCAATATTTGATTCAAACTGCAGATCGCATTTCAATTTCCTGTATTTGCTAACCTTATATTGTACCAAAAGCTTCGAACATTCCGCAGTGTATTCCTTGGCAGCAATACAATCACGGCTAAACACCTTTTCTAAACACTCCAAAGCATTTAAGACAGCGTATAATTCGCTCATATTATCAACGCGCTCACGTTCCACACTATTTTCGTATAAACGGACTTCCTGAAGTAAATCTGGATTGACATCACTGCCAACGGCACCACCACCACTACTGCAAGCACCCGACATCTTTAAAACCTTAAAATAATGACATTGTTGAAAATAGATGTTGTTTGCTCTGAAATGCAAATGCTTCTGCAACAGATTTTACAAATTTTCCTGGGAAAATTTTGTCTGCTAATGTACGATCTCAAACAACTATTATGGCAACTTCGAAGAAGGCTTGCCGAATTTCTGAAAATTTCTGGAAAACTGATACAATTCTTTTCCACGAACAATGTAAAACAATGAACAAGAAAATACCACAAACAGAGCGAATGGATGAAACGTAAACGGCAAGTGAATACAGAACGTAACTATTTCCGAACTGTTTCCGAAATGATTTATCCGACTACGAAAGTAAGAGAAGCTTCAATAAAATTCAATTTGACAACTACGTCGGGACATCTCAATTTCACATTGGCTACGTTTTTGCTCTGAATTCTATAAACATTATTTTGAAGATGGACTGGTGAGGACGAGGCACTAATCATCTTAGGGATATCTTGGAGGAGGGGAGATTAGATAGGAAATAATTCTGCCAAGTGCGGGGGACCAATTTCTGATACTCTTAGAAAGAGCGTGGATTCTCGTGCTAGTTTCAGAAGACCCTATTTATTTGTGGGGAATTCTTGACACATTCCTCAATGAATTGGAAATCAATGCTTTACACGTAATATCATATATGGACACTGGTGTTTATAAATATTTTTTCACATAGATTTATTAAGTTAGCATAAAACAGCGTCCACATATCTTGTTAGAAGATGATGTGTATGACAGTTGGTATTAGCATAAGTTTTCACTCGGCCACCTGAACTTCGTGTTAAAAATATGACTTTTGTTATCTTTTGCTGCATTCAATTACGGCGGAAGCAATATCTCAGAGCAAAAAGATTAACAAAAGATATTGTGCATAACGGTCTTATATTAATAAAGTCTTATATTAATTCAATCCAATTATACAATGATTGAATAAATCTGAGCACAACAGAAGTCTCAGTAAAACTCATTAGGGGCGTTTTTTCATTTTATAAAAATTTTTAAACATTTTATAAAAATTAAAAAAAAAATGAGATTCCGAAATTAGTTTTTGAGCAATCACTAAATATTATACGAGTAGAATGAGACCTATGACAAAATTGAGTAGTTGACAAAAATTGTTTGGAATGATATTTTTGTCGCTTGGATTACTAATCACGGTTGTGTTAAGTATTTCATTGCGTTTTCAATCAGTCTTCAAATGATTGAGTGGTTTCTTGACAGATAATGGCTCTTGTACGCAATTCGATTATTGTACAATCCAAATCAACACCATATATTGTACGTCATGCAATTATTTTATCTGCTAAACATCATAATGAATATTGTTGGCAAAAGATACGAATTGGCCAGCGAGAAATTGTAGGACCATCAAGCGGTGGATATGTGAGTTTCTGAATTGTGGATGTTAAATGAAATCACTTCTGTTTTCCTAGATTTTCTTATTAAATCATTCGAAAATTTCGATAGTGATATTTTGGTTTATTTAAACATAATCATTATAATTTTTAAAGTCATATTATCTTTCATTTCTTACTTTGAAGGATTCTAATAAAGTTGAAAAATAAATGATTGATTTTGTTTATTAGCCAGTTTTTTGAATTATTTTGTATTATTTCCGCTTTTCCTACAACTCATTCCTGTCATTTGAGGAGTTAGCCTCTATCAACTCATCTTTATAGTTTTTTTTCTTTTTTAGCATTTTATTGACTCAACAGATCGTCCATATCCGCCGTTGAGATTCCGAGCCGATGATGAAATCATCAAACCAATTCGTGAGAAGGAGAAGGGTGACTGGAACAAGTTAACCATGGAAGAAAAGAAGCTATTGTATAGGTATTCATTCCGACGAACGCAAGCCGAGTTGTTAGGGTGGAATGTATACTGGAAAATGTATTGGGCCTATATATTGATCTGGATATCTATCGGCCTCGGAGTAGTAGGTCTGCTCAAACATTTCAGTACGTTTTTTAATAATTTTTATACTACATTTCATAATTAAAGATTTATTTGTTTCTGATTTTTGAAAGTCACGACCAAAGACTACAGAGCGAGGATATACAACTCTTTCACTGCAAATGTTTAATGTAGTGGATTATTTAGTAATAATGGTTTCATCCTTATCCTTTTTATATCTCTTTGATTCTATTTTAGATGAAAAATTTATATGTACATGAATTAAAACGTTAAATTATCTTTATTTAAAGTATTTTATTTTAATTTGATTGCAGTTTCTTATAATCAAAAATTTTTTTTCCGCTAACTTAGCATTCGCTGTATGACTTTTCCTCTTACTGCATGTTTATTTTCTTGATTCATCTTTCCAGGTTATCCCCCGCAGGTACCTACTTTAAGCGATGAATGGAAGCATGCAGCAATGCGAAGAATATTAGTGCTGGAAAAACCTCTCCCTGAAGGAGCAGCAACATTGTATGATTTCGAAAAGGACCGTTGGAAGGATTGATCGAGCTATGAAAATTTTTATTTGTGTTTTTAAGCAAACGTGAGATTTTGTTATCGGGACATTTTTTATTCCTGCATTCTGAATGCCTGTTTTGGTTTACGATTAATATCTAAAAAGGAATAGTGCATATCTTTTTATTGCAAAACAAATCAGATGATTAATTATTCTGTTTAGCTATGATAGATTTTTCGTGTGGATATACTGTAGATATACTGTAGATTTTTCGTATTTTCGTTTTGTATCGTATGGAAGAATAAAATTCGTATTACCAGTGAAAGCACTTCAGACTTGTTGTGTTAAAACATATAGTGTATCTCTGTCGTAATAATGAGATTTAATTTGAGTTCAACTTCAAGTCAAACCAGAATTTGCAAAATCTTTATTACTTTTAGTGGTTTTCTAAAGAAACCTCCTATTCATCACCACAAATGTTTGAGGAAGAGCGAATGAATTAAGTTGTGGAAACTTGTGAAAGTGAATGCTGCAATTTTTTCTGTAAAAGATATGAAGTGGATTGAAAATATGAGGCGGTAAATGGTGTTACGTCTATCATGGACGGATTACTTTCATCGTTTGTGAAATGTGGGGGACTTGGAAATTAGATCATATCTTGAATTATTTGGCCCAAAATTTGAATTGCTAGTATCCAAGCGGTATGGTTAACGAGCAATCTAAATTCATAGTAAGTGTATTATCGAATTATAGCAATCGGTAATTTTTCACAGCATAAATTTTAGTAATCTTTGGCTAAATCTTAGGATCACTGATGCCAACGAAGTGTAATGGTTGGGATGAAATTGGTGTACGGTTGTAATCTGTGTGTTTTATTTTGAGTATGGTGTTTTTCTCAATCTGTGAAGCGAATGGGTAAAAATTTCTTTCAAGTATGAAGAATGGCTTATTCAATGATTCCTTGGTAACATGGAAATGGAGGGCTTGTCATCGTTCGTGGCAACGAGAAGATGAAGCCTGGGCATGTAGTAGGGCGATAGTTCTTATCGACCCTTTGATGACACTAAAAAAGAGAAGTGATACCGCAAAACCTGAAACTGAAGCTGGGCAGTCGGAGTTTCCAGAATTTGCAGATCCTTTAGGTTTGTTTGTTCTAAAATTCGGAACATTTCACTGAGTAGACCACCTTAATTAAATAGTGTTCAAAAATAGAAGTTTTGGTGCTAACTGAAGTATTGGATTCCAGTAAGAACAATCAATCCTTTGTTTAAAGTGAATGGCAGGCTGAACTTTAAGGCTCTTACAATACTATGTGTGATAGTATTGCGTCTTAATTATAGGTGCCATCGTCGAAGATCGTAAAAAGAATGCAATTTTTACTCCAGAAAATTTATCAATCGTTTCAAAACAGAAAGCGGGACCGGAATTAACTAATACTTTGATTAGCAAAGAAGATGAAGTAGTTACAACCACCGAAAAGGTACTTTCATTATTCCGTTGATTTTCATAGTAAGTAATGCCAAGTATCAGAATATAAGATATTCATGACTTGAGCGTCATTAGCAAATATTGACTTTTTTGTTTTCTCATTTTAATTTTTTAGGAGCTACCGGGTTTTATACCTTGGTCATCAAAAAAGCAGGACATATTGAAATCGTTTTCGGAGGCCAAAGATTCAAATGTTTCATACTTACATTGTGTCCCGGATTTGAAAAAAACTGATTTCTTATTTGTTAAACGTGCGGCGCAAAGGTTTTCTCCTATTATCTTACTTATAATTTTATCTTTTTTTCTCTCCCTTCTTTACTTCGATGAAAGTTGATAAACATTGTAAGTTTTTTGTAATAAGCGAAGTTCATTAGTGATAAATTCTTCCTTTAAATAGAAAGGAAGTTGAATAAGTTCTGTTTTTCGGGTACAATTTTTCATTAATGTTTTTTCTTTGCTCACAAAAAATATTTCAATTTCGTAATTTACTGAAAGTGAAATTAATTTTAGCCTAAGATTTAAATCTAATTTATAAAGGATGATATGGTCGCAGTTGCTTTTTTATTTATTAATGAAGTGCTTAATTAGATCGAAATGATGAAAATTAACATGAAATTCTATTTTCCAAAAGTTTTCAAATAAACATGGTCAATTTAACCGAAATATCAGTAGTCGTACACACCATTTCATATTAATTTTTTTACATTTAGTTCAGTTGAGACATCAATAATAATTTTCATCCAAGATGATTTAAATATATGTTATGAAATTTGAGGTTGGAACAGTTGGAGGATGCATCAGCATGGAAAAAATTGGCGGAACAGTCAGAAGAAGAAAATATGACTAAAATCAATGAATTGCGGAAAAATCTGGAAATAGCTTGGGCCAAGAAAAAGAAAATAGAATCTGTTAATGTTTGTTTTATTTACTTTGCATCATTCTTTTTAATTATACTTTTCCTCACACTTCTCATCTTTAAGCGTCATTGTGTCACATTGTGTTCTTGCAGCTAGCAGTAGAAGTTGCAAATATTCTCAGATCTGCATCAACAACTAATAACTATCCGCGTCAGTTTGTCCTTGTAACAGATATTTTGGATGATTTCGGGCATCTGGTTTATGATCGTTTGTATACTAAAGCAAATAAGGAACGTGCCGAAGCAGGTTTAAGTCAATTACCAGACAATTTTACAGCGAGTGACGTGCCGAAACAGACGCAAGATATTGCAAGGAATTGGTTTTGCAAAATCGGTGATATCACTGAGTTCTTACCACGTTTTTATGGTTAGCTGGTGTTCTTATTCTTTCGAACAGTGAAGTCTTGTGGGACGTGACTGGCACGTATATCAAATCCATTTTCTGGATTCGAATTAGAAAAATCGCTCTTTGTTCAGCGCGTTTCGTATCATGAGATATAACTTCTCTCACTTGTTATTTCATTGACTACCAATTTATTAAAGAAGATTATTGCAGTGGAAACTGCTCTTATTGGCTGTATCCGTTTTCTCGATACGGAATCGTTATCGTTAAATTTGTTACGCCTTGCGAGAATTCCGGTGTCACTTCCGAATCCACTGGTATCATGTTATGCTCGTGTTTATTTATGTCGTGTTGCCATGCGCCTTACTCCAAATGATCGTTCACCACACTGGAGGTGTTTTAACGACTGGATCAATACAATTCTTATTCAACCGGTTCTGTTTTTTTTTCAAGTGAAGATGAAACATCTAGTTTGGAAGAGTTTATTTTTGAGTTTGCTTGTAGGATTACATGCCAAGCATGTCTTTTTCTCAGCCCCTAAAACGGAAATCAATGATTTTTAAATCGGGTAATGTTATTAAGTTATCTTATTAAGATAAAGAGAAATAACAAAAAATAAAAATAAAAAAATGGGACAATGTATAAGAATAAGGTAGTGAAGTTGGAAGTTGGATACTTGCTATACAAAAGAAAATATCGAAGATAATATTAATTTGCACCATGCAAATATTCTGAAATATCTTTTCTTCCGAAAAATTTTGCCCAAAATATTCAGAAATGTAGCAAATATTTTTAGCCATGTTTTCGATTTCTTAGTACTTATAGTAAAGCCTTTGTGTGTTTGCATTCTTCTTAACTTTGGAATAAGTAATAATGTGAGTAAGTGAATTAGTTAAATTATATGTAACAAATAAATAATCAAGGGGCTGAATAAGTGATTGTTATAAGTGTACATGAATATCACTTTCTGTTTAATTGTCGAGCTTTGTGTTTTGTATTTTTTTGATACCTGTGAACAGTTGTAAGATCATGATTTTTTTATTCGTAGTAATTTATGTAATTTCAATCTGTTACAAGCAATTATTTTGTGTCAATATTGGCAACATTATATATTTTAGATGCCAAAAGCCTTAATACCAGCTTTGGAATGGATCATTCAATGTGTAGCGTATAATGCTACAACATATGGCGAATTACAGATTCTTTGGGATCTTTGCGCAGATAAAGAAAAACGATCCACATTTTTGCTTCCTTTCCTGCTTGCAGTATCATCCAATTATTTGTCTCAGCATGCTTGGGATGCATGTAAACTGGTTGGTGAGCTAAGCAGTTAGTATTTTAGAGCTTGAGCGTGAAGCAGTGAGCTGTGCGGTATTGAAATTGTCAATCGTTAGCATTTGATTTATTTGAAAGTTGCTGGAAATCGTCAACCTTTTAAAGAGGAATTCATCTCTTTTTATTATTCTTTATTGGTTTGAATTGATCTCAGAAATCCGATGCATTTCTTGTGTTTCTTTTCAAGATATAAAAATGAATAATAGAGAGCATCAAATGTTGTGGATGATTTTAACGATTTTTTAAAATATTAGTATCGAATATCGTTGTCATGACTTTTTTATAATTTTTAATTCTTCTTTTCCCAATCAGAGTTCGTCCGAAACCATTGCTAAGCATATATGTAATGACTGAGTTGGAACAAAGGACTTGATGATTGATCCATTAGTATCAAAGTTTGTACTGAACATCCAGAGATGGTAAACCCTGTATTTTGGAATACTGTTAGACAGAATAGCCAGAATCTTTCACTGATGGAATGTAGCTGATTCATAGGGACAATCGTTTATTATTATTAACTCTAGTTTCAGGTAGTTGCTAATGAGAATGTAAATTGTATGGAGCTTTGTGTTCTCGGTAGAGGACTGATGGAGAATAATATTAATATTGACTTGAACCGAATCATTTTGAAGAATTGTTGGCAAAAAATTATGTATGTTTTCAAAGAATTATGATCTTGTTTTATTGCAAATTCATTTTAGCTTCATTCGATTTAACAGAAATTGTAAAAAATGGTTAGGGAAATTGAACTTCTGATTTTTTACCTTTTTTTTGGAAGCATGTTCTCTGAGAAGCTCATGTTTGATTGTATTTTAGCCACTTGATAAGAATTCGAGATTTCATTGAATGTGCGGTTGTGTGGGTTGAATTTGCTGCTCGTTATTTTACTTCGATTGAGGTTGATGTTATGCTGGAAATAATTGTAAAACGAGTGACGCCTGATAAGGTTTGGTTCGAACCATTACTTCATAGGTCAATATTTGATCATAAAAATTATCCAGTTCACTTCATTCTAGGTGTATTTTGTGGTATATTTTAGGAGTGAAATCGAATATTTCGATTTTTTCTTTTTTTTTTTTTGATATTATGATATCGTTCCTTGATACGTAACGAAAAACTTCGAAGGAAACCTGGAAATTATTGTAGAAGTACGAGATTTTTATGGACGAACTCTTATGTATCTTGGAAAAAATTACACATTGGATTGATGAAGTGAAGGATTTAATTGTATTACACAATTTTCAAATACTGGTGGATTTATTCCGTGGTGCGCAACAGCGTGAAAATTGTGCTATAACTGTGTTATCTGCTTTCATTCGGTCCTGTGAACTTTCATCGACCAATGATTTCCAACTTGCAAGTCAGGTCAGTTATCATTTAAAACAATTACTTAATATAAAGTTAATGAAAATCAACGACTATCTGCACTGTTGAATTTCTTATATATCGAATATATTTAATTTTTCTCAAAAACGAGAATTTTTTTTGAAGTTGCGGTTAATGCCTTCCAAGTTTTAATATCAAATTTGATCAAACTATAGTTATTTAGGGAATTCAATTATTGTCTATTTCTTCATATATACAAATTCTGGATTCTTTTAGATACTCGATATTTGCCAGATGCTTCATGATTCTTTAAGTGCCCTTTCAATGGACGATGAGAAAGAACGTGCTGCCTTCTATATCATCCGTGCTTTGGATCGATTCAAACTAGAAGCAGATCCAGAACGGGCGCTCGGTTTTTTTGTCGATGCGCGTGCTGTTTGTTCTAATTTGGACAAAGTCATTTCTGTATGCTTGTCAGATTTCCGTAGAATAAGGCTGAATTTGAGTTCTTGCATTGAAATCCATAATTTATATAAAATTTTAATTTATATAAAGTTTTTTGAACGTCTCCTCCTGGAAGTTAAATACCTCTTATATAAATTCGATTTACTGGCTCTAAATTGAGGTTTTGATTTCATATGCTATTGTAATCATTTCGGTATCAAATTTTCAATTATCTCCTGTAACTTTTCTCTTATTCGATTCGAATAATGGAAATAAATTTTAGTATCTTGTCACAAAAGTATGCTCTCTTGGCTTGTATGTAGTTCGTCAGGGAAGGATTTCTCATGCGGGTGAAACATTTCTACGAGCTTGTATAGCATACGCATTCATTACAGTAGCATCGTTGTCTAGTTCAGCGACCAAAATTGAGGTGTACATTCAAGCTGGAATGTTAAGCTTGGTTAGCAGTTCACTTCCACAGGTTTGTCTTTTTTCAGTGGGAATCAGGAATGTTGTTCATTTCGCATGAAGAACGATAAAAAGCGTAGATGCTGTTCGATAGAATTATCAAGATTTAGTTTTAATGTAATGTTTATTGTCAAATTTAATATTTATGAAGATTTTCTATGATAATATTTTTTTCACATGTGATATGAATTTTTCTTAAGAAGATATTTCCTCTTCCTTACACCGAAAATGTCAAATGTTAAACTTTTGCAGGCGGATGCGATCATAAAGTGCTCAATCGAAGTGCTGGCAACGGCTCATGATCTTAAGGCATCGATTTACCGATCCGTTTGTTCTTCATTCCTCGCGTTTTTAGTTTTGGTTCCTGATCCTCCGAATAAGAATCCTTTATACATGTTTAATGCATTTCTGAATGCTATTGCCAGGTGTGTTACAAATTCTCATTCCAAAAGTAATTCAAAATGTTAGTGTGCTGGTGAAATTTTGGGTTTCTTTAATTCATAAGACTAATTTTTATTATTAAATCTTAAGTTCATTATATTCTGAACAGATTTTAAAACCATCAGATATCCTTGGCGAGACGAATCTTTGGAGCACGGGCGCGTTTTATTAGAATGTATTTGTTATCTTTCAATAATGAGTCAGCCACAGTTGCCGTATCACATAGCATATGGTGGCGTGCAATCGAATGATACTTTATATGGTGGCACTGAAGAATTCATGGATTTTATCGAGGAGAAATGTGAAGTAGTGATGGGTCGTTTGGAAGATATCTACAAACAGGATAGAGATAAACTGTCTCTATTAGCTATTGAAATCTTAGAAGTAATCCTCAGTTTGGGAAATATTGAAACGGTAAATTTTGGTATCTGTTCAATTTTTCCTTAACCATTTAATGCAGGATTCAAATTTCAAAGATTACGAATAATCAAATTGATTTTAGTTAGCTACTTTGGTTGTCGAGCTTTACGGTGATTCTACTACAGCATCGGAATTGCAGAGGCGACGAGAATTGATTTTGAGGAAAATTGAACAGTTTGCAAGAAAGAACAAAAAATTGGGAAAACTGCATGAGCAGTTGTATGTTCTGGAATATTCTGCTAATAACAAAAAGGAATAAAAGAACTAATATTTCCATCACCATTTGTTATAGTAGAAAAGCGTGTAGGTGGATTAGACAGTTTGGCGATTGGCCGCAGAAATTCTGCTCGGATTAATTTACTACCATCCCTCATGCCTCTGCAGGATGTATATGTTTTAACTATCAGATAATTGAATAAATATGTTGATGTTCTGTTATTTCTTTTACTTCTTTTAAATCATCATATGTAATGAGATATTAAAACTGAACTTGTAGGAATTATTCTATTTGAGAAATAATAAACGAAACTGCTGAAGTTTAACATGTGCGTTATGTCAACGTGTAATTTTAGTGCGTAATCATTGTATATTGTTCTTCGAAGGCATCAGGAATAATTTCATGTGGTGCTCGATCAGGCATATAAGTGCCGAAAAGTATGGTGCATATGAACTGATTATACATAGAATTTATTGGAAGTGCTATGTGGTCATGTGCTGTTGCATAATCACTTCGATCTGCAATAAAATATGAATTAATTATATGTAAACTACGTTTATATAGCTTACTAAAATCGATTAAATAATACCGAGAAACTCCACATTAGATCATTGATAAGTTCAGTCCATAACTTGAAATAACTGAATTATCATCTGTCACTAGAGAATTGAACAAAATTGGTTTCTTTTATGATTCATGAAGTATAACGGATAAAAAAGTTATTATTTTGAAATAACAAGTATGACGAATGTCTTATGCGATGATGGGATGATACAAATATTTATGATCTATAGTTAGCTCAAATTTTAACTAAGTTTTTACTGGGTAAAATTGTCATTTTCTGATAAAATTTCTCATTACTGTTTTTCTCTATGATAAATCTGATAGAGTAGGAGATTTTTGATTAGATAGACGATTGTGAGCCACAGTAAAATGAATGCATTAGTAGTTTGAGAAAATTCTCACTTCAAATGTTTTAAGATTAAATTTTAAAAATGCAAGGTGGTCAGTCTTCTGTTTCCGTCTACGCTTCCCGTAGCTTCGTAAAATTCCTAACAATTCTTAAATTTCCAAAAATTAAAAAAGCAATCGCTATGAATTCTCGAAGTTTTAAATTTATAAAAATGCTCAAAATGAATTACAAGTAAAAAATCATTTCATGTGATTGATACTTAGTGGATATCATATTTATTATTACTATTAAATATATTCACTTACAATAGCCTTTTCCTAATAGTCCTTGTAAATTTGCAAATGTAAAGCCAACTGCGACAATTGTTGAAAATAAATAGATGAAATCGAATTGTTGATAGAAAATTCCGTATGCAATACATAGCAATGTTGCTAAACCTATCGGATAAGATAAGAATTTTCGACGATTTTGACCAACTTTTGGACAAATAAACTGCAGAAAGAAAATGGACATTCGTTAGAATAAGATTTGCAACTCATATTTCAAATGTAATTCTTGGCCTTGATAAAATTAGGGTTTAAACTTTCAGAATTATTTCAAATTCATCAAATTCACTTAACCTAATATAATATCTTTAAAAGAGGTTTAAAATCTTTTTCTGGAAATTAACAAAAATTTTGAAATTTTATAAGAAAGTTATGGTTAAAAAAGAACATCATCGCAGATATTTTATATACCTCAACAACGAATGCTACTACAGTTTGTGAATAATACGGAGGTGGAGGTAGAATAGGTTGTTGCCATTTCAGATATAATTGATGTGTGCCCGCTCCTATCACAAATGATAATATCAGAGCGCATAATCTTCGTTCTGGCAAACCAAACATTCGCTAAAATTTAGTATTTTCATAATCGTTTCTTTAAATTAAAGCTTGAATTTGAAGAAAATTAAATTTGGAACCAAAATTCATTTCATTTTTACACACAAATTTACCATCGATATTTTCCGATGCAAAAGAAATGCCAGTTTTGGTAGTAAAATGTGCAAAAATATGAATGATAGTATGCTGCTCGTTGCTGTCCTCGAGAGTACCACGTGACCAATGTAAGTACTCGCAAAATCTTCGCCGTAACATTTTGCATTGATAATAATGTAATCCCAAAAATGGTTGCTAAAAGCTTTAAACTTTTATTTAATCTAATGGAATGAATTTAAATTTCATCATAGTTCTGCTAAATTTGAAAATTGAATTATCCTCTTTAGAGAGATTTCTAATTCCGAAGGTTTTTGATACTATGAGAATTTTAATTTTTTTTATTAATGGTTTTCTTGTCTGATGGCACGAATGCTCCTGAAACTGATTTATCTACTATGATAAAAGATGAAAGACGATACAGAAGGTTCAAGACCTTTAAGTTCGAAATTTTAATTTCTTAAGTCAACTAGCAAAATTTACATCATTAAAAACGAATAATCAAAATCGTCCGGTACTGGTCCCAAATCGAAAAAATGTTGACATTCCTGAATTGATGATTCAACAAGATTTTCAGGAAAATGGATGATTTTCGTGATCCATGACTGGAACAGTGTTTTGCCCCGTTGATAAGTTGTTATCCCAGCATCATGGATGATATCTTTGAAATCACTCACATATATTTGTCCAACCTTTAACTTCGTTTTACTTTCTAGCAATCCTTTCTCGCTATTATACATTTTTACCTTAATTTTGAATTATTTTTACTACAATAGGATGAGTCATTTCCTAGATTAATGAAGAATATAATTAATTGCTATGAGATGACTTCATAAATGCCTTATGTATGTAAAATTTAAATAAACAAAACTCTATTTAGTGCAACCAAACATCTTCATTAATCAAATTTGCAATTCTTTATGTTATTACTAAAGGCATGAAGTTTGTGTGATAATTTAAGAATCAAAATTTCTTAAAAAATGTTTAAAAAGAAAAATTAATATGTAAAATTTATTAAATAAAAATCATTTAAATACCAAAAATCTGTTAAATGTTTCATTAACTGTAATTTGAATCCTATAGATAGCTGTTAAAGCTTCGTATTCATTGCTTCTCAAATTTCCGTTGAAAAAAAGAAAAAAGAAAATGCCTGAGGAAAACAGAAGGAAAGAACATGGGAAGTATAAATCTTCACGAGAAATGTCTATATCATCAAACTTGAATATTTCCGAATCGTTGAAGGCATCCATGAATTCTAGAAAAGGAGAAAATGATCAAATGATCGATCAGGATTTGAATGACATTGTTCGAATGAGTCATGAAAGTTTATTTGATTCACTCAAATCGATGAAAGCTGTCGTTCGATAGTTTGCTTTTTATTATTTCTTTTTATAAAATATTCATCTTTTAATAGCTTTATTCCTCAATTAATCATCGATTTGAGATAATCATTAATTAATTCATATTTTTATTAATGCTAGCACACGATTATTTTTTTTTCTTTCGCTATTCATTTGGATAGAGGAAATCAAAATATTTAAAATAATAAATTACTGCATTTTGCAGTTCAGTGAAACGATATGTACACTTGCTAAATATTGACAAATTTTAATACTCTCAATCTCAATTTCAATTTAATACTCTCAAATTGAACTGATGACGTATAGCTAAGAAATTGACGAGAAGAGAAGAAATAGGAAAAGTTAGAACTTAATAAATTAAAATCAAATAAATTAGATTTAGATTTTTGCAAATTTTTAATCTTCTTGAGCTAATGCTGTTTTTTTGAACTTTCCAGTGAATATAGCACTGAAATTATCGAAGGAACTTATATGCTAATGGAAGAAATTGTAATTTTCCTCTTTAACCTTCGTATTAGCTTATGGCCGATGCTTAAAAAATATCCAAAAACATTGTATCAAAGTCAGATTGGAAAATTAAGAAAATGTCTTCGATTTACACCTATTTCAGATTCTTTCAATTTCACTTCCTGCACGGTGTTAGTTTTTTTCATTTTATTTAAAAATTTAATAAATAAATTGACAATTTTTGATTTCGCTTGTCGTTTTGCATAGAGTTATATGCTTGTAAATAAGAATTACTTGATATTATCTTGGAGAATACATGCCTTAATGAATCCAAAAAAGTTCAAAATGCCTTTATATTATCAATGGGTTACTGTGATCGATAAATGATCCATTAAAATCATTTGGAAAAACAAATATTATAATATTTAAAAGATGAAAAGATGAACCAAGAAATTTATGGAAGTATTAGTAAATATAAATTCAAAATTTCAAATTTAAATGTTAAAAGTTTGTTTCCAGAAGCCAATTTTGGGCGATCGTAATTATGGCAGTAAAGTATTATGGTGAAATGTTTGCAAATATGTCGATTGGTTATTTTTTTCTGTCGTTATTATTTAGTAAACAAATTCCTTCTCTATTTTTCATTTATGTTCTAATGCCGCTGTTTGCATATTTATTGAATCAAAAAACCCCAATGGTGAAAGTTTCTTGAAAATACTACTCATCTGATCAATTAATCTGATTAGATGATTGCTCCGTTATTGATTCTATAATTAGTGATACTTTCAGCCATCTATCTTTTTTTTTTTCATTCCCTCATTGTATTATCAAATTGTATCACTTAAAAGAATAGAATATCATTTATTTGAGAAAATGAACTGACGTATGGGAAAAATTAGGAAATTTAAATGTATTTCAGAGATCTCATAAAATTTGTTAAAAACTTTTTATTCAGAAATATTGCTATTTTAGAGTAAAATAGGCTTAG
The DNA here is from genome assembly GCA_013365365.1 of Cruorifilaria tuberocauda. NCBI lineage: Eukaryota > Metazoa > Nematoda > Chromadorea > Rhabditida > Onchocercidae > Cruorifilaria > Cruorifilaria tuberocauda. Next base: position 123,473 of record JABVXU010000024.1, read on the forward strand.
CAGAACGTCGTTGGCTTATTTTAGTATTTTCATTTTGGGTTGGTGCATCAACGCATTTTATTTTGATTAATTGGGATCTTGGAGTATTTCCGCCACCTCCATTATATTCACCAACACTTGTAGCATTGCTTTTTGAGGTACTACGAACTTTTAAGAGATGTGAAAAACTTCGATGCAAGCTGTAACAGCTATGATTAGACCTATATTTTAGAAAATCAGGTTAATGATGCTTAAAAAAAGTGAAATTCCAAAAAGGTAGAAGAGCAAAAATTACTGAGAGAACATTTATAGTTCCTAGGCTTAACAATAATTGATAATGAACTTGCAGCTGAACAGATAAAAAATTCCAGTTCCTTGGTCCAATGGTAGTTTATGATCGGCCGTTACTTCTTTTGAGCACTATTGGTATTGCATCGTGCGTGTGCTTCGCATATGCCTATATCTATGCCTGCTTCACGTTTACATATTTTTATACCTCTCTTATAGCAATTGCGTCGTCATTTTATAGCATGCAACAGCATCTTGCTGATCCAAAATCAGGTTTCGTCAATTTCTTTCTTTCTTGATTCAAAATTTCATAACTACAAATTTTGGTTTAAATTCTGCTATTTTTTTAAACGAATTAATGATTCATATTCGGAAATAGAAATCATTTCTATTGCTATTAATTTCTACCATTCAACTTTAGAGTTGACTATTAAATTAAACTTATTTGGAATCTATGTATTAAAAGATACTACTTTAATCACCTCGAATATTACGTCATATGCTCGATCTAAAAAACATCTATGATTATCTGAATTGATTATCCACTAAAATAATTTTCTACTCCACTAGTAACGACAAAGTATTGTTTCCAGAAGAAAACGTGAAGCGCTTAACTTAACTCCTTCAAATTTAACTGCTGGATTGGGTCGGAAACATTATACTTAAAATGTCTAAATGAAATCTGCAAAAAATAAAGTTGGCATTTAAAAAGATATTACTTCTTTTTTCATGTCGTGGTGATATGAGTGAAGGTCATGTTTTACTTCCAATTCATTCAATGTACAATCAGTTAGTGATAACACTTATCTTCGGTCACTATCTTTGGGATCGTAATTCGAATGCAATCAAACCGAACACAATGGAAGAACGATATACACTACTGTTACGCCGCTTGCACTAATCGATTTAAGATAGAAATGTAATAAAATGAGAAGATATAAAAGATGAAAAATGCTTGATGATATCCGTATTACCGTTACTAAATTACTGATTAATTTTTACTTTAAATACTACGAAATTCTGAAAATTAATTTTCATTCTAAAAATGCGAAATTTTGAAGTGTTTCAGTAGACCATGCATTTATTTAAAAAGAAGAGGAACTCAAAATGAGAATTTAAATTGGGAATTCTCTGTTTTATATGTGTATTTTAAGCACAGTTACTACATGAATTACTAATCAACATGATAATACCGTATATATATATATATATCATATACCGATTATGTTTGCAGCATCATAGAATCAACTTTTTTTCTTTTTCGATTAGTTTGATAAAATTTCAAATTACCTGTTTTCACTTGGCTCCAACTAAATCTATTTTCAGAGCCATACATACATATACATACAAATAAAATATTAAAAAACATTACTTTTTTAATGGAATTTAACGAAATCAATATTCCTTTCCGACTTTTAATATGACTTTCACGATTCACACGCAGATTTCTTTTTAAAACATTTTTTAAAATCAATTCATCCATTGAGATTTGAGGTAATAAGAAGTTGAATTATGTTATATCAAATATTTTATGAATTCATACCAGTTATACTGAAACAAATTAAAATTAAACTTTTTTTTAAAGTCAAAATAATACCATCCTGTCTTGCAATTCTAATTCTCTTTCACTTTTTAAATATAATTGTAGCCCAAATTACTGCCTGAAACAATTGTGATTGACGCTGACCTTTCTCAGTATAATTAAGTAAATCAAATTTGAGCAATTATTCCATATAATTCAAGTAAACCAAACTAATTAAAAATCGGATGGCCGTAAAAGGGAAATACGAAGTTGACTTTCACTTCACTTACCTATCTTTCCTCAAAAAGAAATATCCAACTATGTTATCATGAATGATCACTTGTCGGCATCTTCTCTCGTTCCTAAATTACCAACAAAAAGTGCGCGAGTCAACTGCAGCGTGAATGCATACCTCGAAGTGTTGCAGTTTGTTGCAGTAGAAAGTGCAAAAGATTAATGTGGCCCTTTTGCATCGATGAAAATAAATCTGGGCACGTTTCGTCGTGCCGCTTCATCATCACGTAAGCTGAGTTCTGTGGAAGTTATGGAAGCAATTAAGGCAGAACTTGGTCTTGGCACTATTACAGAATTACGATCTGGATTTAGTGGTGGATGTATTAATAGGGCTAAAGCATACAAAACTGATAAATATAATGACATCTTCGTTAAATTTAATGGTAACGAAAAGGTTAGCATTTCGAATTTTATTTTTATTTGTTTTATCGTTCGTCCATTTCTTTAATTATTTTTAAGATTATATTACAGGACAATGATATTTAGAAATTTAACATCTTCAGAGTGTGAAGGTTTTTGCAAAATTTAAGTTTTGAACCGTCAAGCGACATCTCGGGACAAATTTTTAATAATTAAAGTCACGCTGCAGAGAATTTTACGCAAAACCTTTAATTAGTTTTTCTAGCTTATTGTCTTTTTCTAATTTATTAATTTGTCTTTTCATCATTTAATTACCACTTGATTACGCGTGTACTAATATGTTTTGCTGTTATAAATTTCGTTAAAGCATTTGTATGTTTAAAGTCATCAAAAGTTACTAAGTACAAATTTTCATATTTTGAAAACATACGATTCGAAACAAATTTTGCAGGCCCAGGAGATGTTTGTTGGTGAATTTGCCAGTCTGCAAGCATTGTTGAATACAAATACAATCCGAGTACCAAAACCAATCAAAGTAACATCTATTAATAGTTACTCTTAATAAAGTGTTAGATAAATTAGGCCTTGTTCAATCAAGTTTCATACATTCCAGTCAGTTTAAAAGTTTTTATTGTTTTATCTTTTGGAAACATGCTTGCTGAAATAGCCCAACATGTATGACCTATTTGTAGGGTTGAACTTCGAACCGAAATTTCAAATTATTCAATGTACCACATTTTTTTCAGGTATTTTCTATAAATGGTGAATGTTGCTTGGCAATGGAATTTATAGATATGCGTGGTCCATCAGATTCTGAGAAGCTTGGTATCAGTATCGCAAAGTATGGTATTTTCTTATATTGCGAATAAAAATTTTTGTTTAGTATATCTGCTGTTTTATTTAGTTTCATTTTTTAATGAAACTGCTTGGTTTATTTAGTTCATAAGACTTAAATTTGTGTGGAAAAGATCAGGCGATTGCTTCACCATAGTTTCATTCTCCAGAAAATACCTTGCATCTTTGAATTTTGAGAAGCTCGTATTATTAAAAAGATTTTGATTTACAGTTGGAAGAATTAGTCAGAAAAAAGAAAAAGTCACACGCACTTTTTTCGGGAAAAAAACTTAAGTATTGAGACAACTTTTATCTTTGTTGCAGAAATTTTATCAGCTAAATAAGGGTTTTCATCATAGGGGATTGAAATCTTCGAACAAAAGATTTTTTCCTAAGACTAAAATATGACTTTTGTGAGTTTTATTAAAAAAAGAGATTTGAAGCAATAAATGCTCTTTCTTGAAGTATCCGTAGTTTCTATATACAGTTGAAATTAGTGTGAGTGCTATTAGAAAGACTAATTAAATGTACTAAAATGAAAAATACTTTAATACTAATATTAAGACTCTGGAGTATATACAGTTATTGACGAATATTTCAGATTGCATTTGCATAATAAATCCTTAATGGAAAGAAGTAAAAGTAGCGAATCAATAATTGGTGGTATCGATGAGCGGCTGAAACCAATTGAGAAATTCGGATTTGATAAGCTTACGTATAGTGGATATTGCCCACTTATTAATGAATGGTCGGATGATTGGGTGGTAAGTTGTTTTTATACATTTTCAGGACATTTTCTTCTAGAATACGTATCAAAAGACACGAATTAGAAGTACTTATGGTTGTTTAAGATGAAGTCTTGGGTAGGAAGTGTTGGATGATCAGTATAGTCATATTTACTTACTTCCGTTTACACAGAAAGTTTGCTTAAATACCAGGCATGAACGTGCAAAGACTGCCAAAAGAAGAATATGAAACCAGCCATCATTCCATTTCGGCTAATTTTTGTTGTTACTTTTTGAATTTCAGGAATTTTATTCGCAGAATCGACTGAAGAAAGTTATTGATATTATCGTGGAGGTCAATATTTCTTATCATTTGATAGTTTTCATATAGTCGATTTCCCGTTTCTTAAGCAGATAATCTTAAAATTATGATTTCGATGCAACGAAATCCTTCTAGAAAACCGGTGATCGGGAATTGCTGACATTGTGGCCAAAGTTGGAACGAAAAATTCCGGAGTATTTCAAGAATTGTGATATATATCCATGCTTGTTGCACGGCGATCTCTGGTCTGGAAACTATTCGTTCACCAAGGATGGTCCAGGTCTGTCCTGCCTCATGGGCAAGCTGATAATTAATAATCATCAATTTAAAATGTAACTAACTTGGTTTTTGGACCATATCACCAGGATTTTTTGGCTTGTTTCAAGAAACAAGTTCGTAATTTAACGAAAGATTCCTGAAATTTCTCGAAATTATAGTAGTATTCGATCCGGCATCCTTTTATGGTCACAGTGAATATGAATTTGGCATCTTGACAATGTTCGGTGGCTTCGATAAAGCTTTCCACACCGCTTATCACAAATTGATACCGAAAACTACTGGATTCACTCAACGTGTGCTTCTTTATCAGCTTTTCCATCACTTGAATCACTGGTTAGTATTTCTTACTCTAATTTATATTCTTTCCATGAAAAATGTAAAGTATGGTCACTTCTTATTGCTAAAATTGCAACTACTATTTATTAAAGAATGAAGATTTTCCTGACAATTTCGAAAGCTGTATGCGAATAATATATTTTGCCATTCGTTAATTGGAACAATCTGTAACAAGGGAGTAAGTTAGAAAATGAAGCCACTCGTCCTTCATCAAAAGATAGCTACACGAATGATAGGAATGAAATTATAATCCTAATATCTGTATATGATTATTTGTTGAATATGATTAGCTTGCTGATTTCCGAATATTAAGAAAAATAAGCTTTCCATGAAACTCATGACTATTATTGAAGAATTCAAATTCTGATGTTTCCAATTAAAATTTACTTCGTCACTGAATCAGGAAGCTGATTTGTAGTAGTTCATTATAAATCTGAATACTGTATCTACCTTAGTGAAATTATGTGAATGATGCTGGGTTATCAGTAGTTCGGATCAACAAAATGGCAATGCTTTTATCAAGATTAGAAAGACTAGTGGTGACGCTGTTTCATCTTTGCTCTTTGCTTTTCTATTTCATCATTGGTTTTTTTGCAGGAATCATTTTGGTGCTGGATATAAACAAGGTGCATTAAACTTAATGCGAGAACTGTCATGAAAAGCATGGCATTGTACAAAATGAAAAAACAATTTTACATGAGTTTCTGTCTCGCGATTAAAATTTTTTTAAGAAAATATTTTCATAAATTCTGAATGATATATAAACTTGTAAAAAAAATGGTTTTGAAATTTCTCTGGACTCATATTTCTCATGAAATAAACTGTTTAAAAGTGATATGGTTTGGAACATAAAAGGAATTGACGAGTTTTTGAACAGATTTTGTTCTTACAACTCCTCATAATTTTCAGCAACTTTTGCAGGAAACAATAGCAGAACAAAAAAATGAAGATATATTGTGTCAATTAAAATTTTGTTAATATACGAAAGGGGATTTTAATTTATCATGAATTGCTCTCATCTTTCCTTATTTCTATTACTTTTATTTTTACACTCTTTGCAACCTTGCAGCTTTCACTGAAATTCAAGGTTTATTTTTTCTACAGCTGATCTCACAAAGAATGATTTCCAGAGGGTTCACTATCCTGATTCCTGCAATTAAAACAGACTACTCTCGAACCAACAAAATTTGTTTAAGCGTTCTAATCAGCTTGAATGCTTAGGCAGTTTCATATTGAAAACGTTCGTATTCCCAAGTATCTATTGCTCAAATATTTTACTCAACTATCGCATTTTGGAAGTAAAAGTTTACTATGAGACCATATTTCAGGATTGCGAAATCATGTCGTTTGGACTAAATGGGAATTAAGGAGCCTAAATTTTCTTCCTGCAATCATGTAATTTGTGATTTTTCGTTTCTAATGTTTGCGCATTTTAATTAACTTTCAAAATTCGTTCTTATTCATCGTGACGTGAAGAAATGAGAAAGAAAAATAGGGTTGAAAAGAAGACTGAAAAAGGAAAAGAGATAAAGAGCAAATTAGATTGATTTTTGCAAAAAACGACTTAACAAGCAAGAAATATATTCCACGTTGGCATTATTATGATTTCGAGATCATTCGTTTATTCCACCACACTCCATTCTGATTTTATTTCATTCAAATTAAATTTGGATTTAAATATCGATTAAGAATGATTGAAAAGATGAGAAAGAGTGGAAGTGAGTAATTATATTTCGGCAGCTTCGATTTTTTTTTCATTGATATTTCACTTTATTTCACTTGAATGAGTGAAATATATAAAATGGCTAGAAGAATAAATAGATAACAAGTTGACATGCATATTCGGTCCTTTTATCTAACAGCCTCTATTTATCGATCATTCTCATCTCGCTTTCAAACTCCTACTTCACTCATTTCCCTGAATATTGACACAAGAAAGATAAGTTCAAGTCCCTTTGAATGGATAGATTTGATTGGTTGTTAGAATGTTGTTTGCTTCATAAACTTTTCCATCTTTCTATGAGCTTGATTTCGATTAAAAATTTATTTTTCCATTGAAGTTGTTTTAATTCCAGATTTAAAATTCTTTTTATTGAATAATTCAAACATTACTTTTTTCTCAAAGAACACATGCATGTATACGTTTCTCACTTGAACGGTTATCTCCATAACTGCTGGAATATAACGATAAGTTGTTTTGAAAAGACGGACTTTTTATCCTGCAAATAAATTATTTAATTACTTGTTGAAAATGTCGAAGTGTTGGGACGAGTTGACAATATGATTCTTCTCAAGTTTTTTCAAGTTCAAATTTCATTCCAAATGATGCCTTCCCTTATAAGGATGATATGATGCATTGATAGTACCTTATCGAATGTCTCATTTATCGCAGTTTTCAATGCGCTTTACGAATTCGAATTCAGTTCTTATGCAAGTACTGAAGCAGTGAAAACCTTCATCAAATAAGTTATGCAAAGGTTAAAGTTACGGGATCCTTATGTTTTATTTATTCTGAACATGATGATAATGAATATTTTCATTTTATTAACGTAATTTCACAAATGTTAACTAAATTAAATCATGCTGAATCAATTTATTTTCAGTTTACCTCATTTTCCATAAGTACTTCAAATTGAGTGCTTAACTGTTCCATTTCATTTAATTTTCTGGTTTACTTACGACAGAAAAGATGATATTTTGAAGTTTGCTTAACTATTCCAATTCTTCATTTTCTATTCAAATATTTACCAATCTTTTTCATAGATGGTAAGCTAAGAAATTCAAAAATAAGTATGGGAAAGTAAAAATGAACAGGAATATCAAATACAAACTACTCATTATGAATTAATTAAGGCTAACGGTGTTTACAACCAACAAAATTTGAAAGATTTCAATATTGGCAAGCAATGGAAGATAAAAAATTCCTGTCCGACTATTAAATGATTTATTACTTCATTCGTTAGTTTGAACCGTACTATGAGTGAAAGAATTATCAAAGAACCAAAGTTTAAAATGAAAATACTCTCATCTTTTTTTTCATAATATTTTCAAATTTTATAATGAGCTGAAAGATAAGTGAATGGGAGATACGCTAAAGATGATCTCCTTACCAAGTCTTATGAGTTATCATCCCACTGATGTAACTCACTACCCCGTGAGTTTACATTGGCTAATTTTTGGCAATTTGTTCGCGAGCCGTTGATTTTGCAAAATTGTAAATTTTAAGGTCTAATTTATCTCTTTTTTTAGCTGTAAATAATTATCTTTCAGTTGCTTTCTTTGCAGTTCGTTTCTTCAATTTCCCACCTCTCAGTTTCTTCATCCATTTTTATTCTTTTTTTTCTAATTTACCTCAAATTTTTGCACAATTTTTTATTTTCCTTTTATCATAATGTTTCTTTAAAAATAGCAATCCTAAATGAACTATAAAAAGATGCACTTGGAGAATACTAAATGTACATAGGTAAAAGATGTAAATGAGCTCATAAGATATTAGAGTGGAAATGTACACAAAAGTTGTATAATCAAGTATTACTATTTATTCTCATGCATAATAAGATAGAGTGGAAAGCATACAATTGGCATGTTTTTTAATTTCAGAATCGGAAATGACGGTGAAAATGCGAGTTCGGAAATGTCCTACGGATGACTTGGCATTAACAAATTGTGCGATTTTGAATGCGAATGCGCTGAACGGAATGGAAATTAAGTACGTTATATTCTTCAATGCGATAAGAAATACTAATAATGGCCTGATCAGATTTTGGCCTTCTGTGGTTGAAGACGGTCAGAGGTTACATATAAATTTATCCATTTATCATGAGAAAGTATATTGTATTTGATGAAGCAAAGATTCTACAAGTGGATGTGCGTGTTAAAAAATCTAGAAGCTGAGTGAAAAGAACATAATGGAATGGAATAGCAAGAAAGAACAGAAGTTCACAAATGCATGCCTCATTACTGTTTAATTTATGCAGGCATCTATTAGTGAAGACCGGTCCGGCTCATCATTTCGTTTTTTCCGTTCGGAACCATCCGTCGTTAAAGACTGATGAGATAGCTTTCGCTCTGTCTCAACGTAAATGGGCAAAACTATCATTAGACCAGGAAGTGGAAGTGCAGCATTTCACTTTCAATAACAATCAGTTCATTGGATCAATCACTTTCGCTGCTGATTTTCAATCAAAAAAAAGGTGAGCTTCGCAAAAAATTTGTAGATTTCGAAATAATTCAGATCACTTTATTTACTGTCAAAAATTGTAAAAATTAGATTTTATAACTTTTTGTTACTAATTTAGAGTATCATAATTTTTTTTTATATGCAATTTTGTAATCTTGTAATGACAGACTTTTATAGTTTCACTCAGATTCCATCATTTGTTCCATCACTTTCTTTAATTTTGCAACTGAATTCATAATATCATCAATCAGCATTATTGCTCCTTACTTATATATCAAATAACTTGTTGAAACTCTTATTCGCTATTGTTTCGTGTTAAATTTTTTCGCTGTATTATATTTCTTTATAGTTCCACTAATCACACCATAGTTTTTATACAACGTCATTCCAAAGGTTTTTTTTGAACAGATTAGGTAACAAATAATTTTCAATGATTATTAACGTCATTTTCTTTATTTGCTTATTACTTTGTATTTCCTGTTATATTTGCAATATTTGCTGCAAATTTTATTAGAAAAACTATAAAACTCTTATTATTGTTTTAGTCAAACACCCGAACCGTTGAATACAGACTTTATGGCCCGTGAATTTTCCATCCAATTTTCTGGTCATGCGTTTACACGTGATGAATTGTTGGTATTTAAATTTGATGACGAAAAGGGAAAATCATATACTTTGGCTTTAACAGTTACATCAATACTCGGTAAGTAAATATGAATTCTAATATCTAAATACAGAATAAGATGAGCTAAATTTTTATTTACTAGTCAACCAAAAAAACTATCTCATATTAATATGAGTTCGGAATTATTGTGTTATCTTTATTATCTAGGTAATTCTGTTTTTCGTTTCGGACGAGCACTTCTGCTTAGATCCAGCCTGCCTTTGCGCTTGCAATGGGAGATCTCTTTCATCTTTTTGAAATTTGGATGTATACTACATCTTCTATAATATAATCATAATATATTAAACTACCAATTTTCAACTGAAGTTTATTCTTCAGAAATAATGTGAATAATTTAAATTTGAAACAGTATTCTACAGCTGAATATATAATTTCAATTATTTCTTATATACTCCTTTATACCGTCTACAGATCGGATAACATGTTGATTGTCTTTTAACTAGTTTTCAAAGCTTTTATGACTGCACTTCTATTACTTTTTAATTTCAGGTATCGACCTCTCATTCGCTACAAATCCACAGGCTTCTTCTAATTTGAAACCTATCGAGGTTAGAGGCAATAAGTTTTGTTTTGTTGGTTATGTTCGGATTTAGCTTATTCATTCTTAGATATTTATTCATTGTTTTCTTCAAGTATTTAGTGAAAAATCGTTTAATCTCTTGTTTTACAGATCGACACAGGTCAGCTTTTGCCAAACTCTATTATTATTTTCGATAAAGCGGAAGAATCATTGCTGAATTTGGTAGGAAAGAGTAAAGGGTATTGTTTTGATATCACTTTAAAAATTAAAAACAAAACTGAAGAAATTTGGATCGTCTGTTCCTCCTATCTTTCTTTTCAGGAAGTCAGCTTATCGTTCTATCATTAACCCGGATTGGGATTTCCAAAAAATGGGAATCGGTGGTTTGGATAAGGAATTTTCTGGCATTTTTCGACGAGCATTTGCTTCACGCGTTTTTCCTCCTGAATTTATTGAGCAGTTAGGTTAGAATGTTTTAACATATTAATAAATTTATAAGATTAATGTCTTGTTACTTAGTTGGTTGTTTATTTTAAACTCGTGATTTTAGGCATGAAGCATGTTAGAGGTATTTTGCTTTATGGACCACCCGGAACCGGTAAAACATTAATGGCTCGTCAAATTGGGAAAATGCTGAATGCCCGAGAACCTAAGATCATTAATGGGCCTCAAATTTTAGACAAGTAGGATCCATTTAATTCATCATTGACAGTTCTAGATTGCTCTTTCCACTAAAACTAATCAAAACCGAAAATATCATAGTTTAATGCCTTGCAAACTTAATTATTAAGTTTTCATCCACAGATATGTTGGCGAATCGGAATCGAATATCCGAAAATTATTTGCTGATGCCGAGGAAGAATGGAAAAGATGTGGTGGTAGTTCAGGATTGCACATAATTATATTTGATGAAATCGATGCTATTTGTAAGCAGCGTGGTTCCGTGGTATGTGTTTTCTTTTTTTTGAAATCTATCTGCTTAATGCAAAGTTTTATTTTGCTCAGAATTTCTTATTGCATATCACAAGATTTTGTAAAATTACATTTATTGTTATTTCTAAATGGCTCTCATACTCTGTGTTCTTGTATTCTTTTTGTATATCGTTCTTACGAGTATTTCCGTCATCCTTTCGATGAAAGAAAGTCAATTGTTTAACCAGTTCAGTTCAGACCACCGGTGGTCATGTATGGGTGTTCACTTTTTCCTTATTCTCAAATAATTTTCAACTTTGATGATCTTAATAACGGTAAAAATGTAGGCCGGTTCTACAGCAGTACATGATACGGTGGTTAACCAGCTATTAGCAAAAATGGATGGTGTTGATCAACTTAATAACATTCTTGTGATTGGTATGACAAACAGGAAGGATATGATTGATGAAGCTTTGTTACGACCTGGTCGAATGGAAGTGCAGATGGAAATCTCATTACCTGACGAGGCCGGCCGTTTACAAATTTTGAAAATTCATACTGCTAGAATGAGGTATATTGAGAGATTTGTACTATTGAACTTTTTAAACAGAAGTTCTTTAAATTTGAGGGGGTTTTGCTGTATTTAAAAAATTTGGTTAAGTCTCATGAACATTTGAAATGAAATCACGGGCGTTTGTGTCGCTTTATTTATTTAATTTCGAAATATTGAAGGACAATGCTAGATTAATTTATACTATATCCTTGATGACAACTGACCGGATGTAGAGTATTCTCATACAACAAAAATATGTTTCGAGGAAAGTGCAACTGTTGAAGGACAACTCATGAAAGTCTAGTCATAAATTAAAAAGATATTTAAACGAGTTTCAATTCAGACTATGTACATCGTTTGTTAAAAAAAATTAATTTAAATATTTAGCTGTTGAAAATTCTACTCTTCAATATCTTCCATTGTTCAGAGATATTCTAGAGAATACGATAAATTGGATCCCAATGTTGATCTGGTTGAACTTGCTAAAAAAACTAAAAATTTCTCAGGCGCTGAATTAGAAGGTCTAGTACGAGCAGCTCAGTCAAGCGCAATGAATCGATTAGTGAAAGTAAGTAATTTTCAAACTCACTAATTAACTCTTTTCTATTCCATATCACTCTAATGATGTTAATGGCAAATGGCGTGAATTTTAACAATTTGAAAATTAATTGCCTTGGGTAGGAGTGAGAGTTTCGGCATTTGTTAATTACAGCAGTTACTTTGAAATATTTGATGCTATAGTAATTAGAAAGTTTAACCAGTAATTGCACAAATGCATATACTTCTAGTAGTATTTGGTTGCTTGTATTGTGTGCTTTATATTGAATTCAAAAAGTTTAGGCGGGTGGCAAAGTGCAACTAGATGCTGATGCTGTGGAGAAACTGATGATTAATGTTGATGATTTCAATTATGCTCTTGAGAATGATGTCAAACCGGTTTGTTATCAATCACTGATTAGTCAGTCATGCAAAGCATTTGATTTAAGTTAGAAACTGAGTAAAAAATTAGAGCATATTCTTAGTGCGATTTCGTTTATTTTTTCTTATTCCAGGCTTTCGGTCATTCCAACGAAGAACTGGAAAAGTATCTGATTGGTGGATTTATCTCATGGAGTACTCAAGTCACTCAAATACTCGAACAAGGTGCTTTGTTAGTAAAGCAAGTACGAAGTCCCGACACGAAGGGTTTTGCTTCTGTTTTACTGGCAGGTTAGTAGAAGTCGTATGAAATGTATTTGTTATCAAATAAAAATTACTAAAGTTAAGTTAGAACTGATTTAGTAAGGAAGCATGAAGATTGCAGGTTTCTCGAAAAACTTTTCGGTAAGTACTCAGGTAGTTAAGAAGTAAGTTAGACAAACTTCAGATCGATAAGGAAACGAATTTAGGAGTGTGCTAGAGATACTAGGCATTTTAATTCGAGCGCCTGTGTTTCAGCTTTGATTTAAATATATTTCGAAAGTGGCAAACATTCCACCATCACAATATATGATTTTATGTTTAAGTAATTAAAAGTTCCAAGAGACATTTTTGGTAACAAATAAATAAATATGATTTGAGTAGTAATTAAAATTTTTTTCTCGTGTTTCCCTTTCTTCAATTGAATTCAATTCATGTAATTTCAGGATCACCAAACAGTGGTAAAACATGTTTTGCGGCGACGATTGCGAAAGCTTCCGATTATCCGTTCATAAAAGTGATTAGTGCGGAAGATATGGTCGGTTATACTGAAACAGCTAAATGCGCTGCTCTGCGGAAGGTATTTGATGATGCATATCGATCCCCGCTCAGTTGTGTTATTGTTGATGGTGTTGAGCGGTTATTAGGTTTGTTGATCTTGATAATTGTCAAGTGCTGCAATTTCGCAAAAATAATTGAATTAAACTTTGTTTTTTGCTTATTGAATTGAACTTTAATTTTGTTACTTTTTTATGTTGGTATCAGACGACTAATTTTATAGATTTTTCACCAATTGGTCCACGGTATTCAAATTTGGTCCTGCAGGCACTATTCCTTTTAGTGAAGAAGTTACCACCTCAAGTATGTTTTCAACTTTAAATGTAAATTGTGTAAATTCCTAACACCGGCTATTTTTCCGTTCATAGAACTTCATCAACTGTGTATTTTCAATGTACTTCCATAATGACTCATCACTTCAGAATCGACGTTTACTTGTTGTCGCTACATCAAGTAACCGTTCATTCTTACGTGAGCTCGGTTTGTTGTCAGCGTTCTGTACAATAATAGATGTACCCGCTCTAACAACCGTACAACATATAATGGCTGTAATTGAAGACACGAATGCACTTTCGCGGCAAGAATGTGACGAGATTCGCAGCGAACTTTCTCGTGTTAATAAAGAGTAAGTCACTTCTCTTTTTTAAGTGAAGAAACAGTAAATGTATGTGTGACTTCGTGATAAATGTTGTTAAAGTTTAATATTAATTTTTTGAGGATTAGAGTTGCAAAAAATCACGAACTGTAAAGATCGACATGATTTGATGGATCATGAAAATATTTGCCATGTGATTGATTTTTTAAAAATCTTTTATTTTGTCAAGAAATTTTATTTTTTAATATTTCATTAAACTTAGTTTTCTAGATGGAAAAAAAAAGATTTGCTCAGTTATATTGACGATTTCTGCAATTGAAGAGGAGAAAACTGACACTTAATTTATCATAATTACAGATATTTTATTGGAATCAAGAAGTTATTAAATGTCGTCGATATGGCACGGGAATGTGAACCGGTAGATAGAGTTTCGGTAGTTGTGCAAAGTCTGATGTCTGAAACATTTAGTAATTCGTAATCTGAATGATAATGAAATATAACATTTTACACATGTTATCAGATTTACAAACATTGTTTATTTTATTTCTATGCAGAGATATCCTTACATTCTTTGTCACCGTTACTTTCTGCAATTAGTACAGCTCATATTGATTTATTTAGATGAGCTTGTTTTCTTTATTTCTTTTATATTAGTAGAGATACTCCAATCTCTAGTTTTTTTCGAAATAGTTCAGAGAAATTTTTATAAGTTCGAACCGAGTACCCTAGAAATTCCAGTAATAGTATTGCCTGTTTAGTACTTCAAATCATGATAGAATTGCCTGCTCAGTATCCTAAGTACACTCATGACTTTGAAATCTTGAACTCTGAGTTTGAGAGGACAAATTATTAGCCATGGAAGGAGCAAATTCATATTTTTTTATCCCAAACTTGGGTTAAAAAATTTAGAAAAAATTGGTCGAAAATTTTCGCGACTTATAAGAATTTTAAACTTTTATGCATTCGTACTGACGATACAAACTTTATCAAACAACTTTTTTGATTCGCAGTTACATGAGATATTGGAAATTGAAAAACGAAAAGCATCGGGAAAATGATTATGTCATGGCTAGAAATTCCTTTTGTTATAGATAAATATATGAATTAGTCGTTTATTATAGCTCGTTCATGTTTATGATTTTCTAATGGAGTGCTAAAGATTTGTCGCATGAAATGTGGTTTAAAAATTTCTCAGAAATTATGAGACGGGGTAATATTGGTTGGAATCGATTATTCTAATCGATGTTCAGTGGTAGGCACTGCTAAAAATGTTGTGCTATAGCCTGGACGAAATAGCTAGCGGTGTTTGACTCATATTTGTCAAAATTATGTCAAATTGTCAAATTTATTATGGTGTTATGTAATTGACCAAACAATTTCGATGGTCTCAGTAAGTTAGTGAATCATTCAATTAAATCATTATATTATTTATTAAACATTTCCATAATACTCTTTCTAATTAATATATGGTGCAACATGTAAAATATTCTTGTATATATGCGCAGTAACTTTAAATTTTTTGTTGCATTTCCAGAAAAGATAGTCTTCAATTAGTCAATTAATTTATGTCTCTATGCATTGTGCGTCAAATGGTCACAAATGCAGGAGAGACTGAAATATTATTGACAAGAAATTCTATAAAATACTTCTAAAAATTCTCATTGTTTTAAAAATGTTGAGGTTGGTCATGAAAATTTAAGTTGGGAAGTTTTTTGATTTGGTTAAATTCACAGACGAATAATTTGTTACTAGGTTGTTTCTTAGGTTGGTAGATCAATTCTTTCGTTAAAATTTGAGTTGAAGAACGAAGTCAACAATTTGAAAAAAGCTGAATTGTTAGGTTAGTCGAAAAGAATGAAGAAGTAGAACTGTGTGATCGAAGACCTTTTGGAAGTCTGCTTTTTGAAGACAACCTTGGTTGATAACTGGAAATTCTGCTCTAACTACCAAAGTGGTCTTTTATAGATGAGATTTTGCAAAAAGGAAATTTACAACGATGGGATATTTACATTTAGTAAGAATTGTTGTATAAAGAAGTGGGTTTGATTCAAGACGGATGAAGATGGAAACGGAAGTGGCGATCTGCTGGGAATGCTTGCTTTATTTTAATATTTTTAAACAAAGCTAAGAACGAGATAAATATTTTAAACAAAGATAAGCGGTGGAATAAGCACTGAAGTACAAATTATCTGTGGAAAAATGGAATAGATGGAAAGAGAACAATTTCTATAATGAGAGTACCTGGCACAATGTCAGTAAGAATGTTTTACATTTTACAAATAATGATTCATAAAAATATAAAGATTCAAAAATATTTATAAATAAAAATCAGTTTAATTAATTGAGTTAGTTTATACGATGAGCAAAGTTATTTTTAAGTTTAAAATTTTCGAAATTTTCCGACAAGATTAAGATTAAATAAAGTTCTAGGAAATCATTTCCTCTAAATAAGGTAAGAAATTGCAATGATGGTTTGTTAAATGGTATCAAAAAATAATGACAATAAGGCGAGAGAGAAGTACTGCGGAAGTTTTTTGGTTATTGTCGGAAATGACTCGATTCAGGATAGAAATTTTATTAGTTGATAAAGAATTTCCTCTTGTACATTACAAGACAGTCATCAGTAGAGTTACATCTACAGTCAGTCACCAGGTTAATAATACTCCCGATGGCTGTTCATCAAATTTCGTTCAGTCCGGATGAATAACTCGGCGCCATTTGTTCATACTCCCGATTTGTCTTTTGATGGTTCTTTTTCCTATTGCTTTGAAATGGTTTTTTGCCGAGATTTTTTCATCAGTTTGTTCGGCGCCATTGTCATTCAGTTTCGTCCGTTTCGCATCCGATGCATGATATTTCTTCCCTCGCGGGTATAAGGATTTACCAGTTCTTGAACTGAATAAATTTAACCAGATTTACATCTTACAGAGAACTCTAACCTTCAAGGACGCAAAAATGACACCTCTGACTTTATAAATGGTGATAGTTTGAATTTCAGGTTAGGGGTGATAAGTAAATTCTGGTTTCCGTTTAGATGTTTTTTATTCAAATTTTTCAATACAGAAACTGAGGAGATTCGAAGAATTGTGAAAAGAGGATACGACTATATAATTTCTGTTTGATGTGTTCATTCATTAACGCCGAAGGAAATGATTAATTATTTGATTAATCTGAGAATAATAATAACTGGAATGGTTAAATTCATTTTTGCAAACCAATTCTGCTAATTTAATTAGTGAACAACAAATTTCAGCAAAGCTTTTAATTCCTTTTTGAAGTAAAAGAAAGAGGACACAATCAGCTCAGAGCAGCTAAAAAATGACGCTCTGCATCGGCATTTCATGAAATTGTCGGACTTCAATCTTTGCTCCATTTGAAGAACATTGGTTTCATTTTTTGGAGCAGTGAAACCATCAAAATTGTCGACGAGAGCAAGTTTTACTCCTTGGAAATCCTTCTCGCTTGTTATAAGTAATATATCTACTTATAAGTGTGAATGTAAAATAAATTTTTTAATATGCAAAGTTCCTACTGAGTAGTCATAATGTCGAATTGCTTCCAATGAAAGTGGTCTGTCAAAAAATTACAAGATTTTTCACTTCATTTACTTTTCATTTGTTGCTAATTAAATATAAATGAAAAAAAAATGTATAAGACATTAAAGAGATACTGCAAGCACAACACAGTGATTATTGCAAAAAGTAATATGGGATCAGGGAATAACTTTCATAAGGTACCTAAACAAGTAAAAGCATCAATTCATAGACTGATTTTTAGAATTAGACTTTGAAACTTCCAATTCTTTGTTCAATGCTTCTTTGTTTGAAATCAATATGAGCTATCTGAAGTACATTTTTGGAGAAAATCTTAATACTGTATGAAGAGATTTCATTTTTCCCTATCTCATATCTTACATTTTTTCCATTTTGCACTAATATATAGTTCAAAAAAAGAAAAGATTAAAATAGTGAAGCATTAGTTCAAAGATATGAAGGTTGGTACAAAGTAATCTTGGCATAATGGTGATAAAATGCAAGAATAACCACCAGATTAACAAAGCACTGCAGTTCCAAATGTTTAAGGCTGAGGTTGCAGCTTCTTCAAAATGAAATCATGCCAAATTTTGATTTGATTTTAAGCAGATTCGTTAGTTGCAAAATCTGCGACTTTCTCTTTTGAATATATTTCAAAAATGTTTTCAACGATTCAAAGTTCATAGAACTTCCTCTTGTTTTAAAAAAACCAATAATAATATCAATCAAAGGAAGTATTAAAAGTGAGTGGAAGAAAAACATTTAATAACATAGCGAATTAAGTTTAAATCATTCTTAAATTGGCACATATTCCGCGATTTCAGGCGGAAAATCCAAAATTACCGTACACAGAAAAGATAGCGGATAAAATTAACCACTAGACTTCCGATGATTAAAATGCTCATTATCACTGCCAGTACGATGACCCATTCCTGAAAGAGGCTTTTTGATTACTGTTCCCATCCATTTAAAATTGATGGAAAAATCATGAAATCGATTGATGTATGGACATTTTAGCATTATGTACCTTCGTATGATAGATGATGACCAAACAATCCGTATATATTGACCTTTATCACTCTTGTGTGACCATCATTTTGCAACAACATATGAAATTAAGCCGACGTTTCATAATAATGTAATATAAAATGTTATTAAGGATTATATGAGCGAATGTACAATTCATTTGATAAATGACGATTAAATTAATGGAGATGATATTACACTAATTTGATTTCAATACTAGTAATGCAAAGATTTTCTATTACTTAACAAATGTCCTATGCTTTATTAAAGCAATACATATATCATTGTTCGCTGTGTGAGCAACTCCTCGCAATTTCACTCACATAATTTTATTTCTCAATTGGATTTGAAGAGATGAAAATGGGAACCTTACAAGTTTCCATCTCTCCGTGCCTTCTTTTATCTTTCTATCTATTGAAGAGAATAGTTTTTGGAATTCACAATGTATTATTTTCAGGAATCTCATCATCAACTACCCTTAAGTTGAAGGAAGGAGGAAATGATTTCGTTTTTTAATTTTACAATGTTTATTTGAGCGCTCATACATGTTCTAATAGAATATTTAAAAAATTGCTGTATTCTGATATTAGTAGCAAAGAATATAAAAGATTCAGCAAAAATTATTAGAATGAGTTCTACATTATTCTAATAATTAATAATATTATTGTTGAAACTAAATATAAGTTAAGGTTTTGAAACATTTTTTATTCATCTACTAAACGTTATACATTATATAGAAAGAATTAACTTAGCATTTTTCATGACAAGTTCATTTCCTAATTGATCAGCAAAAAAATTTTGTTTTGTTTGAGCTAGGGCTAGAGCAAAAAAAGCTGCTATATCTCATTTTATTTTCAATTTTTCCTAAGGAGTGGATGAATAAATTATTCATTAAATCACAGATCATCTATTCTTAAATCGAATATATCCTGTATCTCTTGAAAACTTCTTTGTATGAGTTAATGAAACCGTAATTTTTAGGGAAAAAACAGAGAAACGATGTAAATTCATACATTTCACAATTTCTTTATCAAGAAAAAAGAAAAATCTTACAAAGGAAATTTCTTAACAAATTTTCTTCATTTTAATTTATATTATAATAAAACAGTTTCAGTTTAATTCAATTCGGTTATTTCCGATTATAATTTTGACAGATATTTGGATGGTTTCTAATAATTTTCTAATAAATAATGGCATTTATATAATTAATTATCTCTGCTTAAATTTTTGTATGAAAAATATCACATGAAATAAGTAAGCTTACCTGAAGCCTAAAGCAACAGGAACTATTCAAATCACCGCAACAACGATAATAGTACAGTGGCGTTTCTTCTGGACACTGTTCACCGACCACAATTATTGGACATGCCAATGAACTTTTCCTAAGAAAGGTTTTGAAATTAATTTAGAATTACAACGGTCATTAGTAATGCAATTTGTAACTATAAAATTACTGATAATATGCTTAACAAGTCTGTGATCTTTTTCATGCTCTACTAAAAATTGTAAGGAAAACTTTTAACATTTATAAAGCTTGAAGCATGATAAAAATATTCAAAACAAAAGGAAGAGAACTGCAAAATAGTGATAAATTGTTAAGAAATAAAATTATTTGAATAAGTTTAAAATTATACCGATTACTTATTTGGCAAACAAGAACGAGAAATAATTGAAAGTAAGAACAAAATTGATATTATTTTAAGCTTTTTAACAAAAAGCGTTAAATAGATAATCAATAATGAGATATTTGATAATAGCAATTAAGTCAGAAAAATAATCAATAATTAATGTGAAATTTAGAAATTATTATGGTACCTAATGAAACGTTCCAACAAATCGACTGTTCTATAAGGCATTACTATGATTTTACTGCAATTTTCGGATTTTCCCTGATCGAACTGACGCAAATTTTCCTTTTACAATTGCCGAAAGATGACAAATTTGATGAAAAAAATCGTAAATACTTCTCAATTTAACGAGAATGATTGAAATATTAAGATAGAATGAGCAAAAGAATGAAATGAATGCTCGTTTTCGTGCTCTATTTGGATAATCACTACTAGTGATACGATAACAACGGTTTCCGTTTCCGCTTCAAAATTATTTCCCAAAAAAATAAAAAAATAAAAGTAAAGTTATACCAGTAAAAGATCATATGTTTTTTTTAATTTAGTTTAATTTGACTGTTTATTCATGTAAAATTCGGCATGATAATTGTAAGCCAACTAAGATCAAGGTATCACAGCAGACGGATTCTAAAAGCTTCAAGTAAGCCAAAAATCAAAGACGCTATACCTTTTAGTTAAGTCAAATGAATGATATGATGTCATGAAAGTCTGGCGAACAATGCTGTAATTTCAAAGTAAAATAGATAAAGTTTAAATATGCACGTTTAACTTCAAATCCTATCTCAGTTTCAAATTTGAGAAAGTAGTAAAATATATTACAGTGAAATCTCACTTACTTCAATTCGAACAGTTTGATGATACCTGTGTTTTCATTGGAATCATCGATATACGTAACTGCAGTCACCACACTTGCTAAACATAGCAAATATACACGATGAATCATAATTGACAACCTGAAATTTGAAATTTTGTTTCCATAAAACTGCATTCATCAAAATCAAATTAAAACATTGGTAACGCAACGGAAATTCGATAAGTCAGTTGATAAATTTATCAACTGTAGTATCTGTACAAACAGCAATATCACTACTTTTATTTTATAATGTTACGTTTAAATCTTATTTGATGAATATTATTATCAAGTTATAGCCATCATAATTCATACGTAAGTTTCAGTCACTACACGCAATTCTGCCTTTTACAAATGCAGATGTCATTCTTTTCAAAAGTCACAGTACTAAAAATTAAATAATTTATTCAAAATGATGAAAAACTATTCCAACAGAACGGTTTTAAAAGAAGAATTTATTTTCATGTGCGACAACAATTGCATGGATCGTCTAATAATTGTCTAATTCTTGTCATACACTTAATGAATTATTTCTCTTCTAAAATTTACCTTTCAATGTTCAAATAATCTGAAATTATATCAAAGGTTTCTTAGTATAAAAGTTACCTTGCATAGTTTTAAATCAATAAGTTTAAGTTCAAAAAGCTTAAGTTTTTCACATTACTAGAAGATAGAGAACGATTAATTTCATAACAAACCAGCAAAAAAAGGAAATTTTTAAATGAAAATTTACGACACGATTAATCAGTTGCTGTTACGACGTTAAAGCATAATACATCTTCCGGAAAATAAATTCAAAAACATGAAAAGGATTACTTATTCTCAAGACAATACTGAAATCAAATTTGATAAGTAAAATTGCAACTGAATTAATGGTGCATAGTGTTAGCAGGCAGAAATATGTAAAAAATTATGATGAAGCAAATATTAGCAAGAATAAGTAATCCTCAAATCTGTCTAAATGAATAACAAAAGAAAATACGAAGGGTCATGAAAGCATAGTGGGAATTGAAAGTAATACATAAGTGAGCATGGAAACCAAATAATTTTTATAAAATGGTAATATGTGAACACACTTAATAATCTTTTTAAACTTTGTTAAAAATTATTGCGATACATAAAAAGACCGTTTACTTCATTTTTTTATACTATTGGAAGAGATGAAAAGCAGCAGAGAGAACAAATTTAATTTTCAAATGTCTGTCATGAAGGTTAGATGGAAATCAATCCATCAATTCCAGCTCCATCAACATCGATTATGTTATTAAAATGGATTATTTTTATCACTGATATCGCGCAAATTTGGTATTTAATTTACTTCAAGAACAATCACTAAACATTTTATGTATTTATAATTTAATAAGATGTGAAAAAAAGTAATGATATCACTGGGGAAGTGATTTCTCACGAATTGAAAACATGACGTTTTCACATTTATAAGTGGAAGGTTATTCGTAGACCCGATCGGCGGTAATTTTCCCATTAAAAAATTAATCAAAACATAACTTCCAATTTTTCCTTTTATTTACAATAACTGTCAAAAGTAATTTTTCGCATCTCATGAAATAATTTTCAACATTTGAAAAATTATTGAAAATTTTAAAAGCCATAAAATAACAGTGCTATTTGTTAACTCATTTCGTATTTCAATATTTGTTTTGAATATCATAAAAACGCTCATTTTACAACAATTTTTACATTCATAGTGACGGACAAAGTGATAAGACATTACTGAAAAGTGAAATGATAGTAAATGAAATATGGATGGATATTTTTGTTGCAGATTTCAACAATGTACGATATCGAATTATTTTGAAGTTCTTCTAATACTTGTCAAGCGGGATGGCATAAGTTGTTCATCCTTTTGTAATTAAGTACTAGATTATGTAAGCTTTTCTATAATACATTTCCACAGAAGAGTTTACTTCACAGTTATTAATTAATTATACAAACGGATGAAATTCATTAAGTTCAAGATATCATTACTTTTGTATTGTGAAAGCAACATAACTTGAACGAATCAGGAATACTTATATGCTGAAATTCCGCTAAAGTCTGCTACACTTGATGTTTTAAGAACTAAATGATATCAAAGATATCTTTATCACTTCGACAGTTACACTTACAAATTACCTGATTATTGTTCTCTGGAAAAACCATAATTCCTATCCCTTGAGTTAGCAATAACCTTGAAAGCAGGAAGAATATAAAGTTAAAGAAATTAGAGGAATAGTAAAATGCAGGAAGGGAGAACAGGTTTGGAATGTCTAAACGATTCATGGGAAACTATGCGATGCGTAAAGAAATGAAAGTTTCTACCTGAGAAGGTGATCTAGCGGAATGATGGCGGAGAATTCCATCCACCGCCACTCACCTTCGATCGATATTTAATTATTCATCGGATGACTGAGTGATTCGTGATGGAATGCTACACCAAAGGTCAACACCTTTCTACTCTTCCAGATCACTGATCTACACTCCCCACATTCCCCTCACCGAAGGCTTTTTCTACCTCCTACACTCCCTGTATCACCCTGACCAATGGTTAACTTCTCTCCATGTGGTTCGAAATTCATCACAACATATCTCGAGTTATTTTCCTATCACTTCTCTTTGCAAGAATTAAGAGCGGAAAAGTTGAAATAGTGCTTGGAAGGATTTATTTTAGAATTTAATCGAGAAAAACACTGTCCTATATGCTACGAATTAAACTTGAATTTTAGAAAGTGGGTAAAGCCGTTGAATATGACGTCTTCACGTGGTTGAGAGCCATTAAGCGTTCTATCACCTTTGTTAGTTTGGTCTTCTATCTCTTTTCAAGCGTCATATTCATTTCCAGGCGTCACACAAATTGCTTACTTAGTTTTTATTTCTGCCATCATCTTGCTTTTCATATCAATCAATGATTTCATAGGATCTTATGAACGGAATCTTTTCTTCTCAAGACATTTTAAATGAAGACAGTAACAAATAACAAGCAATATTTATTTCGAATTTGAACGATTAAAAAGTTAAAAATCTGATAAGATCTAATAAGCAATCATTTTGTGTGGCATCGGAGGAGAATTCATAAATGAAAGGAGCGGACGTATCTGAAAATTAACAGCGATTATGAAGGATGCATGGATGTATTCTAATGAGTAAAAAATGAGCATAGTTACCTTTCGTTTCCGGAATCAATCAATAATTTATATCTCGATACACTGAATGGTTTTTAATTATTTAGCCAATTTATTTTAAAACCTTAACATACATCATTTCCCTTATCAATGAATCTGTTTGCGTCGTTCGTCGTTACCGTATGGTAGTGATATTCTTCAGCAAATCGATAACGTTCGAATAATAATCTCATCAATTTCTAGAAATTTTTAACAGCATAAAAATTTTAATATTCAGAAAATCATTTCAATAGATTAAATTTAGTCATTTAAAATGATTTTGTCCGTATGATCGCAGTAACTTAAGTGTCTCGTATTGACTATCACGAGTGGGCAGTATCAGGTAAATGCGCTATCTTATTAATGTAGGAAAATGATGGTATTTGGAAAGCCAAATAGTTGAAATCATCAGTATCTTTGGATGGATGAAATTATGGAAATGATGGTCATTTTTCATCGTGATTTATTTATATATGCCTCGAATATCCGTACGAAATTATTAATATTTTTGTGTTAAAATCCAACTTACCAAATACAATAAATCCTGCTCAATAACTTCTTTTATGGATGGACTCAAAATCTTAACTGGAATCCACAAATCCTGAAAGGAAGATGAATTATAAACAGTTACAAATTAGGAGCTACCTGATATGTGCTACTGTAGTTCTGCTTTCAATAGCAGCAAATTTCATAACGAAATCTTAAGTTACTGCAATTTCTTTTTACCGCCCCTAACTGGTAAGAAATACCAGTAGGACGTTTGTCTCTGGAAAGGGAAGTATTAAACATGTCAGTCTATTTTTCGTCCATGTCCAACAGACATGACATGGTAATTATGATTGCATGGGAATTCTCACATTTTGTTAGATTGGTTTCAAAAATTTAGCAACTTAATTAGAACTTGTATTTCATTGAATAATCGATAAATTGTATTAGAAAACTATGCATACTTACAGGATAAATGAATTTGAATTTATTCGAAAATGCTCGATGCATTCCGCAAGTTGTATTGTAAATGAGATTAAATGGTGGTGGAATAGCAGTAAACCATTCAAAATATTCTGCATAAATTTGACAGCGAGTGAATTTCCATTCCATATCTTCGTTTTCCTGAAATTTGAAGAATTCAGGAATAATCGTAATCCATATTTTAATTAGAATGAAAAACATGTAGCTTCTCAGACCTTGGCAAAATCTTTTGTTGAATTTGAAGTTCAGATTAAAAATTTTACGTAAAATTTGCATACTATCATTATTTAAAATGTATGTCTTACTGAAGAATGCAAAAAGTATTAACAGAAATTTGAAAGCAATGAACATTTTGTGATTAAATAAAAATTGTTGCTAATTTCAAGTTCAACTAACTAGAACTGCATCAGCCCTTCGAACTAGCATGGAAACCATTAAATTTAACAAAGTTGTTATAACAGCAACATGAAATGTAGCAATTGTGATTTCACCGGCATAATTAGTGAGTGGATGTGTGGTAGGCTCTTGATTAGGCCCTGCATTACCCACAATAAGCTTATAGTCCCAAGGTGCAAGATAGCCATAAAATGACCAGTATAAATTACGAAGTGTTATTCCTATGCTAAAAAATTTTAATTTTTATTAATTATGAATGAAAATAATATCAGAAAACTGAAGAATTGCAAAGAAAAGAGGTTTCATTTAAGAAGAAATATAGTTTTTATGAAATTGTTGCATAATTAATTAATTTTTGCAATATTCATTATCTTGCAAATGTTAAATTGACATTCATTTAAAATAAACATTTCATGTCCAAATTCAAAACCTATTTTTTCTCAAAGGAAAGAAGAATTTAAGGTTTTTTTTGAAACAATTGCAATGTTTTCAGGATGCAAATACTGTTTGTTTCTATACTTGGAATAGGTTTCTTTTTGCTGCACAATATTTCCGTCTTTATCCAATACACGATTTTCATTGTACGCTTGATACAGTGTGTTTATACCCAATGAAAAACATATCATCATGATGGCAGCTATTGATAGGAATATCATGACATCACGAACACATTTTGAGATTGATATCGGAAAGGAAATTGCTATTATGAATAATCAAAAAAAGAGAAAAATCTTTGCACTTTTTTTGAAACGATTAACATTTTAAATGAATGATAGTATAAGTGTTAAAATTACAATTATTTGAGTAGACTCATGCAAAATTGTACTTAAATTCATGTAAATAACAAAATTACGTTAATTTTGACGGACAAGCACATATTCTTATAAATACATTCAATTGCAATTAAAATAACTTAATGAGAATTTTATCATTTTACAAATTATTAAGTATAACTGAGATTGGAAAAAATCATCACGATTATTTAAGCAGAATAGATTAAGATTTTCAATGTAAAAATTTTCACTAATAATTAATTATATAAATGTTCAAACTTCGGAAATTTAATAGAGTGAGCATTGTTTCAGTACAAGTAATTAATTGAACGATTATGCGAATTTCTCAGCATTCAAGAAAATTGGAGATATTTACAAAAATACTATTAGTTCCCAAGCCAAGTAATTTATTAGGGAAAATATCTCCCAAGCAATTTATGCTAAAAAATTGCTAACACGAAAGAATCAACTTTTTCTTTGATAGATTATAAGTGATAAATGATGGATTTAGACTAAAAAGTAAAGTTGTTTGCGAATAAGCTAACTCAGCATAATCACAAATTATTAATAAGACTTACAATAGTTGAGCCAATATATCGTTGTAGCTGAAAGTAATACAAAATTCTCCATAACGCCATCACGGAAGCTGCACCAAAGTAAATGTCGTAAATTATCGAAAAGTCATAATACACCTAAAATTATAACAACTATAAAAGATAAATTACACGAAGTCTAGCAGCTCTTCTTTTTAAAACCAAAATCGATATTGTTCAAATTATCGTGTAAAATTGGTCGAAGTTGTTGGAAAATCCTCAAGAATTAATTTTTACTTATAAGTATGATTTGCATTTTCCTGTATGCATATAGGATAGATGAAGTTCTATAAATTAAAATAAAACTAAAACGAACCCAATGTCTTCGATGTAGTTGTTTTAATCCATCTTGGTGAATGGTAGCTGTCGTCATTACTAGGCAAAAAAATGATCCCGAAAATAACCATATTAAAATGAGGTCAAACCTGGAAATAATTGTTGAATTTTGAGCTGAATTTCGAGCAATTCTGATAAGTTTAACTTCGGGAGTAAAGTTTCAATTTAATTTTATTTATTAAATTCAAATTTTTTTAAGGAAAGAAAATAAAAATTAACCACCGCCACCACACATTGTAAAATTTCTTTAAACCTTTACTGGCGAATTCGATATAATGAGTAACAGCTAAACCATAAACATACAAGTACACATAACCTTCTAGTGTTAAGCGTAAATCTATAAGCAAATTCATTTCCAATTTAATATTTAGTATTAAAATATTTCATCCATAAATATTAGTTTTTACAATTAAAGCAATTAGTTTTTGTTCCGACAAACGGATTTTATTTTTCATTTTGCCCTTCTTCAATTACTTTTTGCATAGCTTACATGAAATTTCCAAGCAGAAAAGATTATTCCAAAAGTCATTTAAAAAACCATAAAATGGTAACAGAAAAGTCTCTTTTCTCTGTTGCAAATTAAATTCACCAGTAAAAATAAACTTTATAGAAAAAGTAATAAAAATTTATTAATTCTTAAACGAACAGCTGTTAACAAGCGATCGCTCGGATGATCGTTCGCCTGTCCTACCAAAATATCGAATAGAAATTAAAACAGTAAGAAATAATACATAACTTGCTAATCTGCTCATGTATCTAAAAAATTTAATTTTATAAAAATTTTTTAGGAAAATGCAATTTGTGAAAATTTAAAATTATCTTCCGTTATTGTTGTTGTTGAAAGTTCAAAGATCACAAATTTCATCAATAAATTTCATTATCAGCGTAATTCGTTACAAATAAACAAGTATGTATTGTCATTTGATCGCTCTTCTTCCTCTCATTAACTTTTGATTGACTTTTCATTTTAGTTACGATAAGTTTTAAAAAGCTAAAAGTCTAGAAAATTTTTCCTAACTTTCTTTCTATACAAATGAGTCAGTGATAAGTTTTATCAACTTACCGTGCCGAAGGATATTTAAATGTTTTAATACAAAATCCAGCACTAACTGCATGAAATAATGAAAGGATTGGATAACACAGGAAATGTCGAAATTTACGACTCAAATCTTGACATTTGAACTTCCCACTATCTGTCCACATTCCACGCCAGTGATCTTCCATTGTTGCTTGAACACCCAACGAAGACAAAAACTGCAAAAATTTCGTTTTCCTTGGAAACCAAAAAAATTCTTTAGAATAATTTGAAACTCTTATATGGGCAAATTTCATTCAAACTGCTTTTATCACTTTGCTATCACTGTTGTCACCATCAATCACAGTTTAACTAATCTATGAACTGCAACGTTTCAAGTATATTTCTATGCAAATATCGCTTTAAATGTTTTTAGCGTTAATAATGACAAATATAAATTGATCTTACATAAGGCAACTAATTATGAAACGAATTCTTTACTGGTTTCATATGAGCTCCAAGAGCTAATTGAATACGTGGGAAATGTAATTCGCAATCAGCCAGGGGTGATCCAACTTTACGTGACAGCAACACGTGGATTTCTTCTGTTGTCCAACATTGCTCAGCAATTTTGACCGCGAATGTCATCACATTATGACGTAAATCTCTGTACTCCACCTGTATTGCTTATAACTTTGTTTCGGGAAATTTTTGACAAATAGAAATAGTATTAATGATTGATTTTTTTTAATTTTCGATTTACAAAAAAAAGGTTGAATTGCCGAGTAGCATTGTCAGAATCTATAATGCTGGAGAGATTCACAATTTGAAACAATGGATGTTGGAAATTTCAGAAGATCAGCATTCGAAATTTGAACTGTTTAGTATCCGGAACATAATTAATCGATTAGCTTATCGGTAGAGAATGAATAGTTCGATATCTGTTTGAGAACTACCTTGTGCTCTTTCTCCATCTCTTCGCATACTTGCAAATCAGTGGCAAGCTTGAATGCAGCAAGCAGCGGATCAGTGCATGCAAGCCACAGAAACGGTGCGCTACTGATCGTGCGGTACGTATCCAACAGAATCACACTACTTGCCATGCAACGTGTGCTACGTGAACATTCATCACAAGAACCTTTTGCAGTTTACTTTTTTTTAGAATAATAACTTGAAATCTGATCCCTTTACTTAATCAACTTAATTTAAACAAAGTTATTACTTCATATCTGATGAATAAATGATAATTATTGGCGAAGAAAAAAAACTCTTCAAAAGAAAATTAAATTCATAAGAAGTCGAGACTTACAATCAGGTCTATGTGGCAGTTGCACATAATGCTTTCTGAGAAGTAAGCACTGCACGATGGAAAAATTATTACATATGCAGGCAAGCATTAGTGGCGTCATATGCGCCGGGAATGACTTCGATTTTCGACATCCTGAAAGACGATCATATCAAAATGATTTATTTGCACTGTGGAGCCTGTTGTTGAAAACTGATAATAGTAAATCGCGAAAATTATCATCATTTTATCAAAATGATGCAAATTATTTTGACTACTTTTATACATTTTATATTGTAGGCTTTGCAATATATGTGGAAAGAATGTTCCGAGAGATCTCAAATAATGTACGAACCATTACGTTCTTCACTGGGATATTCCATGAAAAGTGATAAAATGAATTCAACTAATGGACGACTCCCAATGCAAATTGCAGTCATCAGTGCTTCTTTGGTCGGTTCAGCTGATGTTCGATCAATGACCAATGGAATAAGCCTCTCTATCTGACCCTAAAGTGGACAAGTTACCTGACATAAAATCCTTTTAATCATTATATGCTTTGACCTTTAGCACCTTGATCTTTATTGCTAATCAAAGAAGCTAATCTATAGAATATTTCAAACTGCAAAATTTATTCATGATTTTAACGACATTCAATTGATTGAAAGGAAATCTCAGTATTTATATTCCTCAAATCGATTCAATCGTTTATTTACGGTTAGGACTTATTAAGAATTGAAAAATCCAGTATTCCTTCTTATTTACTTTCTTTTAAAGATGATATATAATCTCTTTTATTTTGTCTGTGCAATTATCACATTTTAATAATTCAAATTTATTTTTCGATTTCTCAATTTAAATTCCAATCGTTTTATTTATTTCGTCTGAATAATCTGAGAAATGATTATTTCATAATTTCAATTTCTCTGGATTTTATTGATATAAATGATGTCATCACTAATTGCTGATAAGAAATGAAAATTTCTTAAACAATCAAAGAATTTTTCAATTCTGCATACCATGCAAACTTACAGGAGTGATATTATGCACGTCCTTAAAAATTTGTTTAATAGCTCTGACATTTCTGCTAAGTACAGCTGTTCGAAATCGATGAATTGTAGTATCCATTGATTTGGTTGGATTCCATTCCACTCGTCCGTCATAAACAGCATTTGAAGTTGATAGCTGATATTTCACTAATGATTCCTGTATTATATAAATTATTCCTTTCATTTAGATAGATATTTATTATGAAAAAAAGGTTAGCTAGGATATTAAATATACTATTCGAAAACTTCTAATTTAAGTCGATCAATAAATTTAACTTGATTTAAATCGTGTTCATGTTCCATCGCTAGTGCGTCAAATTCTTTTGTGATTTTTGTATGAAGTTTGTATATCTGTAAAAAGATGAAATTTCAATAGTTATTTTGCAATACGATTGAATACCATATATGTTTCCGGAAAAATTTATTCCAAAGCGACAAAATTTCAAAAACATACTGATAGAAATACCGACCGTTTGCCAATAATTCTAAAGAATATGTATGTCGTTTGGTATTATAATTTTCGTTTTGTCCCTCAGGTACTATTCAAATTTATTTTTCCAGAATAGATTACGGTAAAGCTAATTGTTTTATGCTAATTTTAATTTCAATTTTTGGTAATTTATTTAAACACAATGCAACTAAACATTTCCTCCTACAATCACAATATCTATTATACAAGCAGTAATAAAGTCGTAATAATAATCGTATTATTTCAAATTCAAATACAAATTATAATGATTAATGTTACTATGCATATTTCTGATTTCTTCCATTGTTTAATTAAAAATATCTTTTAAAATTTGAATTATGGAACGGATTGATTGAATAACATGCAATGAACAATTTTTTTTCAAGTTATTTAATTGTTGACACATTTTGTATGATATTTATTTTACTTAAAAAAATCTTTCAAATCGTACCAAATATTTAATACAAAAAATATTAACATTTTTTCTTCGTGTAAAAATAATCAAATTATCATAATGATGCAGCGATTTGGAAATGAATATCTAACAAATTAAATTATACAATTTAACTTTTGATACAATTTAACTTTTACTCTCTAACAGAGGTTAAGAATTAACGAGAATGTTTTTCATACATTCTTGAAGAAGCAACTGTGAAATGATTAATAGCTAACAGAACAACCATTTCTTTTTTTATCATCTGATCAAATGTGCCTCCTTTCATCTTTAAGTTGAATTACAAGTTGAAAATGCTGTAAATTGAGTATCAAAACAACCTAAATCACATATTTCTATTGAGACATAAGTATACAATATACAATTATCATTTTTGTTTTGATTTCTATGATAAAACGAAATGAAATGAAAATCAGAAAAAAGCTCATCCTTATTTTTTGGCAAATCATTTCTTCTAAAATAATTTTATGAAAAAATAAAGAAAATTTTGGATATATCAAAGATAAATTTAAGCAATTTGAATGCAAGAGATCATTATGGTTATGTTTCAATGAAAAATTATTTGAGAAGAAACATTTCTTATGTATCATTTTGAGGATTTTTTGAATTTTGGTTATTCATCGGATCTGCAATAATATGAACACAAGTTAATAATTCTTTGATTACTTCTTTGCCTGATAAAAATTTAATTATCATATTGACAGCTTGCTCAATCACCTGATACTAAATATTTCAGCACTTTCTAACTACTTCTTTAATTAGTGTGGTTTTTACATTTGTTTCTTTTTTTGGCAGTCTACTAACCCATCTATAACAGATAACTGTTTCCTTTGTAATTATCGTTTCGTAATTAAATTTATATTTCCAAACTTTTAATTGAAATCGTAAATTTGAAATTATTAACAAAAAAACAAACCAATGCTACAAGCGATGATCAACGAACGTCTTCTTTGTAAAAGTCGCTTATACGCCTTCACATAATGAATACATCGCACAATTAAATAAAGTGTATAAAATACAAATATCGATGTTAGCATCATAATAAATATTAATAACACTAGACGTTGAGTAGCCGTTGATTCATTCTGAAATTAAAAAGTATTTAAGTTTTAAAATTGAGAATAATATTAATGAATGAATGAGAACTCGTCGCTCTCTTCAATTTATTTTTTGAGAGATTTTTGAAAGTCTTAACGAAAAGCATCCCAAATCTTTCTAACTTTTATCTTTTTTCCAATTAAATTTCTATCTATTTCTTGATCGTCCGATTCTTTCCAATTCACATCGTCCACATCATGCGATGGTCGAACAATTGTGGAAACACCAAACACTTGCAAGAAAATTACTATTATTGCTCGTGCTACCAATGTTGGATACATTAATTTTACCTAAAATCCAACTTAATCAGTAAAAATAAAAGTGAAGAAAAAACTTATTGAGTTGGGAAATGAGAAACTGCTAAATGAATGCTCTAAAAAGGTGATCTGGTCACGTAAATAAATAATAAATTTAGTGTAATTGACCTTATACTTGTAAATCCCAAAGATCAGTAGTGCAGATGTCACACCGTACATAATGCTAATCGGCATCACTATTATTGCAAACCATGGCGTACTATCGTGCTGAACAATTAAAATTTCGAATTAATTTAATTTTAATTTCAACTTTCTTTAATTCAAATTTGCTTAGTTTTAACTTTTTCTCATAATATGCCGTTACTCTTACTACGATTGAAACTAATTATAATTTTTTGCAAAATAAAAAAATCAATGAGTGTCAATTAAGATCAACACATAGGTATAGATACTGATTTCTTAACTTATTAGAAGTAACCTGTTCATCAGAATTCAGCATCACGATATAAGCAATAGAAGAAAACAATGTTATTATTGATAGAATAATTTCCGAGCTCGCCAAAATCATCAAGCCATGAGTCAGGTGGCAACAACAGCAATTCCATTTCGGATGTTCCGGATCAAAATCCATTGCTTTTGAAAATCATAAAATTATTTCGACATATTGAATGAAATATCATAGAATCGCGATTTGCAAATTCAAAATTTCAAGTATTTGAAAAATTTTTTCCATCAAATTAACAAAATCTAAAATATTTGTTGCAACTTTTTGGTTTCATTAAAACGCTTTTAAGCGAAGACATTTAGATCAGAAGTTAAAATCATCATTAATTTAGATCATAAAGCAATAATTTTTTTGAAAAATCCAATTTCAGGTTTTAATTTTTTTAACCTTATCTATTTTAAGGTTGTATTTATTCAAAACCTAATGGAATTTCCATTTTCATTAAAAGCAACAATCAATCAAAGATATTTATATTTTTTAAAGCATCAATTGTCCGAGATACTCATAAGTTTTTGTAAACGAAAGAAAAACTGCTACATGCCTTAAAAAATTATACACGAGAAATAACGAGCCATAGTTTTTGCCTAAACATTTCGCTTAAAATTTTAATCCTTTCGTTTTAAATTATCACAGAACCCCGAAATCATTGTTTAGAAAGAAAACAAGAAAGTTCAGACGAAGAACTCAGTATTAAAAGTTGAAGCAAGAGGAAAACGATTTTTGATTTATGATGAGAAGATTTAGAAAAAGAAGTGGAATGAAAGAAATTGTGCTTAACAAAAGAGATTCTTTGTTTAGTAAAGAGTAATCTTCGAGAAATTTGGAGAACAAAATGAATTACAGAAAAAGTCAATGCAACAAAATCGATTGATTGAAAATTTTTAAAAGATAATTAATTAGAAAAGCTTTAGAAAGTGAGAAATTGGAGATATTATCATCGATTTTGAACCTAATGATCAAAAGATTTTTCTCTGCTAAAGATTTTAACCTTTTATCATACAACTTCATGATCTTGCAGTTTTACTGAATGATTATCAGATAATATCTGATAATTTGATTATCATCTTTTGTTTATGCAAAAATTATTTTTTATTAAATTTGTTTTATTTCTCATCTGTGCTTATCAATTAATTCGGGTATGTTATTTCATTAATTATTTTAGAAATTTATTCTAATTTATACTTTCTGAGCATTGTGCTGCAAAAATTTATAATACATGAAGTACACAAGTTACATGCTTTTTTTAATTTGCACAATCATTGGCATGGCTGGTCCTTGAAGATGTTAAATTGATGCGTGATTTTCAAAATATAATGCAAAAAAAGAAAACGAGCCAATAAGTAGCAATTTGTTTAATAATTCACTCTAATGAATGAGTTTTAAATAATTGTAAAATCATGTTTGGTTCACTTTGAATTCAATTCATTAGCAGAAATATAATTATATTATGGAATAAAATGAAAGTAAAGGAAATTTCTTAAAAATTTGAGATCTTTTGAAAAATTCTTTCAAACATATTTATCCACAATCGATTAATTTTAGTTCATTTTTGTACTTTTTCATGTATCGAAAATGGATCCAGTTGATGGATAGGTATGCCATTAGAATTATTATATGAGGATAAATCATTTATATAAGTAACCGAATTGAAATTCTGAAAATGAATTTTCACTAAAAAAATACGTTACTGAACAGACAATAGAGATCGATGATATCAGAAACAAAAGAATTTGGGAATTAAAAATTTTAGGAATTCGATAAAAAATAATTACACTTTAATATGCCCACTTCACGTTCATTTTTAATGTACATAGAAAAAAGACAACAGAATTAATTGAGAAACAGACAAAACTTCGAAATGATAATGAATTCAAGTGATTGATGAAGCTGTTTCAGCAAAACTTTTCTCTAGACTTTTTGTTGAATTGTTATTAAATTTTTCGTAATGCAATGAATTTCAAAATATTAAAAGATTAGAGATCGTCGGGAAATTTATTCTAAGAAATGAATGAGAAAAGAATACTGAATCCTTCCATCAGAAAACGAATGATCCATAGTGATATTTCGTATAGAATGATATTAACAGATGAATGTTGAGTGAAACGGATGAAAAGGTGGATGGAATAAATCCATCTAATATCCCTATCTGTCTTTTGCTCATTCTCAATAACGAAAGAGGTGATAGAAGAGAAATATATTCATATCGAGTTCAAGATACGAGTTCAAAATTGATGACGAAACTTTAGGAAATTTGATAATATTGATGGTAATTTTGACCTAAAATATATTCCAACAAAAATATAATGAAATTTTGATAATCGAACTTCGCTAGGAAAGCGTAAGAGTGAATTTAAAAAGCTTTATAAGGAATATCGATGGTTGACAAAGAGTAATTATTGAAGGTAATGCTTTTTTGCACAGTCACACAAGAAATTGCTGTAGAAATTAACATCTACTATCCATAATTATTTAAAGTAAGGTGGAAAGATGAAAAAGCTTGACAAATGGACGCCTTACGAGCTGACCAATGAAATGATTAGAATTCTACTTTCCATTCCATGGACAATGATAAACTTCTCTTGATCGGATATGATATGCAGCGAATTTTATGAAACAAAAAGCAATATAATGATCATTTTAATGAGAGAATGAAATAGAAAATTCAAAGCAAATTTCGAAGCACAACTTGGAAAAAATTGATTTGATGGTCACTAAACTCGTTTGAATTTTGGCTAATAATTACGGTGAACAAACTGAGCCGGAATTTTGCTTCATCTACTTTATTTATCGACCTTTCACAATTTATACGAAAATATTTTACAGTTAATAGAATGTTTTTCAGAACTTATTAAATTCCAAAGAACGAATTTTCATTATATGAGAATAAAGAAACTTATTTCTTGTCTGTAGAAATGTATCAATCATTTTGATTAAATGTTTTGATTACTAGAGATATAGTTGAGCTTAGTTGTTATGGCACAATCACTTCTATATCAATCTTTATAGAGTAAGAACTTTATTAGACAAATTTAAACGTGGTTGGCAATCTCTGATCATTTCGCTTTATTCACAAATTATTTGCTTCGGATTGAATCCGAAAACGCAGAAATGAAAAATCAAAGCAGAAGTCTGTAAGCACCAAAAGATATATATATATATATATATATATACATATAAATAGATTACAACTAGAACTTGAAGCTTCTCAAAATACTGCTTTGAAGTGAAAAATGTTAAGTAACATTGAGATAGGTGGAAGGATATCATTTTATTAAACGAAAAACGAAAGATAGACCAGGAAAGACAAAAAAATAAAAAACTTAGAAGAAAATTAGATGAAAAGACAAACATAGGAAACATAAGAATTTCTAAGCCTCCGACATCGAGATTTGCTTGATCATAATCCAATGAGTGATGACGGATCTGGTATGAGAGATACCATTGTCAGGTTGCAACACCTCATCTTTAACAGCTGCTGTTATGATCTTTCCCTCTCTCTCTCTTCCTCTCCCTCTTTGCATTATAGGCATTCAAAAGTTTATAACGAGTTGAAATAGTTTCTTGAAATCATTTCGCAGTGACCTTAAAAGTTTAAATCCTGATTCATAATTTAAATGTAATTGGCAAATTCAAGACGGAATTTTCAACCATGGATAGTATGAAAAATAATAAAGAAATGATAAAGAAAATAAAACCCACCGATTTTTACGTAATTTTTAATCAAATAAATAGTTCAGGATAATCAGCATATTGTATTATCAGTTCGACATTTCTTTTTTCTTTTTAGCTTTACGTCAAGGTCCTGTTTTAATTTTCTGATTATATTTATTTTGAAATTTACGTCATTCCGAGTTGAAATGAAAATTAATTTTTTTAAAAATGAAGTAAAGAGAGAAAGAAAGAAAAGTTTCGGTTCGCTCAAACAAAAATATCACTTTTGTTTGTTTTACATAAACTTATGCTTTCATTTTCTGTCTTTGTCTCTCTTAAATAGAAATATTGATAATGTGATTTATCAAATAAGATGATAGATTATGCAAAATAATTTCGATAAAAGAGATAACTGAAAACTGAAAAGCTCTTCTTCATTACTAACATTCAGTTTTTCATTTGGAAATAAATATTCAAATGAATTCTTTCTCAGAATAGCATACAAATATAGCGAGAAACTTAAATAGCACAAAATTTATAATGAATTCCATTCTTTTACTTGAACCTTCTTTTCGTTCTCCAATTTTATGTTTTAGAATATTTCAGTTGTTCATTGGAATTCTATCAGATAAGAGAATCAGCTATCATTTATTTTTTATTTGAAAATAAGTAGCACGATTTCACTTGATTCCAAAAGATAGAAGATTAAAAAAACGTCTTAAACTTTATTCTGAGTTTAAAGTGTATCCAAAAAAAGTTTTTAAAGAAGCGACTAGTTTTGCTTGGATTTTTAACAGTTTGATTAAAACTTATAGTTTTTGATAATTAATCACCATAAAGCATCCATTCGCACCAAAGAGTAAAAATGAAGAAAGAAAAGATTATGTTTCCTTCAATTTTAAAGAATAGAATAAATATAACATGAGGATAATAAAGTACAAGAGATGAACTTAACAACTGATTTAAAAAATGAAATTTCATTAGCATCTTCAATTTAAACGAGTATTCGCAATTTTTGTAATTGCAACATTTAAAAAGAATTCCAACAATGAACGAACAAATTTTTAGTAAATATAAAGTAATAAATGTTAAAATAATCTTATACATTATAATCAAAGAATTGATTACAGACAGTTATCAAATTAGCAACTGAATCAAGTAAGACGGTTTATCTAATTGACATGTAAGATAGATTGCACTGAGGATTAAATTTCCCCCCGAAGAAAACTAACTTGCAATTGTTGAGTCAATATCTGTAATAGTAGGAAATATAACTCTACCCATAGTTTGTCGGGAAACCCAAGTATCTCAACAATCCATCATTTATTATAAGATTAGGGAATTCAATGTTGTCTTTAGCTAGCAGATTTCATCATTTATCGTCACCAGTCAAATGTAATTCACTTGAAAGGTAAACGTTAAACCCATCGATGATAAAATCATACGTTAGGGAATCTCTGCATAGATATGCTCAATTAAAGCATATCGTATGCTCCCAAATCATTATCACTTCCCTTCATTATTTCACCGTTATATTTAAGGGATGCCTGAAAGTTAACCAACCACTCTCTTAACCACACAGCTATGATGACAACTGTAAGTTAAAAAGATTTGATTCTATAACTAACAATTTTACAAAGGAATTGAAACATGATCACTTATTTATTTTGACTATCATTATGTTAACATGTTATGTTATAGTAGTTCTCATACTAAGTCTACTAGTTATAAATGCCTTTCGCCAAATGTAGTAGGATTCAACTATTTTTATTTCTAATACTCTGAACTTTTGCAAAACTCATCCATGGCTTATATAAGCATGATTTAAAACTGTTTCGATATTTCAATCAACGGAATTATTTATCATCATTCAAATTTTCTTTGGATTCTGGTATTAAGTAATACTGAGATTCCAACTGTATTTCCACTGTATGTAATCGTTTATTTTTGCATTAGATGTGTATAATTAAGTCATTTGAGGCTAAAAATTATTTACGATTTAGGTGTTCACGACCTTCTTTCTAAATTCTTTGTTTTTGATTGAATTTACCGATTAAAGTGTCATGAAGAAGTTTTCAGGATTTCGAAAAGAGAATCTTTTCTTCAAAATGTATTAGAAGTGAAGGATCTGTAATAGGTTAGCAGTTAATTAATGTGATTTGGCCAAATAATCATCAAATTTTTAACCATATTCAGAAAAGATTTTACTATTTATCATAACATTTATCGTAATAATATTATCATAACATAACAATACAGGCCAATTTCATCAATTAGTATACCATATATATTTAATCAAGATCGACAAATGAATACCAATCGTAAGCTTCCCTTATTCGCACATTAAGTAGTAAATATTTGGATGCAAATGATGTATAACAGAAAAAATATTGAAAGATCTATAGATATGGATAACAGAATCTCACTTACTGTTGTATTCTCTGCAAATGGCCCTTACCTGTAAAAGAAATAATAGGAAATATGAAAGCTGATGATGAACTTACTACATCCCCTGTCCGTGCTCTGAACATTAAGCTATTGATGACAAAGATATACTAAGCATCTGAAGCTAAGTAAGAGAGATCCATCTCTGCTTCGGAAATTATTCAAATTAGATGACAAAAAGTGTTTTTTAATGTTTTATTGTGAGATGCTGACGGTGGAATAGCAAACATGGGATTTGTTTTATGCATATGCTCTTGTACTTTCAACATTTTTCATATATTAATTAGCTTCTTTGTTTTCATTTAAAACAAACAACAATAAACACTACAGGAAAAGGAAAAAAAGGCGAAGGAACGGAGAACAATCACAGAAGCCAAAATGAAATGGAGTAATAGTTAGGGAAAGAATTCTTGTCCTCATTTGATATAATTCTTCGAAAAAGACTAAGAAAAACATTGCAAGAATTCTTGTTTCAGCAAGGAAATAACACTTGCGTGGAATCAATATGGTAAATGAGAAGCATTTTAGATAAAAGGAGAAAACGATGAAATTCTTTTCACTTGTCCTCTGCTCATCTTAACATCTGTCGCTGAAAAAGCAAGG
Source organism: Cruorifilaria tuberocauda (assembly GCA_013365365.1). Taxonomy (NCBI): domain Eukaryota; kingdom Metazoa; phylum Nematoda; class Chromadorea; order Rhabditida; family Onchocercidae; genus Cruorifilaria; species Cruorifilaria tuberocauda. The sequence goes on from JABVXU010000024.1 coordinate 163,687, forward strand.
AAAGAGTATGATAAAAACCTTTGTTCTGGATTTAATACTGTAAGCTAAATGTACGCTTCTGGTTTATAAACTTTGTCACTGAAATTGAAAAGAAAGAAAGAATGATGAAAACCTTTGTTCTGGATTTAACATTGTAAGCTAACTGTATGATTCTTGTTTAAAAGCTTTGTCAATGAAAAATCCTTTGTTCTTGATTAAAGTTGTAAGTTAAAATTATTCGCCTTTGATTTTAATCTTCAAGCTATCAGGATCCTCTCTCCTCCAGGATATAGAAAGTCCCAGCCTCAGAACCACTGCTAAGAATTTATATCGAGGAGGGTGGCTGCTTGACGACAGGTAAAATGAATTCCCTTTTCCCTTTGGTCTGACTGACACCGTTTTTGAAATTCTTCAGAATGTTGTAAAATTGTTGAGATGTTAATGTAGTGCTGTATTATTGTATGTATCAAATCTATTCTAATAAAGGTTTAATTACCTAGTTGAGGTGCACACAAACGTATCGCTTATCACATCTGCCTGACACAGAAGCCAGCAGTTTTGGTTACGTACAAATAAAAGAGAAAGAAACTTAGTCTAGAAAGGAACAACCTAAATCTTGTCAAGATCACGGAAGATCGCCGACAACATCAATTCAATTAAATTCTCTCCTATACTCATTTTATGATAAATTAGCTAGAACGATTTTTGAAACTAAAACAAAAAAGTTAAATTTCTTTATAAATATTTTTAAAACAGCAATGCGCTAACTAAATTATGATGCAAATATATGAAGTAATTTCCTGATTCATTTATAATTCTTGAGAATTAGAATAGCTGAGAAAATGGACAGGAATATATTAATTATTTTTACTACACAAATTAATATTTGAAGTATTTCAAGAAGACCATTAATTGTCTTTCTGTAAGTACACTTTTTAATGGAACGCTCCTAACAGAAATAATTGTGTAAAAATCGATGGAATATCTGAATCTGAACGGCTGGCATTTGGGACAATGGCAAGACGATATTCGGTGTTTCTTGGGTCGTTTTTGTTTATCGTCCTATACAACGAATATTTGATATATTACATAACAATCTATATAACGTGTTCGTGGCCCACGCTGCCGTCACGTGGAAAGGAATGGAAGGAGGAGACAAGAGTAATGATGTTGACTGATATTCATCTACTTGGATCCAATCATGATTATTGGTTCGATAAGTTGAGATGGTTCTCTTTCCTCGCTTTTTTTTCTTTTTTTATTTTCTTCTACAAAGTAAGTATCCAAGAATGACTATTTAAGAACAAAGATAACTATATCACGTTTCGTTTTTAACCAAAAATCATATGTTAAATATAATTTTACAAGCATGTTTACGTAACTGATGTGAATGTTAAAAGAAGAAAGCTGCACAGTGAACGAAGTTGAACTATGACATGCATGTAAGTACGGGGAAGTTAACTGCACAAAAAGGCAAGAAGACTAAACTGAAAAAGTGTAAATGCCAAATTGACGAGGATTGAATGCAAAGAATTGAATGAAAAGAAATGTTGCGTCAAAAACGACAGATTGGTCAGATAAGTTAAAAGACAAATAGCGCAAATAGCGTAAATTGGTAATTCATAATTTTGAATTGTATGATGGGATTTGCGGAAGTATGACTGAAGGAATAAGTAGTAAGTTCAGTCATGTTCAATCTATTCAAATTTTAAGTAATCCTATGGTTCACATAATCGTTACTTCTGAGTTGCAATGGCAAATGTATTCTCATTCAGTTTCTGTCTTTGTTTGCATTTTAAAACTACAAAGACAACTAAGCACACAGCATGGAATTTTTACATTTCAGGGAGTGGCAGATGTATCGATCGTTTCAATCAGCCGTATCACTGACCCGTCCACATGCTGTCTTCTTTTTAGATTTGTTTAAATATTTATTCAAATCCTATTTATATACACATATGAAATGCATACTACATATTGTATATTGAAAATTTTCACTTTGACTGAAAAGAAACATCAGTAACCCAATTTTTCCAGTTTGGAACCCATTTTCGGTTGTGAACTCCTAAAATTACGGTGAGGAAAAGACAGTGTTGAGTGCAAACAATTTATCGATAAATTTATCTTTTGCACTCAAATTTCTTTTTAAGACATTGGTAGGTTTATTTCGTTATCATTTTTCAATAAAAAAGGAATTTTAAAAATGTAGGAGAAGACAGCAATATTTTAAGATGAGCTGGAAATTTCCTGCATGAATTTCAGGTGATTTGTTTGACGGTGGTACTATAAGTAGTGAACAGGATCTTTTAAACTGTGGAAATCGTTTCAATGAACTCTTTTATGTACCCAGAAATGTCCAAAGGCATTGTATTACGGGCAATCATGACATTATATTCCGTAATAAGTAAGGATAATATACGTTGTGCTAGTTTAGTTTCGAATATACTGTAGTCTGTTTTCATAAATATTTTTAAACTAATGTTTGATTAACATCAACGAACTTCTCTTATTAATTACACATATTTTAAATTAGTCTAACTTGAAATTTTTAATTTGCGCATTTAGTTCGCATCAAATTTTCCTGAATTGCAAGGAAAGCTAGAAAACAATAAAAGCCAAAATGAGCTAGAGAAACCATGCTTCATTACTTTAGTATTTTGTTGATGATAATGAAATTACCATAACATTGCGAAATGAATTATTTCTCCGTTATCCGTTTTGCATTAATACTTAGTTTCGAGAACATCAGTTTTTGGAATTTTAATTTTTGAGATTTCAAAATCAAAAGTTTCATTCGATTAGGATCAGTCCAGTACGACTACGGTTTTTTTCGCAACATTTTTCACGCTCATTTGCTGATCATATCGTGATTGGTGGGAACCATTTTGTCCTGTTAAATTCCATGACTATTGATTGTGGTGATTGTTCACTTCGCAATATTACCGAGAATCAAATTGAGGAATTGAGCGAAATATTTAGTTGTACTGCAAATCTAACAGAGTCCTGCAACATACATTCAAAACCCATCTTACTGCTTCATGTCCCACTGCACAGGTAAATTTTACAAGATTCTAATTCAAATTCTAAATCAATTCAGTATTGATTGACTTTCACTGGTTTCGAATTTTTCCTTTATATCTTTCTCATCGGCATATAACACGCATACCGTCTTAGTTCTGTCCTGTGACTTTTTGGTTCTTTTCGACGTTTTTGGATTACTGAATTAAAAATTGGTAATATCTTCTCCTGAGAAACTTTTCACATAACATCTAAATAATTTGAGTGATTTCTTATAATTTTTGAGTGTCAGGGAAAGTGATGCACATTGTGCAGATGACGATGATGCAGCTCCAGAACCTGGAAAGTCGGAACTGTTTCGTGTCGGATTCCACTGCCTTTCCAATGTTTCTTCTCATTACATTCTGGAAAAGCTGAAACCCCGTGCTGTTTTTGATGGTCATGTTCATTACAGTTGTCGAACTTGGTAGGTTTTGTTTACAAAATTTGGCCTCAGTCAAATGCTCACTTGAATTATTATCTTTGTATAGACAATTACATATGAAACTGCTTTAAAGATATGTATTGATCTTGCTAGATGTGCACGATTGGTAAACAAATTCCTTGGGTTTTCCGGTGTTTCGAATGGTGGTATGTGTCAGAAAAACCGAAATAACGTAATAGAAAATGTTGATCTCATAATGACATTGTACGATAAAAGTATATGTCTAGATATATTTAGTAAAGCCAGGATCTCTTTGTTTCATTATACTGTTTCCATCGATTCTGGTATCTTATGAATTTTAATCCTAGGGTACCATCCACCTCGGATCATATGTAATGGCTTAATACTCAGTAAAAGGAGCTTTCTCCCCTTCTATCTTCATTCTACTTTCCGTTTTGAGCATGCTATATCTGTTAGGATTACAAGATTCTATTCGATTTGTGCGAGCGACAAACTCAATCTTCAGTTTCACTCTCAATCAGACTCTCATCAAATTCTCAGGAAATTTTTGTCTGTCAATCAAAACCCAACTCCAGCACGAGGATTTCTGAAGAGAAATATTGTTTTCCATTACAAGCTTTCTTGTGTTCACATATTAACTCATATCTTCAGAAACAACGCTTCCTGAGATACCTCTAAGATTAGTGTATGTTTCAGGTGGCCATCACCGTATAATGCATATGAATGGACGTTATCATCATTTTCATGGAGGAATATTCCACAACCTGCATTTCTTCTTGTCACTATAATCCCAGATGATATCCAGGTCAACAAATGTTTGCTGCCAAATGAAAGGACAATTATAGGTAGCTATGTTATCATTGCTCTGGGCCCGTTATTTTTCTTGTTCTACCGTTTAGCTTCCTCTATTTTATGGCGCTACAAATCATATTCATATCAAATCCTAAAATTAAGTAGTCATTCGCGTTCTTAAATTTCCTTCTGTTCCTGCGGAATTCGAAATTTAAAGATTTTTCAGTGACCATTTCGTTTCTTTTGATGTACTTCACTGATATGACTAATAATTTATACTTTGTGCTTGGCGAGAATTAAAGAGACTGTTCCTTGATATCAGAATGGGAATTTAGTTTCAATGCATATGTTTCAAGCTATTTTTATTTTTGACTGCCTCTATGTAATTTAAAAAGTGCTTGTTATAGTGTGTATATTTTGTTATTAGTGCTCTCACTTACAACTGACAAGCTCTGTAGATAAAATTTGCAATACTGTGCAGATAACAGTGTTTCAAACTTGCAGAATACTGTTTTCCCTTCAAGAACATTCGATTTTTTTGCGCACATTGTTGATGTTTCTTTGATTATACTTATTATATATTAGGCACGCAATCATTGACATTCACCATTTCGTAAAGTTTCTGATCATGTGAAAATTTCCAGCTAATACCAAAATACCAGAACTCCATGGTGTGAACGAAAGTGATTTTTTGCTTTCGGTAATCAAAAATTGTTTGAATTTTAATTCTGTAAAATATAATACAAACATTCCGTTACAATTGTCAATCGATAATGATAAACTTATCATATAGGTTAAATAGAAACGCGGCAAAAATATGGGATTTGATTTCCTGATATTATAGAGAAAATGAATAAAATAATTATGTTAACTTACGGTCTTTCGTTTTCTCATCTAAGAATTGACAATTAATTGCGATTTGTTAGCTAATGCAATTATTATATTTCACAAGTAAAGCTGACTTAGAAGTATGTTAGATTACTTTTTGCTTCACGGATTTATATAATTACAGAAAGATATTGAATCCGAAAGATCATTTATATGCATTCTATAACTTCATAAAATATTGAAAGGCGTTCTCAGTTAATTAAAAAAAATGCTTACTATTCGACTTCCTTCTGCTTTTTCTCCTTAGTTATTTTACGGCCAAACTGATGGAGGCATTAAAACTTCTTTTCGAATTGTGCTTAATTTAAATTTTAATTTTTCAAATTATATGCTCTTCTAAACATTAAATTGCACGTTCTCCTTTCTTTTCAATCAAATATAAAATGAAAATGTAACGACAAAATAAAATAAATCTGGAAAAGTATAACATCAGAAGTAATTTGGATGATTAAAGAAAATAAAAAACTGAAAAAGAGAAAGAGGACGGAAACTGAAAACTGTACAAAGAAAAATTGGGGAGGAGGGGGAAAAAGTAAACTTTCGAATAGAAAAATCATTAAATAGCCTAAAAATTGCTACATTACTAAAATATTGGGAAAAGTTATTACTTGAACTTTGAAAATTCAGTTAGAATCGCAATTCCAAGGCATGGCAGAAGTCGCAGCATTTATCAGTATATCAGTGCATCACACAATCATATTATTTTTAAACTTATTCCAAAAAATCAAGTACAAAAATATAGTGCTATTTCAGAATTATTCGCTACTCGTTTCCACAGTAATTATAGCTAATAACATAATCCTACCTTTTTACCATGAATATCCTTTCGATTTATTAATTATGAACAGATAGTTTTTTTTCAATCAAATTATTCCAACGCACGACAAAACCGACAATTCCAAGAAACGGACACGCTTCACTTCTCCAGCGGTATTGTAGCTACGTGATTTCATACGTAATGCCAATTATGCGTTGTTGCGACACATACCGAACATCAAGCAATTTCAGTATTCTTTAGTTTTCTCGAGGAAAACATCATATCTCAATCAGTCAAATATAATCTTGAAATTGCAATACTACATTTTAATCCTGATTTAAAATAGTTGTTACCTTCTAACTAATCTGTCAATTTTTAGGAATATTTTTCTAATTAAATTGTCAGTTTAGAGAAATGAACTCACCTATCTTTTAAACTAACTTGGCTTAACTTAACCACTTACTCCACAAGATTTACTTCACAAATTATGCTACTCTCGATTGAACAAACTGTGCGAGAAGCAATACCTTCCAAAACGAATACTCTACTTTTGCGTATATAGACCTTTCTTTGTTTAATTACATTCAATTAAGCTGTTTCAAATTAAAGCGCTATTAATAATTTCATAATTTTTCAACACCTTGACCAGAATCCATTTTTTCAAATAAAGTCGAACCGAAATATGAAACAAAGAGCTATATTATAACGATTCTCTCAGAACACTTATGTTACTTTAGCAAAGTTATTATCTTTTTAGACGAAATCCGAATTTGTTATAATTACCATGCCTCTAATGTTGTGAAATTTTTGATACCCAAGAAGTTGCTTAAACGAATATGACGCAGTAATATGGTTAGAGCAATCATGCAAAAAAGTATAAACGATTTCTACCATATTCATGTGAAATTAAAAATCAGCTTGTTTTCAAATAAAATTGTTTTCAGACGAAAAAAACTAAAACTTATGATGTCATCTTGTCAACTATTGTTTACCTTTCAGGTTGCCTTTACAGGCAGATGTTCTACTCAACTGATTGATGATAAGTTTTTCAGCCTTTAATTTCATCTTTTTTAAATAATTTTATTACCCGTTATCAATTTTTCAACGTGAAAAACTACTGCACTTCCATTTTGTCAGTTATGTAATACTGTGTAAGTGATTAAAGTACAGTTCACACTCCGCTCTTATCACAATCATTTAAAAGTGTAAAGGAACACATCACTTGGAATGAAATCCTGTGAAAGTGTGTTGATTCAGCAGATTTACCGGTTCGTCATCCAAATCTCTCGATAGTAGCTTTTTTCATTTACGAATACAAGTTGTTAGCATTCCGATAAAAAATCATCGACTTCGATTTTCCTCTGATCTTTGACTGGTCTAATAACTTACTTTTAGAAACAACTTACTTCAACAATGCGTTCCTCCTTTATTGTCATTTTGGCTTGCATCGCCCTCGTCTTCGGAGAAGACACTGACGTACAATACGATACTTACTCGGACGAAGTGGATATAACCTCACGACCCGTTATTAAAACAGAAACCACAACCAAGGAAAGCGAGGGGAGCGGTGAGAAGTTTTTATATATACAGTATGAAAACAATTTACAGTAAGATTGATAACAAAATGGAGCATAATGATATATTTCTTTTAAAATAGAAGATTTACCTTACCAATACTTCTTTATTTATTTAATTCATTCATTTTTAACGACACTCTATACTGAATTATGAGACTGAAATTACGATTTGCTGCAATTAAAGGTACCACTGATTAGCAGTTGACGAAGATGAATGAATGAATGAATTAATTAAATTAAGTAATGGGAAAATACTTTGAATTATTTATTCAAAACAGTTGCAAAGCCTTACAAGAGCATCCGTACTGTTCAAATAATACAATGCCAATGCCATCACGGTATTCTGACTCTATTATGATCATCGAACAGATCAATATCAGAAGTTCTAATATAATTCGATGAATGGTTCAGACTGCCATGACTTCCAAGATCCCAGCGAATGTCAAGCACTAAAGGAAAGTAATGGATGATGATGAACGTGTAATCGCGTGGCTGAAAACAGCGGTCGTTGTGATGCTTTCAGTAAATGATAGGAAGCTAATTTCTTGGCTTTCTTCAAACAGTGTTTGTTCATTTTAATGCTTCTTTCCTTTTGCGTGCACGGCATAAAACTCCGAAATGTTGAACAAATTGAGTTTCACACAACAGCGGCTTACGTATTGTTACTACATTTCATTCTTTACCTGAAATATTTTCAGCTTTCAGTTATCGATCTTCTTATCACTTCTCATTAAAATTAAATCATAAAATTATCTTCGCTTAAATTAGAATATCCGCAAATAGAATCGAGAATTCTAAAATCCTGACTGTGTGCGCCACATATCTCTTGCATTGACCTTATTGATAATACCTTATGAGAATAAAATCAATCGTAAATTTTCCAAGCCTCGTCAAACTGACTGATACGTAACAATAACGCAGTTGCTACTACAATATCATTACATATCCGCCAAATTCTCTTATTAATGTGGTTCCATATGGTATTTGATTGACATATTTAAAAACATGATAAGATTAATTTTAATGAATTGAATCCGATAACAGTTCTCTGTCGAGCTACGTGACAATCAACGTTGTTGCGCAACATTTTACGCTCCCACGCAGCTGCGACAACTACCTTGCGTCCTTTCCTTCCATGTGCTTCGTACTTTTCTTACAGTAACTAATCTTCTTACTCTGAAATCTCTTCTATTCTACCCGAATTCTACGTACACTGAAAATAGTACGGTGTTGTTAGGTGACTGAAGACGTGACTAATTGTGAAATCATTTGCCCTTCTTATCCTTTGTTATCTCTGAATGATTCATTCAAATTATTGGACTGATTCCACGTGAAGTTGGCTGGATTTGTTTTGGTTCACTTGATTAATAATATCAAAGTTATTTCCAATCGTTTCGTAAAATCAAAATCTTTAGAATTAATGGATATCGACTTTTTAAAAAAAAATAAAATAGGGATGTTTTTAAGAGCTAGGTTCTGTAACAATATTTTCAATTTTTCATCTAATTAGTTTATAAATTTTGGTAGTAAAATTATTTTAGTTTCAAAATTTTACCACTTCTTACGCGAATTACACTGCTGACGCGGATTGACACGAATGCCGCTGATACGAAACAAGAATTAACGTGACGTGTAAAACATCACAGTCACAATTGGACGAAGATGTCGAGGTTAACGCTGAAGTTGCAAAAAAAGAAACATATTTTGATATCGATATTAATTGTTGTTGGAAATAATGCCAGCGTGAAAGAAAACAAGTGATGTCCATTCTTTCTCTAAAATCGGTCGGTGAAAAATCATTTTACTTTTTGATGCTTGTCAACGTTGATATTTTTTGATTCAATAAAAGATTATCGACGGTGCAAAATACCCTAATACTAATTTCCCAATTTCCATGCAAAGCTGATTTATATAAGCACAAACTTTCATAATAACTCATCCGAAATATTTTGTTTTACATTAGTAAATCTCTTAATTTTTGTGTTACTTTTTTATAAATTTTTGTTTACTCAGTGAGAAAGAACAAAAACTTTCTAATTCTTTCTCAATTTTCTAATTCTTTACAGAAATGGTATTTGATTTTTCCTTGTGAAATGTCACTTTTTTTCATCAGAATTCATACTTATGCTCCTGCATAAATTACTTCTTCCAAATTCATTTCTATAAATTCTGTTAGTTCTATAACTTTGATTGGGCATGGAAGTTAAAACAAAAAGGAATTGCAAAATTTATTCCGAATACTTTGCCGAAGCACAAAAAAGGATGATTACTATTTCAAAAATTGCATTAATAATTTAAATTACCTTTAATATCACCATCGTAATTATGTGAAGTATCTGTGAACTAGGTCTAATATGCTAACAAAATGAAATAAAAAATATAATGGTAAAAACGATGCAAAGAAAACGTTCAATTCATTCCGCTCCAAAAGATCGATGCGAAACTTTGCCATATGCCGTGGGTACATTAATTATTGTATATTTATCTTTAATATGTGACACAGAAAAGGAATGAATTTATTGAGACATCCTCAGTGAGCATGTTATACTAGCATGAATTTTGTAGGATCTCACTACTGGAACTTTCGATGAAATCAGAAGTATGAAGTCTTCGAGATCGAATGGAATAATCATCAATTTCAGCAGGAAATCAAGTAAAAATTAGTAGCGATGACGTAGATACACAAGATGCTGAAAATAGAAGATAGTCCAAATTATTGATAATTTATAATGCCATTTGCGAGATAATTTCTAAGTATAATGCCATTTGCGCTGTTGTTTAATCGAATATTCTTGGAGATGAGAAGAATCCGAATGCGAACGCGTCTTCGCTTATGTCAGTCAACCATGGAGTATTCGGAACGAATACTGATGAATTCGGCAGTTACTGACGAAGAAAGATCAGAACACGAGATAAGTGGTAGGCAGATGTTTGAGGAAGATAGAAGCATCAAAAAAACCCGTGTACAGTGCGCCACTTGTGACCATTCCTCCCCGTGCTTTTCCTACGCACGCCAAGTGAAAATTTTCAAACCACTGCGGCAAATTTGTCTAAAAAATTCAATGCAATTGAATATCTCGTCGTCGATGAAATGGTTGCAGTAGTTATAAATATAGTACGAACATATCATGTTTAATAATAGGAAGGAGAGTAATAATAGTATTTCACGTCCCGAATAATAAACTTATGCGTCAGATGTATCGGTTGGATGAGTCCCAGTGAAAGGAGTAATATTTATCAACCAATTTTATCACTTGCCAAAACATCTGGTGATACGGATTTATCAGTTTCAGTATGTCCTTCGACGCAAATCAGTCGTTTTGGGACATTTAACATTTGAACTGTCGTAATCAGGTAGGATACTTACTAGGTAGGATACTGATGTTGAAGTGGGTGGAAGAAAGAGGAAGGAATCACTTTTGAAAAATTGTAACTCTCCACTATACACGTAACAACATCAGTACGTCGAATCGGATATGACCTCTCATTAATCATTTGATTTCAGGTTTTGGTCGATTTGGATCGATGATTTGCCAGAACTGCTAACAAACTAACCTCAATTCAGTATAACATCAATATGGGTATTAGCACGGAAACAGCAACTGCATCGTCTACTTCGCTCACAGCAGTAGTCGGTAATGATGCGGAAAAATTACAGTGGATAGTGTTAAACCAAGTGGTATATGCTTCGATCTATTTCTGTACTTGAATCACTCTTATTGATATTATATCAGTAGTAGTGATGAGCCAATCATCGTTTTATTTTTGTAAATATAAGTAACGTTGTGTCAATCAAATACAGGAAGGTGTACAAATGCGTGAAATGTTTTGGGATTTAAGTAAAGATGTTGATGTGGATATGCTGGCATGCAGTGAAGCTGTCAAACTGTTGCGCACAATGACTGAGGTATAGATTTGATTCGTACATCTTCCAAATCTTTTGAAATAATTGATCATGTTTCACGAGATTTTGTAGATAATGCGGAATAATAAATGAGTTGCAGGAAGAGAAAACACAATGTTGCAAAGCATCTCTTTCTCTACTTTCAAACAAAGATGATCCTCGATACATTCATTGTGAAAGAGTTTTATCTTCTATATTTATGACCGCTTGCAATGAAGGCGTCCTTTCTCTTTCGTTAGTCATATTAAAATTCTTTAAATGCTGTTATAAACTCTCATTTAGTTTGCACGGCTTCTATTTATTTGTCTTTGTATCACTTCTGAATTTTAATAGATGAATAAAACTCATTCCTTTCATTTAGTTATATTTTAAATAAAACATTTTTAAATCAGTATAAGTATAGAAAAATAGACTACTTTAATGAAATAAGTCACATTCACTGTTGTTTTCGTTTACTAATATATTTTCATCTTAGCATCTTTCCAGTGATTGCTGTGAACTTCTCATTCTTTGTACCAATTTTACTCTTACGACGCCAATGGATTCACGAAAGTTTGAATATATGCAAAAAAATTTACATCTAATCGATTACAAAGGACTTCGGAACATTTTGAAACTACTTGTGGTTGAACGTATGCAGGAAGTACCCCCGACAATCACACATCATCATCGCCATATGCTTTTGCCTATAGAAAATGTTCAATTTTCTTCATATTTTCTTTTAAATGTTTTTCATAACTCAAATAATTCAATATTATTTATTCACAGACATAATAAGTTGTTCTGATTAAGTATATTTTTTAGATGTTATTAACGCTAATCGATCGGCAGCTAAACCTTCTTCCATGCATTTTCACAATTACTGAGCTTCATCGTGTTTCCAGTAATTCACGTGCCTTTCTTTTACCAGTTCGTTAATTTTTATATCAGTCACTGCTAAGTTTTCAATCTTACATGAAAGAGGACGACAGTATAAAAGTGATTCTAAAAGAATACAGTGCTAAAATTTTATGAATAGCCTTTATTAAAAGTCTTATTTTTTTGTAGAGAGTAGCGAAAAAATTCAACGATATGTTTATTTCTTTTCGGCCGCTTACCGAAATGGTAACAATAATAGGTCGGTCATGGCTTTATCCTGTAGCTGCTCATATTTCTTTCCCAGTGAGTACGCCATCTTGGAAACTTGAAGTCACTACTACTCGACTACATCAACGAGCTCATCTTCCATATAAATCTGAGCTTTTCGCTCCACAGTCTTTTTTACTTTATACACTTCTTCGACAACCTCGCGGAAAAGATACAATTTCTGTAAGTCAGCAGTTTTATCCAACTTTGAAATTAGAATCCAAAGGAATTCAAGTACAAACTTGAAAAGTTTAGGATATTTAGAATATTCAATAATTAGTGGTGAAAGCAATTAATAATTGACAGGCATCAAAAGATCTACAAAAAATCTTTCCTAGATTAGGTCGTATATATTTGCAGTATGTGATGCGACAAAATACGAACTTGACACCACAGCGATTGCAATGTGATGAGTTGCTGCACATGATTATTCTGGAAGCTATGAGCGAAATGGAAAAGACAGATATTCGCCTTGATGATCCTTCAAATCAGTATCAGTGGATGAACATTACACAAGCAGTTACATTCTCATTACTCCATGGAAATGCCTCTTTTTCTCGCCTCCTCAAAATACTATACGAATCAGTAAGGATAGAATTTATATCCGAAAATGTAAAATATTTCAGATTTGCGATGTGCTTTAAATTCTTTCATGTCCGTCAGCATTCTTGGTTTCGTTTTATTTAATGTCTCAGTACTTCATGAGCCAAGTTTTAACATATTGCAACTACCAAAAAATGTATTTATTTCATTTCCAATGAATAAATTATAGCTTTCTGAAACAGCATATCGAAAAGGAAGAGATGAATTAATGTGGGTTATTTTGCAATACGTTGCAGTTTATATCGACAGAGTATCAAATGAGGAAATGGTTCGAGTTGCCGAAATTTATAATTTACTCTACAGGCTTGTTGCATTAAATTTCAACTAATTTATTTTAAGCAAAAGATTTTATTTAGATGAAATTTCCATGTATTTGTTAGTTGATATAAGCACTCCGTTATGAAAGTTGTATGTGTATAATCCTATTTAATTTTATTTATGCAGTGATGAGCAAACATGGTCTGGTGCAGACACAGATCCGCTGTTGTTTGTTCGATTTCTGGTTCCAGCTGCCATCTGGATACATTTTTATAAAAAACTAGGCGGCTCTCATACGGAAGTGCTTCCTAAACCCTCCGAATCGCTATGGCGACAAATACAGTTTCTACAGGAAAGGACAGCAGATTCAGATCCCAATATCCAGAATGTCGCCGATCATAATGCTGTCCTGGCTGCTGTTGCCAATGCTTGTGAGGATGAAATCATTTCACATTATAGCAATTATTAAAGCAGTTATTGGTTTCTGCACTTTTTATTATTATCAATTGTTTTAGTAAACATCTTTTGTTAAACTTTATAAAGAACCATGTTGGCACGATTATCACAGATTTTGTTTGTTTGTTAACTTCATTAGCAAAATGCTCGGTTGTTGAAGATGAATTTTGTGTATTCACAAAAAAGGTATATCAAATTATATGAAGCATTATGCTTAATATGGTATAAGGTTCATGTTTTGATGAAGCCATTAAGTTTTTCTATTTTTTAGACAGTAACGATATGCCGAACTTCCAGAAACTAGTTTTGACAGCAGTGGATGTCTTTTTGGATGGATCTCCTGAAGAAATGAATACAGTTTGGCATCTTCCATATGGAATTATCTCCTACTCGAAGAAGACACCTTTGCCACTCTCTTTGATTGATTCGTTGACTTTCCATGCGCGGAACCATTTATTCCAACTTTGTCTTTTAAAACTCACGGCCGTGCTTTCAGTTCAGCAAACACAAAAACTACCCAGTCCTGCAACAATCGGTCCGTTATAATTTGCTTCGTATGCTGTTTCCTCTTTTTCTAATTACATTTTGCATGCTGCATTGATTCTGTAATTTCCCGTTTATGTTTATATTAATTCAGATACACTTGTACGTTTGGCAGTAACCACGGAATTTGAATATGGCGTAAAACAGATATTAGCATTGTTATCATCCACATTAGCCTCAGTAAACAAAAACGCTAATTTGGGATCAGCACAGCAAGATCGTTCCCGGGATTTACTTTTTGTTCTTTGCGATGTCCTCTCATATCGTTTCATCAGTTATCCATTTCCAGTGGGATCAAAGGTTCATTTCCTCAACTGCTTATTTATTCTATTAGTTTAAAATTTTTCTTCATGATATTCCTTAATTTTTTATGTAGTAAAAGATAGCTTGGCAACTTGGATTAGTTCCTTCTTCCAAATCATCTTTTGAGGTTAATTTGATGCTTTGGTGTTACACTGCACTTGGAAACAATCAAGTGCAGATGAATATTGCATTGTGCTCTGCTCTGGAACAAGTTATGCTGCGATATTGGATGTGGAATTCGCCACAAGAAATGTTCTATCTGAGCAATGCTTTCCTTGGTTTATTGATTGTTTTGTTATGGTCTCGCAAACAGCATTACATAAGAAATTTGCAATTTATCAAATATTTTTACAAAACAATCGTATTAACTAAAATAATCAACTGTCATATTTTTGGCTCAAAATTTCATTTTTTTTTGAATTCCTGAACTCATAAATCATGTTCCCAGGTGTTTTTTCAACTCTTTTACGATATTTGTTTGATTTGGCTTTGAAAATATTTGACAAATTTAGGTAAACAAGGTAAACTGGCTGTCATATTCAGCACAACTAATCCAGCATTTTGTGATGCGCAGCATGGTAATGCTCAAATTGAACAGCAGTATGCGAATTCACATGTATCGCTGGAGCTATTACGATGTTTATTTCTTTCCATGTTTAGATCGCTTAAAATGACAGGTATTTATAGTATTTGTATTGTTTTTAGTTACTTCATGTTAATAACAGTTCCAAAACAAGGTCTTGAGAATAACTGAAAGTTATTTCTTCTTCCCTATAATCCTTTATTTCGTAATCGTTCGCTCTTCCTAATCTTTGCTGACTCTTTTTGTTGATTTTGAAAGGTAGTGCAACTGGTTGAATTTTGTGCAATTATTTTTTAATAAGAAATCCTAGTAATGTTCCTCACTTTTTTATACTTCATTAAAACATTTATTAGTGCTCCTGAACTTGGTTCACATAAAGTAAGGTTCTTTTCATTTTATTTGCTAGGTTTATTAAATTGTAGGAATGGAAATGACCGCAGAAATGATGCAGCGCTGCAATGTGAATTTCTGCTGGCCGCTGTCAATTAATCGGACATACAGCTCCCAACTCATTGGTTGCAACGTAGATGACGGCGCTGCGGATACAGTTGTATATGATGAACTTATGCATCGTGTCATTCAAGAGGTGCATCAAGTACAAGGTTTAGATTGTGATATTTCATTGAACGCTTCCCAATTATGTATTTTGTTCGTCACTGTTCAAAACATCAAAGTAACTTCATGAATTTAAATGAAATTTTACTTTATTATTGTTATTTCGAAGCTTCATTCAGTTATAATAATTTTAAACCTACAGTATTTAGGAGAACTGTAATCGATAATGCTCAAAACAGCCTTGAAAATTTCTTCTGCTTCCTCCATTCAACAGTTAAGAGAAAAACAAAAAGTTTCAGTAAACGTAAACGGAATTATAGTTTATAGGAAATATTTGAGAAGGTCATAATAGAATTTCTTCTTTTTCTTCCTCTTGAGAACTCCGTATTTTCAGAAATTATTTATGCTCAAGGTTTGGCTGCTGAAGAACAACTACTGAAGTTCTTTTCGGGTGAACGAAGGCAAACGATTTTCTGTGTTGTATACAATATGTTATTTGAAACAAAAAAGATACATCCAGTGATTTATTCGTAAGTCGTTAATTATTATATGATATATGAGATTTAAGTTTTCGATTGTAGTTTTTCGCCGGCCATTTTTTTTGATTGTTCCCTTCTCATTAACGATTTGTTTAACAAGTTTTCCGGATTTCACTAAAATATCGTAATCTTGATAGACTTAGCGATATGATAAGTACTAGAGTCATCAAATTTATTCTTTTCTTTCCGCTTATGTTTGCCATGAATTTGTTCGAATAAAAACTTTTTTTACAGTGTATTAGGTTCAATGAACAGTAAGGAACTCACAGCAACGATAAACAAATTCACTGATTACTTTATTTTCATTTTCAAAAAGAATCTTCCCTCAGACGATCAGCAATTTGCAGCAGTAAGTTTGTATTTAAATAGAAATTCTTCTAAATGAAGAACTTAGGAATATGTTTTATCTATTTATGTTTAATTATTCCTTAGTATGTACTGTACATGGTAATTTATTATTTTTAAAAAATTTGTCTAAAAATTGTTCTATAGTTTTAATCGAAATTGTATGTTTCCTAGTTTTTACCATTCAGATGATTGGAATCTTAAACGACATGATATTTAATTTGCATCTGATACCGCTCGATCGGCTGCTTACTTCTCTGGTTCTTCACCCAACCGATGATGGAGCCACAGAAATTGCTATGCTCATAATTCATTCTTTAGTATATTTATTTTGCGTTTCTGTTTCTGATCTCCTTTCCTTTCTAGAGTTTGTTAAAAAAAAAATACTATGTAATCAAAGAAAAATTGAATTATAACAAAGGAACAGAACGAAAGATTGAGAAAAGGGAGTGAAACAAGGTAGCAGAGATATATATTGTTATACTCTATATTAGTTCAAAATTTGCAGAATTTTCCGATTTGAGTTTTTGCAGATAGCCTCACAAATAGGTAAATTTGTGGCATCTAAGACAAGCACTCTTACCGGTTCTTACTTTGCAGTTCACTTGTATCCCATGTGAAAAAAAATGAAGTTTTACAACACATATTTTTGTCGTTCTAGGTTGGCTCATATCCTGATTTGCATAACCGAATTACGGCATTGGTACACATAATTCCATCAAATAAAATTGGCAACACTAGCGCTGCATTTTTTAATAAAATGTCAGAATATTACTCGGTATGAGTTTATAAGTTCATAAGTTTGATAATATTTTATTTTCTCCTTTTTCCAATAATCTATTATAGCAATTTCCGGAACTGTCGTACAGAGAAATGGAAGCAAAAATGAGAAGAGAGATGCAAATTGAATTAGGTATGCGACAAATGGAACAGCCAATCATTAGTCCAGAACTGCATATGCCAATTTACTATGGTAATATTATGGAACGCATTCTCCCGGTATGTTAAAGCAAATATATTTTACAGTTTTCCAGACATTCGCTATTATGGAAGAAAATCTAGCCGTATTTTTGAGATGAAAATCACCGTAATGCATTTTATAAACTTTTGTTGATTTAAGCTAATAGCAATGTTGATTTTTTACAAATATGTTATCACGCTTAGTAATTTTCGTGTAAAAATAGGTTTAAAGCCATTCTCTTTCTCTTTTTTCTTGTTTTTAATTTCAACTTTTTATCTTGTCTTTCAATCTATGGCTCTATGGCAACCTAAATTTGAGGACTTTTTACTTTTAATTGTTGATTAAAGACTCAATTGTGAAAATCTGATTTGTTTGGAGATTGTGGACATCATCTTACTCCGGGCAATTGAAACTGTAGTTGCTGATCAACTATTCACGACATTATTGATGTGCTTCAAACCGTGTTACCGATATCATCGTAACTTTTCATATTTATCCCTTATTGATGGAAATTTGTTCCTCTATTTGTTATTTCGGAGCTTTTCTAATTAAAATAAGAAGTTAGCTTTCAATCTCATGTATTAGCACTACTAGATACTCAACTTTATTTGAGATATATTTTTATATAAACACGAGCAACTTGAGATTTTTATAGAGATATTTATAGTCGTTCTTTATATGCATAAATTTGAGATGATGTAGACGAGTAATCCGTGTTACAGCGCAACCAGCAGCTTATATGTATAGTGTCTTGTACTGTTTGGATAAAACTATCTCACATACAGTTCGCGCTAGAGATTTTGTATTGGAAATTTGTGGGCAGTTGGAAGATAGGTAAATACGTGCTTAGTTTTATCAACAAAACTCATATGAATTTTTAGGTTGTTTGGACTAGACTGTACCATTCTCCGATCATAATATTTGGATAAAATTGGTTCCAAAATACTTGAACTAAATTCTAAAATCTCATCTCAAATCTTAATAGTTTTTGGAGCTAAATTCTTATCCCTTGGTTACTGAATGATAAGTTATTGTGAATTTTTTTTTTAAATAAATAAAGTTGAAATTTTAATGAATTGAAGAAATTTTTAAGAGATGGTAAGTACGCCCTCCTAACATCGTCTTTTATTTCCGACAATCATCAATTATCATTGCCATCTCAATTTTGTCAGGCATTAGTGGATCGCATTTTACAAGCTTCCAACTACGCCCATCAACCGCCTGCTTTCGCTTATAAGGTAGAAGTGATATCGATTTCAGCGTTACAGTTTTTTTGAATAACGGTTTGAAATTACTTTATTAATGATTCAATTTATAAGTCATATTCAGGATTGGAGGTTTGCGGAGATGGCACCTGCAGGACAAGCCCTTACCGGCGCATGTATCGAACTTCTCGCATCTCCACATGCTCCAGTTATTACAGCTCATGCGCTCATAGATTTAGTCTTCATTCGGCCATTGCAGCAACCGTTCGTTTTTCTGAACTTACTATTCCACGGCTTCTTCCTCTTTTGTCTGCCTCCTTCTCCCTCTCTTCAGTTGAGAATTGTTAGCGATGACTTGATGATGTCGTTTCTTGATGTTATTGCTTTAACTTCTGTGAAAGATCGTACGTTCGAATTCAAAATGTGATATTGCATATCACATTTTGAAATGTTGTGGCCTAGCAGAGATAAGTGATGAATTTCAGTAATTAATTTGAAGTTTCACAATTTTACTTTCAGGTATGCTACTATCAATGCAGTCGCTCTAATTTTAACGGCTCTTCCAGTTTCTTTCCAGCAAGTTTTTTATGAGCATATTGTATCTGTGCTCGATTCTGACGCACTACGTGGTATGACTTTTCCTGCTAATTTTATTCTTTTTGAAGATTCAAAAAAAATATAGATTTTAGGTGACCCGTCCGTTTGTTTCGGCAGTTTGGAAAGTGAATGCTTCGTACTCACTGAAAATCAGTTACTAACAAATCTTGCACTTGGACATGCGTATCTTCAACACTGCAATACTGTTCGTATTGATTTTTTTGAAGCTTTATATGAATTAAATCAATTTTTTAAATGGAAATCGAAATTTTTTTTTAGGAAAGAGAATTAAAAAAATATCTATGTGGACAATTTTTTCCCTTTATTTGATCAGTACTGAGCCTAGAAATTTCCCGATATCCTGGTTATGACTTTCTTCACAAGCAAATTAAATTTTGATAAATTAGTGTTTTAGAGTTCACTGGCAGCCTTACCTGAATTTGTACGTGATCAGCTTGCACCAAAGTTAGTCACGGAAGCGCAACTTATATTCGTACTTCGACTCGTTGTACCCATTTTGCAACGATTTTATGACGCCAAAGAAAGAAGCAAACAGATTCAGGATGTCTGTCTTATTCCTATTTTTCACAACAATTCTTGTGTGTTTGATAAGAGAATCTTTATGCATTTCGGATTTTATTCGTGATAAATTTATGTATAAAGCTTCTAGTTACTTAAAATTAAGGAACTACTTCTTTATTTAAGCTGAAATTTAAAGGAGCTTATGTAATCAGCAGCGAAAAGAAAGCATAATTATTGGATTCAAGAAATATATTGGACTTGAAGTTAGATTTTCGAATGGTAGCTCAGATTTCGTTTATCAGTGTATTCTTTTAATCACAGTTTGCAGGATTATGATATTTTTTTTCATTCGTGCAAAAAAGTCAGTTGCTTAATTGAAAATTTTGAGAAAATGAAATTGATTTCAGCTTGCTGTCGATGTTTACAAGATGACCGTGAAAGTAAACGAACGAGTAGGCGTACTAAAATACGAGGATTCAATTTGTGATTTTTTGTACCATATGAAGTATATGTACGTTGGTGATTTTGTCAAAAACGAAGCAGAGCAGGCAATACAACGATTGTCGCCATCTATGCGAGACAAATTAAAGTATATCTCACATACACAATTAAACACAACTATTGATTTGCCTAATAAACTCGCTCCTGGACCATCCAGTCTTTTTTAGAATTTATTATTTAAGAGTATGTTAAGCGTGATTTGTTGTTATGGCAGTTGTTAGACGTTGTAAGATATGTTTTTTTGTCAAGTAATTAATTAAAGTTTAAATAAAATAATTACTAGTCTTACCTTGTTTTTTTATTGGGCCACCATCTTGCGATTTTTGCGCATTGCGGCAGTATATTTCAATGTCGTAATTTCACGATGGTTTTAATGAAAATATTAACAAAATATATGATACTGCATAGCTTCGGTTTGATCCATAATTCTGGTTTACAACTCTCTATAGTTATTATTTGATTTCTTATAGCATTTCTGAATATTTTAGATGTAAAAGAGGAAGATATCCTAAAATATTTAGGGTCTAATGTGAAACGTATGGATGGAGCATGGTGCTGGAAATCCTAATATGCAGTTCTCTCAAACAATGAAACTCATACGAGAGGTGGCTCTGCTTTTGGTTCTAAGCTCAGAAGTTTGTAAAATGATCGCACAGTATAAGCCGTATTATTTGAAATAAGAGAGTTTTTACTTACAGTTTCATTTCTTAATACTTTACGAATTCAACTTCCAGTACAATTCTACTCGTTTTTTCGTCAAGATATTGATTGTTATAGAGTTCTTGGTACTGGGGAAATATGTCCTGGCGAGATGCAGAAAAAGTACTAATAAATCAGCTACCAGGAACCTATCTCGTACGAGATTCAGCTAGTGACCGCTATATTTTCACCATATCATATCGAACTAAACATTCTGTTCATCATACACGTCTTGCACAGCATGGAGGAAATTTTTGTCTCGGAGGTAATTTAATTATCTCAAAATAATTCATTAAAATATACACTAAGATAATTGGATTGCTATTATTGTAGTGGAATTATTTTGACTATGCATTAAACTGGATTTAAATGGATAGTTTTATATACTAAGCTGCTCTTCATCTGTATTCGATGTTAACTATACTACAAATACAGGCATATTGTACAGAATTCCTGAGAACTCTGAGTATTTTAGTACATCGCTTACAGAAATTAAAAATCATAGTCATCAATCTTACGGTGAGCTTAAATTCTCTCTTCACTCTTAGTTTGGGAAAAATCAATTCTATAATTCAAAAAGAAATTAGAGTAGCAATGAAAGGTAACCGAAAGTCATAAATATTTTAACCGTAAAATCTTTTTTGATACTTATTCTAGCAAATAATCTCTCTTCACTTTCCGAGCATACATCGACGAATTCTAATATTTTATTATTCTGCTATATTTCAAAGTTATTTTGAAGTTTTAGGGCCAAATTCATTGGTGAAAGCGAATTCGTTAGTTTCATTTATCGAAAATTCGCTGCAGAGCTGTGGTAGAAGGGGTATCTGCATGTTGATGCACCGGAGAAGTGATAGCACAGGAATCGAGATGCTTGAACTAAATCATCTGCTACATCGACATGAACTTCTGCCATCTTTGAAATATTTGTGCAGGGTAGTCATACGTAATTGTGTTGAAAAGGATCTGCTTTCATCTTTACCTTTGCCCCCAAATATGATTTGCTATTTAAAGGACCCGAAATATTTCGTCCCTCCTTATTTACACCTGTAATAAGGACTCTTTAAATTGCAGGAGTCCAATAGTTGTGAAGTTCAGTTTTTCTTTCTCGTTATTCCGATATCTTTCTTTGATATTTTCTTGTAATAACATTCTTGTTGTTTCCAATATAGCATTTCAAAATTTCACATCGAATTTGTCGTTGTTCTGCTCTGTACTTTATTTCTTGCTGTTTTTCAAAAGTGTGGAATAATTGGATGCAGAACATACGAAGTAGTTCATCATTTTATTTTAATGTTGGAATTTGTACATTTTACGTAATGTGTTGTTTTTATTTTTTTTATTCACTTTAATATTTTCTTGCGGTGAATCAAGATTTGATCACAAAGTGAGTTCTTCATGTGTCATTCTGGAAATAAGAAGAATCTTGATGAAATGGTGATAGTTTTAGATGTTTTATCAAGTATATAAAGACGAGATGAATTCAAGAGCAAGGGAAAAATTTGGCTACATTTTCTTTCAAACTTGGTGTTCTATTTTTTGTATACAACAAAGCTTGCATTATATTTAATTTTTTATATTTGGAAATGCTGATATATTTTGTTCAGCTTTTGTTGGTGATTTATTTGCTCTCATGAGAATATATTAATAAAAATAAAAATAATACTAGTAGCAATTATTCATTAGCATTAATGTATTGTCTTTTAGAATTAGTTGTTTGAATGAAACGAATATTGATCAGTCTTATCGGTATATCAAGTTTTGTTCTTTATTTCATTATCAAGTACAGATAAAGTTCTCTTCTGCTACTTTGACATTACTTGATTAAAATTTAAAAGATATTTGATGCTTTTGTTCGCTTTAATTTAATGATTCTCACATGCATGTTAAGAATAGCGGACTTGTGACGGTGGTTCATTACAACTTTCTGATCTGTCATATGAGGGAATGCTTGAAGCATATGTGGCATTGAGATATCTAAAACGTTATTCCACTATATTTGCTGTGAGTTCGGGTGCTTTACCTGCTGCCATATCGGTAATTCGAGTTTCCGGTTGGTTCATTTAATCTCTTGGGATTTCTCCAGTATTTTAGATATTTGATATCGTTCGGAATTGCATCTTTAAATTTCTGTAAAAATAGGAAAAGAAAGTCGACGATGCTTAGAGGAACTTACGAATCGGAAAAAAATCCTGCCTAGACAATTATTTTATGCGAACATTAGGCGAGGTGGAGAACTTATTGACCGTGGCATGGCAGTTTTTTTACCAGGTTTTTTTTCAAGAACTGACATTTATTGCTGAGAAATAAGTTTTTGTTACATTGCTTGCTACTTACGCATTTGCTCTATTCAGTTTTCTTAGATTTTTCGCTTTCAAGCTCAACATTTTTAAGCAACAAAAGTATAAACATAAATAGCAGCTGCAACTAAATAATTCATGATTGGGAAAGTGCCCAATACAGATGCTGGGAGTAACGATTTAAAGAAAACCTTCTGAAGAGTTATTTTTTAATTAATAAGTTTAGGTCCAAAAACATCAACTGGAGAAGATGTGGCTGAATTTTATGTGCACGGCAGTAAAGCGGTTGTTGACTGCTTGTTGGAAGCGTTAGCGCAAATTGACAACGTGCAACCTGCAAAGGCTGGTGAATTTACGAAACGGTGAGTTAAATATCTCGACTTAATCGTTCGGTCCTTAAATTTATTAGCATTTTGTAAATTTTCCTTCTTAAACATAAGTTTCTGGATTCAAAATTCAATTTTTATAGGGCATTTTTCAATGGAAAGATGACATTGCAGGAAGTACAATCGCTTGCGTGTCTTTTGGCTGCACGAACACAGCGTCAACGACGCTTAGCTTTGCACGGAAACACTTTAGGCAAGTGTGTTGCTTACACCTGGAATTACTAATGATGTAACTAAAAAATAACTCTTGACTTGTAGATAAAGCAATGGCAGGCATAAGGAAACAACTTATCGAGATGCGTGCTTCTGTGGAAGCATCCATTGATTTTGGAGATGATGTTGGGTTTCAATGGAAAGATATTCGTGTTGCAATCGATTCAATGATTAGTGAATTGAGCAGTATTCAAGAACAAATGCATCAAGGAACGTTGATTAATGAAGGCTTAAGAATAGTTATTTTGGGACAAGCAAACGTCGGAAAAAGCAGTTTATTCAATCATTTGGGTGATCATTTCAGAATTTATCAAGTGAGAAATGTATTTTTTTTCATATGTAAAATCAAATATTTACAGCAAACCGAGATATGGCTATAGTATCAGATGTTGAGGGCACGACCCGTGACTCACTGGAAGTAACAATTCAACTTTCTTCTATTCCAGTCACCATTATTGATACTGCAGGAATTCGTAAAATTCCCTTGGATTCTCTTGAAGCAGAGGGCATCCAGAGAACATTGCTAAGGTTGTTCATTCCATTCCAATAAATTATGGCTTTTGTGATCATAATTATGACTATGATGGTCATTTATATTTGAAATATTTATAAACGAAACATTACTTCATCGATTGCCTGAAGTATCTCAAGTGATCAATTTCAAGCTCATTAGGAAGAATCGCAAAAGTATTTCCTTCAATTGAAAATCGAACACAACGTTTTTTTTTCCTTTAAACATTGTTTCATTATTTTGCTTTACTTTAGCCGCTTAGTTTTTTGTCATTTAGAAAACTACTAGGAAAAAAGGCCTCCACCGCTTTACAAGAAAAGTCAAAACAACTAGAATTTTGAATAAAAAAGTATGAAATACACATGCTTTTAAAGCTATGGATCCATTAGTGGAACATAAATTAAAAAGTATAAACAGTTCATGATAAGGAATTTGATTCTAAATTAAATATAGAGGGAAGCCACTAAAAAATCTTTTTATAGAGCGGTGGAGGCCGATATTGTAATTGTAGTAATAGATAGTAGTGTGTGCAAGAATTTCGAAGCAGATGTCCGTTCAGTGCTTTCTTGGTGTCATCTCGAAGGAAATAAACCCGTTTTTGTTGCACTGAATAAATGTGATTTACATAGTGTTCCGAATGACATATTTCTTCCGTGGCCTGCTGTTAATATATCATGCATTTCCGGTGAAGGAATTAATTCGTTGGTTAGTCTATAATTCGGTTACAGTCTTGTGCAATCATTTCACTTGTTTTACTTTCCAAAATTTAATTAAAAGAATATTCCAACAAATTTTATGAGTCTCATTCAAAAGCGCTTTTGATGGTAATGTGTATTTATTCATAGGATTGCGGGTAATGTTCATGCTTTTCAACTTCGCTTATTTTTAGCTTAAAATTATTTGTGAACATATCAGTGATCTGTGTCCAGCATCTGATGATAGCGCTCTTCTCAGCAGTCAAGTTCATCGGTTATTGATGAAGGAATCTCTTGCTGTGCTTAAAAAGGTATTTTATTTAATCTTTTTGACTACTCCTGTTGTTTCCTTTCCCCCTATTAAACATTTACACAACGAACTTGTGGCTCGTGTAATCGATCAGCTTTCTATAGCCCTATATTTTTTGAACTATTTTTATGCAGTCTTTTGATAATTCATGACTGCTTGTTGGAAAAGGGTTAACGACTGTTATCATTTCGGCTGAACCGTTCGCCAATTTCTTATTTTTAATTGTTTAAGGCATTAAAGGTGAACGATGTTGCTATTATAGCAGAATTGTTGCGCGATGTATCGGATTACATCGGCGAGATATCAGGTGCAATTGTGAATGAACAGATCCTTGACCAAATATTTTCCTCATTTTGTATTGGGAAATGAAATAATAAAAGTTGCATGTAACCGAATACATTTTGATTTTTCAGCAAATAGTTTTTTGTTTTCTCTTTGTTTAATCGGATCACTTTCAAAATATACGTTCCATCCCGGTCCATTCTCTACAGTATACATTGTTTTTTGTATAAATTTAAAAAACATAACTAAAAATGTAAACGGCACAGGTTCTGGATGAGGAATACTTTAATTTTTGTAACTTAGAACTGCTGGTAGCCAATTTCGATCTGTATAGAAATATTTTTATTCAAATAATAGAAATCTAGAAACGATTCAGTAAAGTATAAGTTGTATATAATAACCGCAACAGGGATATGCACTATAAATGCGACTCATTCATAATGTTTGCAACACTGATACTTCACTTGTCAGCTACTTTTTCCACGAACATATATAAACTAGTAGTTAGGGGAATTGTTAACGAATGAGAAGTTAAAGGTCACGGCAATTACAGAAAATGAATTCATGAGATCCGATAAAGACAAGCCACTTATAGCTTTTTATACTTGTCTCGGTTTCCTACACGATGTACTTCGCGCGTTGTTGCTTTCATTGCTTTACTAATTTCATTCATTTCATGCAATATCTGTTCGCACATATCTCTCGAATTAGGCTGCAAATGACTCCACTTCATTTCGAAATTGAAATTCATTTAAATCTATTGAAGTTATATTCCGTGAAATTAAGATTTATTGATTTAAAACTTGATTTTTCAGTACTCGAAAATTTTCATAACAAAGGATATTTATGCTAATTAAATATTGGAAAAAGCAAAAATCTCGATTAAAACCCACCAGTTTACTCAGTCGTTGATGAGCTTTTTGCAATAAAACTTTTGCATCGATAAGCAACGATTGCAAACGCTCATTTTCTAATTGAAGTGCTTCCATCTAAATAATTATATGTGTGAAAAGCATTTTTTTTTAAAATTAGACACAGACATGGAAAAAAAGTTGGAAAAGTAAACAGAGTACAGATATAAATTCTGCTAATAGGGCGGTTAAATGATCATAGATAATATATTTGAAAAACATTAATTTCTATTCAAAGACAAAAATTTTTAAGAAAGAAAGTCACCGGAGCAACATTTTCTTTAGTCTTCTCAAAGTGTTGAGAATGTCTGCACAGGGAATCGATTTGAAATCGTAACGACCTCATATTTGAGAGCACTGCTAATACTTCTGCCTTTTGCTGAAACGTTCTTGAATTAATTTCTAGTGAGATATGAGAAAAAATTTTTTAGCCAAAAATAGATGTAGAAATAAAACTCACAGGTCTATTTGAAATGATCTTGAGCTTCTGAACAATTTGGTCGACATCATTAAATAGTGCTCTAAGGTCAATTGATATCAGTTCTAAAAAATCTGTTCTGTTATGTTTCTCTTAAAAATTGCAAGGAAATCATTTTAAAATAGTTCTTACCATTTTGCGATTCATTTGGATTGATGAAAGAAGAGTTACCCAATTCATCATTGTTTGATCTTGAACTTTCAGTTCTAGTCCTGCAAATCAGATACTAAATTTTCTTGCACGAACAATAATAGCTTATTTGATTTACATGAATTCGAGACTGACTCATTTGTTGCTCAGCATAATGAGGGTTATAACCTATTCTGACATGAAAGTGGTTTGTCATTTTGATTTTATTGCTCCCTACCAAAGGCTTACTTGCATAATTGAATAATCTGCGATGAAAAATTACAAAAAGTAAACTTACTGTTGCAAATTTTGCTGGTTTTCAGAAATATATAATTGCAACTTGGCTTTTTCCGACATTAATTTTTCTTGCATTTCACTGACTCCATCTGAGAGACTTTTCAAAATTCGTGCATATGTGTGGTACAAGTCATCTAGGTCGACCGATTTATATGAAATCCTAAATATTGTTGCTGCATATTGAGGAAAATGCTATTTATTGTTTTTAAATAGCATGATTCAAGTAAAAAATATGTTAAATCTCCTACTATTCGAGAACTATGGTTTCCATAAATTTATGGTGTGATCTACTTTTTTATACAAATAAAACTACTTTCTTCTTCCAATTGCCAAATGTTCTAATTTCGGCGGTTTTTTAAATTATGTAACACAGCATGCAACAAAGAAAAGAATCACAAATTTCTGTTACAAAAAAATAAGGAAAATATTTACCCACAAGCAACTGAAGTTTCCTCATTCCACTGCGCTGCAAGTGCGTACATTCGTTTCGTAAATGAAGATATTTTTTTTGCCTTATTCGTCAATTCAACAAAATCATGCGAAGACACAATAGTCATAGTACCAATCGTCTGAAATAATAAAATATTTTGTTATTCATATTTATATTAATACTTTAATTAATTTACAATAAGATACAAATGCTCATTAAATTCCTTATTAAATTATTAAATTTTCACATATACATTTAAGTTACCCAAAAATTACGGTTTCATATTACTCACCACTGTATATCGGTCAGAATGTTGTCTTTCGGGAAGAGAACTGCGATTTGGCTTCGAAATTAGTTCTTCGTATTTCCCCTCGATATTCATCAACATATTCGTTAATCTTTCATTCTAAACAAAAAACCACATATGATGAAAAGGTGCTGAAAATGGAAATATGTATTAGAAAAACTTAATTTACATTTTCCTTAATACAGATGTTCTCAGATTTTAGACGTTGCAAATCTCTTTCCATCGTTTTAACCGATTCCTTCTCTACTTGCATTTGCTTCTGAAGAGTTAATAACTTCTGCGTAGCTTCGTTATGCTCTGCCTGCAACAAAGTAAATAAACTCGTAAAAATTTTGTTCGAAAAAATTTCAAACGATAATAGACAAAAATGCGTTTTTCGCTAAATTAATTAGAATAGATCATAATATATAACCAGTTGATGAGTAAGAAAGATAAGCATATAGCTCAATCCTATTTAAGATTTTTTGGACAGAATTATAACAACAGTACCAATTAATATTGGATATAAACAAAGATTTGGTTTTGACAAAACTGATTAAAAATATTGTTTTACTTCAAGATGAGCATTCTGATCAGATAATCCTCGATATTTTAAACTGATGGCACTGCGATTTCTTTCACAGAGATCCAAATCCTGTTGAAGTTTAATCACTTGATTTCTCAAATCAGCAATATATTGGCTAATTTTCGTGAGTTCCTCAAGATCTGCTCCAATTTGAGCGAGCTAAAAAAAACATTTTAGAGATCTATTTGATTTCTCAAAATGAGGAATAAAAAGACAGTGCATTTAATACTATTTCTCACTGATACGCAAATTACTTGAGCTAATGCTGCTATTTCCGTATTTGCCATTTCAATAATCGGTTTATCAGCTTGCTCCTCGACAATTCCCAAACTTTCTTTTATATTGCCAATCAGTTCACACATTTTGTTGTCTAATCCAATAATCTCCTGCAATATAAAAACCTTTCTTTTCCAAAAATGATATTTTAATAGAAAAATAAGCCACTTACATTTCTATAATGAACTAATTCATTGTTACTTGATAACAGCTGGTCACTATAATTTTGAACATCCATTTTAAGTTTCTGAAAACAGAAGCTAATTTGAATTCAGATAACATGCAAACTTAATTTCATGATATTTTTGAGACTGAAATGTACATCTCACATATAAACTCCTGGGTTCAAGTCTTTGACATAAAGCACTACTCTGCCTATCAATGAAATGAGAGCCGAGCGATGAATATATTTTAAGATAAAGTAACATATAATTCAATTTAAGCAAATGCAAACGGCATTAACGCTTCTATGATTTCAGAAAAACATTTTTCAAGCTTCGTGATTACATGACTGAGTAAACCACAAGAAAAAATCCTACTTATCAGTTAGAGAACATTGGATCCAAAAGTATATAATTTGAAATTAAGCATCTAAACCTTGATCGATTCATCCTTTATTTTCAGAGTGTGAGTAACTTCCGCAAATTGAGTTTCCAACTCGCGATACTTCCCAGTCATATGATTACGAAGCTGCTTCATTTCGGCTTCTCTTTCTGCAACAAGAGTTTCGCTTGTTCCAACTTTTTGTTGAAGTCCTTCTACTTTTCCATACAACTCATCATACTGCTGATTCTTCCGCTGAAGCTGCGCTTCCATATCTTTTACCACTGAAATTATTTCATTTTCTTTTTCTGCCAAGTTTTTCTTCAATTCATCCAGCTCATCTACCAGTTTACGCTTTGATTCTTCCAAATCAGTGACATGCGCTTGCAATTTTTCGTTCAGTTCCGCAGCTTCATTTACTTTCATCTTTTCGTTTGCAAAGTCCGTATTTAACTGTCTATAGGCTCTATGAATTCGTGAAAGACCCGATGCATCCTACAACAGATAATTCATTTCATTGAAAAGATAATTTTAAAAAAAATTAAAACTAAATATAATTTAGATGATCACTGAAAATCATCTAAAACATTAAGAACGAAACCTGATTTTCGCTCGATGGTACTGATGATATGCCAAGAGAACAATTTAATAATGAACGTTGCAATTGAGTAGACAACTCTCCGATGCTTTCTTCCACAACTATAAAATAGATATGCAAAATTTAAAAAATGAGATTCAAAATGAATGGTTATATTTGAGGCTGCAATGATTTCAGTGATTTTTATTACCATACAACCTTATACATTCATATTTGAAATACCTTCGACATCACGGCTAATATCAATAGCCGTTGCTAGTGAGTAATCAAGGTCGATACGAAGTGCTTCTATTTCGGCCAGTAGTTCTCTGCCTCGATCACCTGCACCCAGCTCATCAAGAAGAGTCTAAAGAGATTAAGCCAAGTAAAAAAGAATTAGCGAATATTCACTCTAATGCAGTATTAGTGAACAAAAATCATTTCATCGTTAAAAGCACCAATACTAAATGTTACAAATAGAAAAATAGAGAAAAGGCTAGAAATTAACTATTAAGTAATTCATTTAATCAGATATATAAGCTTCTTCTAGTATTACTATTATTCAAAATTCAATATACCTGCAAAAAACCAGCTGTACCACGCAATTTCTCGAAGAGACGTGTACAAACAGACTGCAAAACAGAAAGTTTTTTCTTAACTTCGCCAAGATCTTCTGTCAGTACCAAAGATTTGCTCAGAAGGTCAGCTGCTGATGTGATGTTCAACTGAAAACATTTCATTCCACTATTTGAGGTAGAATTACTGAAGCATCTGCGTTGAAAAAAAATTTTTAAGTCAACAAAATCACATAAAATTTATTACCATCTCAGAGGCCCCTATACTTTGTATAGTATTATCATGTTGTTCATTCGAACATCGCTCTCCAGAACCATTTACAGCATCGAACAACGCAAGTTTTCCTCCCAGTTCCTCTTCATTTGAATTATCAGGAATAGTTTTATTTTCTGCTAAGAATGCGGCCAATTTCTCATTCTGAAAATGTATTTCAAATTATATTATCCAGTCTTTCAACTTTACAATTGAGGATATAAATTTGCTCATTCCTTAGTATTTAAATAACTGATTTTCTCATTTATCTTTCTTAATTAGTTTTCTAGATATGTCGAAGTTTCGAAATCGAATCTGAGAAATTACTTGACTGAATTTTGCACAGACAATATCTGAAAAAATACATGTTTAGAGTAAAATAGTCGAATTTAATATTTCTTGGTAATTAAAATAGTGCTCCTAACCTCACGTTCACAGCGCTTCGTATTCCATTCCGAACTTTCATCTTCCGCGGATGGCGTTTCGCTAAGTTCAATTTCTGGTATTCGATCGATATTTATAGCACCCCATTCAATTACTTTCTCTCGAATAGCATCATTTTCGACAGCAAACTATAAACACTCATTCGATGCTCTTATTGACTTTGATAAAGCAGATATAATGAAAAGTGCAAAAATAAGTGAAAGCTGACAGGTCATTTATTTCTTTCAACATAGTATAGAATACACTAATACAAAATTACGAACCTCATTGATTTGATCCAGTATTCCTTGAGCATAAGGATTCAAATTCGGAATATCATGATGCAGCGAGCAAGACTTGTTCGTTCCCTTAATGATACAAATGATATCTGGAAATTCGATCATGAAGGAATTTATCTTCGATCAACTTACAATTTTCGAATTGGAAGACGTGTTAACATCTCCCAATTTCAGCTTCTTTAACAATATACGAATAGTGCGGTCACGTTTATTCAATGCAGTTTCACTGACAGCATGAGCTTTTGCTAACTGTTCTTCAAAGATCTAAAAACAGTTGTATTGAACAAGTGATATTTCTTCACTTGAAAAAATAAAGATTCGATAGGCTTATTTGTCAAGTTTGCATACTAATTAATCAAGCATTAACCTCAAAGAGCCACCACTTATGAAATACATGTCATTTTTATGATAATACAATTCTACCAAATGTAATAACTTATACTTGACTTATTTTGAAGATACTTCAGATGCAAAAATTAAAACAAAAGAGTAGAACAGGAAAAGGGAACGGATTGAAGCCCATTTCTGCACTTGTTCAAAATTATTAGAGAAAAATTAAACCTGTCCCTGATATTTTACTTCTTGCTTAGCTTCGTCCGAAATTTGCTGAAGTTTAGCAATTTCGGCTTTTAATGCACCACAATGCGTTTTTTCTTTCACGTAATAAGAAGTTTGTTTTGCCAAATCATCTTGCGCAAGCTTCAACTGATTTTGCAATTGAATTATATCATTTTCCATTTTCATTCGAAGCTTCTTCTCGTCGACACTTTGCTGAAGGACTACCGAACGCAACTTCTCGATTTCCCTAGGAATGATTAATTAATATCAAATATTAAAGGTTCCTCCTTTGAATGACTAAATGATATTAAAAAAAGGTTGAAATGGACTATAATAGAAAGAAATAGCTGGATTTTATTGATAAGGCAACAATAATAATGCTATATTAGTTTTTGAGCTTACATGCCTCTCTCCGATATCAACGAGATAGTGCTCAAAGAACTGTCACCTTGACTTTCGTTACCATCATCACGTTCGCCATGTTTTTCAGATAACTGTTGATGGAGCTAAACATTGAGAAGGAATTAAAACAAGAGAATGAGATTGATATTAATGATATCATTAATATTTCCTTATAACCGAACCAAATCTCAATAAAAAATCACTTTAGATTAGAATTTTAATAATTTTTAAGAAAAAGTCACGACAATAACCTCTTTCAATTGAGCTGCAAGTTCATCCCTATCCATAAGAAGCCTTTCGCGGCTTTTCTCCCAATTCTTTCTCTCATTTTCGAATTTCGATCTTTCTTCATCGATTTTTTTTTTCTGTGAGTGCCGAATCTGCTCGAGTTCCATTCGGCGAACTTTCTCATTATCTAGTTCCGTTTGCATTATCAGATACTAAAAAAGGATGTCGAAACAACAAAACAAATTTTGTTAGCAGAATTTTCTATATCCCAGAATGATTGAATGAAAATCTGAGATAATATCAACAGCTTTCAAGTCATCTTTTTGACCTTTCTCTATTTCTTTAAACAGAGAACGTAAAATAAGAAGAAAATGAATACGATTTACTTGTTCAGTGAAATCTTTTCCTTTACTGTCCAATATTGACGGTAACTTTCTTTTCAACATAAACAGTTGTGACTTCAAATCGAATACTTCCGCTTTAAGTTGTTTGTTTTCCTCCTTAGTTTCAGCAATATTAAGATAAGTACGGCGATGCGGTACCGATAACGTACCTAAATTTTCCAGCAAGTGAACAATCCTTAAGAATAATTATGAACAAAACTAAAATGTTGACAGGTTTCGTTTTGGCCAAACGTAAAGAACACGATCATGAACCAACCTTCACTGAAAGCTGCCCCGACAGGTGTTGCATCTGATGAAACATTTCTGAAAAATTTTTCGTCGTAAATTTAGAATTATTTATATATAAGTTAAATATCGGGTAATATATATCACCTCACGTATTTAACTGTACTGGGAGTTAAAGCGCTATTTCGATAATCCACTGGCGTGTTTTCTTTTTGAAAAACGTCGACCTAAAAAATTAAAATCTTATTACGAATGTAGAAAAAAATTTCTTTTACCTGATCCGTAGGAAATACCTGCGGTTGATGAGTATTAAGAAGGAGCACTGCTTCCCCTATTAATGAATCTTCCGTGGCATCTTGACCATCTCGATCGCTGATCTCGTTAATGAAATGCTCTTCGTCATTATCCCCTACGATGTTTTCAGATGCCATCTTAAATTAATATGATTATACATCTGCTTCACAATTTAATTTCAGAAGCCCAAAATAATCACTTCCTCGAATTCCTGACTCGCAACTGTGAGTGAATAAAACAGCAATATCATCTCCATATCAGTGACTATTGAAAATTCCTAATAAAATAGCTTATTATTGGATGACAAAGATACACCATATAACCATATTAACCACTTATACACACTAATTTCTGATTCATTCTTGTAAAAGAATATGTTATCAAACTTTGAAGGATTTCTGAGACCAACTATTAAAGCATTGAATGAGTTGAACTGAATTAAAGAGCACAAAATTGTATCCATAACAGAGACAGTACTAAATGAATAACCGAGTCGTATGAAATAGTAAGACTCTGTGTAAAAAGATGCAATATTAGAGACAAAATTATTCCTTCAACTATCTATCCTTATCATCATACAATAAATTTTCATTAATTTCTGAATAGGAACATATTATTGAATATAAAATTGAACAGTTTCAGTTCGTCATCATTTCCTTTTCTGTGAAAGTGTGTGACACAATAAACTGCGTTATTTACCCTTGTAAGCTCAAATACTCCAACCAACCAGCAGCGATAAATTGACACTAAGCAAACGACATTTGAACTTCGCTTTTAGCGCCTTTAATTTGAAATGGAACAGCATAAAACAGCGCAAAAGCAACCGAATATTAGTACATAGTTCAATGACCATTTTCCTTTAATACTTATTATTAAGAAGTTTCGAATCGGTCAGAAATTTGATTGGAATATCCCAATCTGAACGCGAGACCAATTATTCTCTTCTTTACTATCCTCTCCTCGACTTATGTCCATACTGCTTCATTATTTCTTCCAATAACTCATTAATATTTATCTCCCATGTCCTCTTATACTAAATTTCTATTCTTTCATTCATAAGTTTGGATAATAATTACGTTGTATAAGTGGTCGTAGAGTTATTTAAGATTTCCACAGAGACGAAATCATATATGCCAATGATTTTTTATTTCATAGTAGTTATAATAATTGCCATGAATCGACTCAGTTTACGTTCATTTACATATCATCCATTTAAACCAACCGCTCCTTCTACTTATTAGATATTCGGAAGTGATGTCGATTAAAACCGTATTCAATTGAGTTCTTTTCGGAAATTATTCAACCATTTTAATGAGAGGTAGACAAATAAGTTCGCATACTGCACTGCATGTCTATTACTAGTAACGGCTAATATTATCCATAAAAGGAACTGTAGGTTTTCGACTGTACAGTTTCCCGTGAATGAGTAAGGTGGTGGTGGCTAAAGACAATTCAATCACTCTCACTCGATGATACCTGTACCTACTACTACTACTACTCTAATAATGTTTACTTATGACGGTGGAGATGGAGTTGATGAGAGATGACAGCGTACGGGGAGGTACCCAGACTTGCACGCACACACAACACATACATGCATACACGCACACAGACATATGCACTTACCGCACAACCGCTTGACAGAGCGAGCAAACAATGTATTAGTGTGTATCTGTCTGTATTCACACCTTTCATGCACATTGCTTAACCTTGTTGTTGTTTATTTGTCATTCAGACTGAATGGAAGAGTGTTATGAAGACCGCTGTCCTCTCTTCACTTCTTCTGATCGGGTTGAAACATGGAATCAAACTTGGTGGCAGTCCGTTGTATACCGAAGAGTTTCTGGTGACTTCCTAGCATAGATCGTTCCACTGGCAAAAAGGGCAGAATGCCAGTGATTATGACGAATTAGTAGCATTCCTAACAGACTATTCTTGTAAGTGTAAAAATTGAATGAAAGACTCTTGAAAACAAGTAACTTATTCGGTTGAGAAATACATTCGTGACATTTTCTGACATATTATAGCGTCAAGCCCTAGATTTAGAAAAGAAGAGGTAGAAAGGTAGACAAGATGCAATTTCTCATCTCTCTTCTAAGTAGCTTCTGGTTTTCACAGGCAACCTATGTCTGAACCGTGTCTTTTACACTGCTACTTCGAGTTAGTTGTTTCAATTTTTGATCATTAAGTTGAAATTTTAATCTTGTCAGGAATC
The DNA here is from genome assembly GCA_013365365.1 of Cruorifilaria tuberocauda. Classification (NCBI taxonomy): domain Eukaryota; kingdom Metazoa; phylum Nematoda; class Chromadorea; order Rhabditida; family Onchocercidae; genus Cruorifilaria; species Cruorifilaria tuberocauda. The sequence goes on from JABVXU010000024.1 coordinate 199,928, forward strand.
CTCCTGGGAATTTAAGTTCTTCAAAATGTTATTCTATAAAAGTCAAGTTTATTTGAGTCCGTTATTGTAAAAGAATAAAATTATTCGTTATGAGAAATTGTCTGGTAATTCAATTATGCTGTAGAAAATTTTGGTGCGTGTTCGAAGCTAAATGGCATAAAATGTCCAGTGGAGACAGTCAAGGAGCAATACCAGTCCCAGGACCAGTCGTTGCACAATCTTTAGAAGCTTGGCAACAAAATACGTTAATATTTATATTTTCGATTACTCATTACCAGTGCAAGAGCTGCATTTCTTCTTTAATTGAAATCAAGTGAATTAACGAAATGCTTCCTTGTTGAAACTTCAGCTAAATTACAATTTATATGATTGCTAGGATTGATGTTGGAGGATTAAATGGATCGGTATCGAAATATGCCCGGATGGACGCAATGAGACTTAGAATTGGTGAGAGTGAAGATCCTGGATCAGATAGTAAAGAGCGATTCGCACGTGAGAATCACAGTGAAATCGAACGGCGGAGGCGAAACAAAATGACACAATATATTAATGAACTTGCTGAAATGGTACCTCAGTGCGCTGCACTTGGTCGTAAGCCGGATAAGTTAACTATTCTACGAATGGCTGTATCCCACATGAAGGTTATTTAGCTTTTTCATGGCTGATTGAATAATTTCATAGACTTCGCATGTTAAACTTATCAAACTGCTTGAGGCAGAATTTTATTATAACATTTGCAGGTTTCTTATTTTTTGTTAAAATACTTTTGGACTTATTAACATATGTTAAGGTGGTCATCTGTTACAGGCGATTCGTGGTGGTTCGCAAAATGAAGCGTCGTATAAACCATCTTTTTTAACAGATCAGGAGTTGAAACACCTAATATTGGAAGCAGCCAATGGTTTCTTGTTTGTTGTTTGTTGCGATACAGGAAGGATTCTTTATGTAGCCGACTCAATTGTTCCTGTTCTCAATATGCGCCAGGTTCTTATCAGCAAAGCTCTTTGAAATGATTTATTAAAAAGTTGTCAATACTCAAGTTTTCAATCAAATATCTGATATTCTTCTCAGACAATCTTAGCTTATCTCCCGATGAAATAAGACAGTTCAGTTTATTTGTTAATAGGATGCAAATACAAATTGGCGGATATTGACATGTTCTGTGTATTCTGTCTTATGATATAGGATTTTTTATTACCATAGTATTTAATAAGTTGTCATTGAAAAAAATCTTCGCTAATCACTGTTAAAAGCATTTAAGTTTTGCTGCCCGGTGGAAGACAGGTTTCATTTTTTTCGTTTTCTGATTCCGTTAATCATCGATTGGAACTGTGAGTACTTGAGGATGATTGGCTGCATCATGTTATTTACGATCTGATACACCCTGACGACATGGAAAAAGTGAGGGATCAGTTATGCGGAAGTGAAACAAGTTTGAATCGAGTTCTTGATTTGAAAACTGGTACTGTCAAGAAAGAACAAGGTTCTATTCGAGTTCACATGAGTTGCCGTCGCGGTTTTATTTGTAGGTAAAGTTGTTATTTTTGGCTGTTATCTGGCTTGAAGTTCTTGGAGCTAAAATTAATATGCTCCATATCATGTTTCATTGGGTTTCATTCTTATATTTAATGAGCCAATAAATTTCAGTTTTTGAGTGGTAGATCTTCTGAGTTCTATTTGTTGAGGAAAAAGTAAAACCAGGAAAAAAAAAAACGAACACTCTACAGTACGCTCTATATACAGCGTGATATAAAACGAGATCAAGAACATCAGTCTGAATTATAAGAGTTGACATTAAATGGTTGTTGATATCTTTGAAAATTTTTTCCTGTTTTGTGCACAGCAACATTTGGTGTTTATGTGTTTTACCTAGAATGAGACTGGGACCATTGGAACCTCTTCATCGTCTTTGCAATCGGCGGCCCATTTTTACTCATAATGGACAGAATTATGTGGTAGTACACTGTACCGGTTACATTAAGAATTCGCCACCGAGTGGTCTTGGACTTGATTCACCGCTATCGAGCTGTCTTGTTGCTATTGCACGATTGCAAGTTGCCAGTATGCCGATTAGTAGTGAACAGAATTCTACTTCGCAGTTTTCAGTAAGACTTGCAGAGGATGGAAAGGTAAACTTATCCGTTATGTTTTTTTCTAGAATTCTAATTTCTTTTGTTATGCTTATCCATGGATCAAAGCTTACTGTTTATTAAGTGGTTTTTCTAGATAACATTTGTTGAACAGAGAGCGGCGACTCTGTTGTCTATGCCCACGGAACAAATATTGGGACGTTATTGGTGGCAGATTGTACATCCTGCAGATGAACAAACTGTGCAGGATACCTTCATGCATATTATCCAAGTGAGTGATAATCTGTCATCAGATGTTTTTTAGATTTTCGCCTCTTTACTTTCCACTGATGAGATATGAAGCTCTAAGCATTCTAAGCATTTAGTCTAGTTTGGACAATTACTGGGTCTGTACTTATGAGCATATTTCAATAAATCTCAATATTTTCCTTCGTTATACTTTACCAGTCATTATTTTGAAACTTTGACTGTTTCAGAAATAAGTGGAGATAATATACCCACTTACTCGAGTCGTTCTGTTTTAGCTTTGATTGCATTATCTTGTAGGATCAAGGTACACAAATATCAGTTCGATTGAGAACGCAAACAGATTTCATTCCATGCGCAGTCAGCGCACATAGATTTCTAAACCCGTATTCAGAGCAATTTGAATATGTGGTTGCTACGCATATAATAATTCCAAATGATAGTGAAACTTGGCAAGCCGGTTCCCAGGTAAATTGTTTTATCAGCAGAAATGGATTGCAAATTATTTAATTTTCATATGATATAGGATTAATTATTTATGCTTATGAGGATTGAAGCAGAGTGACAAACAGGGGATAGTTTTAACAATATTAATGTTTTGCACAAAGGTCCACTAATCATCAGTCTCATTATCAGCTCTGTTGATTTTATAACTTTAGGTGTTTCCAGCAGCACCATCTGATTTCGATCCATCGCCAGGTAACGAATGGTCCTCTACTACGAGTTTTGGGTCAGATAGTGTTGTACTTGGCACCAGAAGACATATGTGGAGTACGGAACAATGGGAACAATATGGTCAAAGGTAATGAATGGGATATATATATATATATATATATATATGAGCTTTTGCATTAAATAATTTGCTAATTATGGTGATATTTCATGTTTTCGTTATGAGACTAGTTCATTCTCTGTGAAGATATATGCATAAACTTGTAAAGGAAGATATTCGATAATAAATCTGTATAAAAGGTTGTGGTACTGTGCGGCAGAAGCAACTGCAAGCATACATTTTTGAATCCCTGCTACTTTTATCAGAAACATTTAAATAAATGGTTAATGATAAAACATTATAATATATACAATTCTTTTTATATATTATAATGTTTTTAAAAAAGATGTTTTTAAGAAAGAAATTAGGATTTAAAAATTTCTTCATAAAATGTGGAAACATTGGCTGTCGGTATTGGGAACTCAGAAATTCAAGTAAAGATGTATAACTTTTCCAACTGAACGACCGTGATGAGATAAGCTTCGCAAGCGTAATCGTTTGGCTAAATATTCAAATGGAAGATTCAACTTCTTGTGAAAGTAGATTGTCGGGATGAATAAGTATCAATGTGAATCACTAATATTTTCATCAACTAACGATGACACGTATTCCGTAGCTGATAATTCGGCGGTACAATGGCGCGAAAATTTCTTTTGTGACAATTTAGATATGTTCAATTCGGTACTGATATTTAGCATGGGATTCCACATTCCCTGCACTGAAGCAATTTGCGCAGACTGTCGCGAAACCAGATCAACCACTGGAAGACCACTTCGAGTTCGTAATAGATTGAGATGTCTTCCTACTTGCTCCGCATCGAAATTCTTCAAAACAATCTGAATTATGCGTCCATTTCCATACTCCGCTCTTGCTACCGGAATATTCTGTCTGAAAAGAAATAGCACTATATTCAAATTAATCATATAGAGGGATACACCTGACATGCTTTTTTTCTGTAAATGAATCTAGGACTACACAGAACGTTCTTCAATTGTACGAGAATAGTTGAAATGGTATTTTGACAAGATTCGTAAAGATATTCTCACGATCAATTAAGATTTAGAAGATCATAAAATCGCAGATTTCCTTAAAGTGCTGATATTACTATCTAGAAAGTAAAAACCGAGAAGCGTTTGAACAACATTTTTCGTTTCGCGAAAAGCTTAAATATAAGGACATTATCTGTTTCAAAGAAAGGATGGAACATAGTAATTGGTAGCACTGTTTTTCTGACAAACTAATAATCTTCAAATATCAGTCACATTACGGCTTCCCACTACTCAACGATTTGAACTTGGCGATATCACCAATTGCATGATGATGTATGTCTCGATGTATTATTTACAATACGAGGAATGAGTAGGTTTCATATGTATTTTTCTGATACCTCAGCAATGAAAAGAAAAAATTAGGAAAAAAGAAAATTGACAAACCTGATGGGCTGTACGTAAACGACTACAGAAGGATTCTGTGATGCAAACTGAGATAATAATCCACTACTGATAAAGTGTCTTACTCCCGAGCTGCATTCATTCTTGCGGCAAAATCGAATGGTAATTCGATGTAGTTGGGAGATATATTTAGTTGCACCGTTATTGAACGGTGTACAAGGATAACCACTCATACGCCAACCATAGTTTAAATGCATCGCTGCCGTATAACATATCTTAATCCTATCTACGCGTGGTTTTGATGGCATTGTCCTATCTACAACAAGAACTCATCAATAAAATTTGCAGTCGGATAATAAGTATGCATACAAAACAACACCCATTAAGTTAAGCAATATGATTTATTGGGAGTAATATCTAGTAAGAGAATTTTGCGGATATGAAGCTAACATTCCGTTTCATATACAGTGATCGTGGAGTACTAGAAAATTATTCCACATAAACTACCAATTTTTCATCCAAATAAAATTGAAATTATTTCTGGTGATAAAAAATAACATTACCTTAAAACACTTCGTAGCAAATGCTGAACGGAGGAGATAGCAATAGCGGGATGAGCGGTTTGCATATCGAGGGCGTTAAATGCAGTTAAAATCAACAACGAGTTGCTCTTAGCCAGAAGTTCTGAGGTGTAGGGGTCCAGCTTGGATGAAGCGTAAGAGGTAGTCGACAATGTTGGAAACTTCGATAGGTTGAAAAGTATGCGTATGTACGAATAAAGTAGACATTAAGGAAGTGTGATGGGAGCGGATGGCGGTACAATTCCAAAGCGCTGCGAGCTTGTAAAGAAAAAGAAGAAGAAGGAGAAGCTGGATAAGAATGTAGCGAATGCTACACGGTGGCGACTATGTCGACTAAGCCAGGAACCACTAAAGAGACCGATTGTAGCATGCAAATTGGGCAAGTATGTGATTTATTAATTTTAGTTGGTAAAATTACTAGGTATTTTATGTTTGATTTGCTCTGGCATTTCTTACTATTAGTTATCTCGCTAACATTTTTCTTTTTCTGTATGGAAAAACTTTCATTAAAAACAGGAAGAAAAACTCTCTATTTCTGTATTTTCCCGTTGCGACTAGCAACATGATTGTTTTTTGACAGTGGTTTGCGATAAAAGCTCTGACAGTAGGAAAACATTTTTGTTGTTGAGCATGGAAGGTCTTTACTTGCTGACTTTGGATGTAAACTAATAATTTTAACTTTTCCTTATTGTCCTGATGTTTCAGCTTATATAATAAAGAAGAAGTTCTCAATGCTATTTTATCGAAAAAAATTGGTGAATGCGAAGTGGCAAAACACATTAAAGGTTTGAAGGATATTAAGGAAGTAAAGCTAACGGATAATAAAGAATACAAAGAGAGTGGAGCTGACAAGGGAGATATATATAAGGACCATAATATTGCGCCATTTTGCTGTCCAGTTACGGGGATTTCAATGAATGGCAATTATCCGTATGTCCGGCACTTGTGCTTTTAAGGAGAAATATAGAATTATATAGAAAAAATATAGAACTCTATTTTACCATTCGGATTTGTATTTCTTTTGTGTCTGTTTATATTTCATATCGTTTATATAATGAGAGGAAAATGATCTCTTTAAGCTATATTTTAATAGTTTTTCTTTTTATTTTGAAATTTATAGCACATATTTTGAAAACCAAATATCTATGTTTGAGGAATATCGCGAGATTCTTTGAGTCACTTCCTTTAAATTGATCGTCTTTCGTGACTTGGTCTAGAAACCTCTAGTTAAGCTCCTTTCTTTACAGGAAAAATTTACGTACAGTTTTCTCCAGCAATATACGTATAGAAGTTGACAATTTTTTATCGTCTAAAAAACAGTGCTTCAGATTCACCGTTAATTGGCGATGTGGATGTGTCATTTCGGAAAAAGCAATTGAAGAAGTGAAGCCAGATGTATGCCACGGTTGTGGAGGACCATTCAGCAAAGATGACCTTATTCTACTTAATCCTCCACCAGATGTCCTTGAGATTTACAAGAAGTTGGAAGAGGAACGATTAAAACGAAAATTAAGCAAAGCATCAAGTCAGTATATGCGGTAGCGTAGTTATATGTACAAGGAATCATGAGAATTGAAATCATAATTTTTTTACACCAGTCGACATAATTTATAATCTAGTATTAGATCATACGGATAAAGTTTAAAGTTAGTCTCCTGTGGATACAGTTATTTGAGAACAAAATTTAATTTAAAGAGTGAGGTTTCAGATATAAAACCACAATGGTAAATATACTATAACCTCCCCTTATGGAAATATGTTTTAGGGTCGACAGAAAAAAAGCAGAGTACGTGTAAAATGGAGGAGGTTGAGACTACTCAGAAAAAAGAAATAGTAAGAGAGCATAAAAGAGAGGCGGTGACGTCAGCTGATTTTAAAAGATTGCTTGGAAAAGCGGAAAAACGAAAATCCGATAAAATTAGTTCGATTCAGGATTCAAATGCATCTGCAGCATACAAATCATTGTTCACGACATGTGAAGAGGCGAAACATAAACCAGAACCACACTGGATAACACATAATCCACTCTTTTACTGATATGTTGTAGATAACTATGATTAAAACATTCTTATTTATGCTGCACTTTTTTATGCTATTTATGCTGATAGAAGATTTAATTCATCGATAATTTCATATCATAATTCATCCTTGAAAAATATGGGCCGACCATTTCATTATTTAATCCTTTTCACCTAGATGAGAATTTGAGAAGTCAGAGCGAAAACCCACTGCTGAGCTCCTGTGCTTTTTACTAATTTGCAAGTTTCCAGTACCTCTCCAAATGTGTTTTAATTCAGTATAGAATTAAAAAAGAAACTACGTAGCCGTGAGACAGGAATTTTGACTGGAGAATAGACGGAACGATTTCGCCTGGATAGCTGAACTGCTACTCATTTTTCGTTTGCCTAACTTCTTCTTTGAAGCGATATAGAGCTGCTGAAAGAAATGGCTTTTAACATTCATACGGAATTCCATGTTAATTGATCAGAAATGGTTAAAATAGGTTAATTGGCGTTTCACGTTTAGCAATCGAAATTTCCTTACCTTGCAAAACATTATTGGTTCAACTTTCTCGTCATAACCAACGAATTTTTTAGCAGCTGAAACAATTACTGGTCGCATTCGCTCGCACAAACGCTGTACATTATTTCTGAAATAAATATATTGATATAATTTTATACTATTTCCAAAATACCAGTTCACTTGATCATCATATCTAACTCTAGTAACAACTACCTTACCTTTCAGCGTATTGGTAAAGATCATAGACCGAACAAAGCAGGTGACTCTCCACTGCATTATTTCTTATCTTTCTCTGTATGCAATCGAAAAGTCGGGTCAAACTACTACGATAAAGCATCACCAGATCTCGTTTTAACAAATAATCACTGAAAAGGAAATGCATTCTTTATTTCTAATTCGTAATTACTGGTAGGCGGAAAAAGCTCTATTGCGGTAGAGAGACATGAAGATTTCATTTCTAAAGCACAGTCATGTCCTCAATGAAGTTGAAGAGGAAAGGAGAAAAGTTTACAAGTATTTAGAGTTAAAAATTTTTCAGTTCTTTACTTATGTTTTACTTTATAAATGCAAGCTGAGTTAGAACATGAAATTACTAAGTCCTGAGCGAAACTAAAAAAAACTGCTTAATTCACTTCCAAGAAATAATTCCTATAGTGTTTTTATCAATGACGTGTATCACTTACGTGTTATTACAGAAATCCAATGTGCAGAACGTATGGATCAAAATGACAAGAGTTTCGAAATCATCCAGCAAAGAGGATAAATATATTGCTAATGCGCTTATGCGAGCAAGGTGGTATTGAAGCGCGTCGCCCCGATCAATATCTTCACAGGAAATCGTTATCACATTCTACAAGCAATTCCTGGTGGAACTTTTTCTTAATTTGAGAATGAATTTCAAAGACTGAAAATAACCTCAAATATGTTGTCTGGATTGAAATTAGTCCTTTTTCTAGTCAGAAAACGACCGAATAGATAATTCGATGCTTCCTGAATATTTCCTTTGTATAGGGCTAACTGCGACAATCGATAGTATGATTTGAAGTGTGGAAATCTGAAACAAGATATAATCGGCTGTTTAATATATTAGAGTGGAAGAAAATTGAATTTGTGATTGAGGAAAAATTCTGGAAAAATTCCGAAAATTTTTGAAAGTCTGCTACTGCACATAATTGGAAAGGTAATGATTATTAAATATCTTAAATATAAATAATAAAATTAAATGGTATGCGCCACTGCAAACCTAAGGATACAAATGTTGAAAGCTTCTTCGCAGAGGTGCAGAATTTCCAATTTGAGTGCGGTCCGTTCTATCAAATCTTCGAGCACTCCTTGCACAATATCAGTCGATTCCGTGCAGCTATACATGAGATTACTGACAACTGCTTTTACTTGTGGACAATGCGAAAATTCGTCACTACCTCTTTGCTTACAAACACCGTGACTTCTGAAACAAACGTCACATTTCGTGCATAAAAAGCATACATCTTTGAAAACTATTTGAATTTTAAGCAAACGGACAAAATCTATGAGTAAGAAGAGTTTAAAATATTTTCGGAATTCCAACTGATTCCGCCTTGTTACATCAGGAAAGCTCATTTTACCAAACTTCCCGAAATTTAGTGCTGAAAGCTAGAAATTAAAACGAAAATCTAACCGGAAGCATAAAGCAAAGGCGCGCATTAACATCAAATTCTCTCGGTCCCAGTCTGCTTCCCTTTCCAGTAAATACTTCACCAATGAGGCATAAGCACGATAATGAATCTATAACGATATTATATCTCATCTAACTACTGGATCAATCTTTGCTGCTTTCCCATATACTAAGAAATACACTGAACTTTAAGAGTTCTTTTGTTCTGTTTCTCTATGCCAAATAACGAATTAATAAACCTCGATTGCTTCAACATGCTCTTGCCTCTTGGTATTGATTCTGCTTGGATATTGGACTCCTGCAGCTTCTAGTTGAAGAGCCGATTCATAATAATGATGAAATACCTAAATAATCCGTCTAAATCTCATTCAGTCGCTTTCGAACGTTAAACAAAGGGAACATTCAAAAACTCGATTTAATTTGGACTCAGGAAATTCAATTTTATTTCAATTAAAAAAATTACATCTTCAAGAGCGTTTCCACATTTCTCTGCAATTTTGGCCAAGAAATAGTGACATCGCCATTTATCTACATCACCATCCGGCAAACGTGATATGCAGATCTGAAACTGATGTCGACTTTCTTCCAAAAGACCCTTGATTCTGCGCTCAGCCCATCGATGCCGGATATCATCCACGGAAAGCTAAATTTTCTACTTTATCAAATGCACCGGAATACTAGGATTTTTATATTATATTCGCCAAACCTTGTCTCTATACCGACGTATCCGAGAATTGATTTGATATAAAGCGCTACCAAAATTGAATATAACATATCGGTCAAATGGATCAAAAAAAAGAGCCATTCGGAAAGAAAAAACACTACAATCAAAGTAGAGGGACATCTCATCTTCATCCACCTAGAAATATCAACGATTAAGTTAATTACAAAATCGGTGAAATCAAATCTACTTTCTAGAGAGAAAGAAACATAAATGCATGGTTTTATTTTTATAGCGTGTAAACCAACTGACCAAATGGTAGACAAAGACATGAATCAAATTGAGCAGAGCATAACAGTACTTATACTAAGATTAAAATATTTGTGTCACAAAGTTGGATCAGCGGCTTATATCTCTCTTAATAAGAGAAAAATTTGCCGTAAAGAAAACCGAGGTAGCAGCAATAGCTAGAACGGTCCAGTCCCAAAAAAACACTTCTTTGGGTAGTGTAGGAGAAGCACAAAGAAGGAACAATTTAGCGTAGTACACAGCGTCGTCAGCTTTGTGATTACGATATGAATGTAATGCCAGTTGATAAAAAACTCCTGATCGGAGCTGAGAATTTTCTGTACATCGAGGCCAATCTGCATGAATCTCTGTTTGGGCAATGAAACGATCGAATGCGAACAGCTGCAAAATGAATTGATACTGCTTTTCCGTTGTTTATTTCAATTTCTAACCAATTTTTCAATTCTAACTTTTCATTTTTCATAATAATAGCCTATTCCCATTCCACCTTTTATTTTATAAAAGGATTATAAAAGAATGTTTCTCTTGCAACTATACAAAAGCAAAAATGTATACGCAACATCACTTTAAAATATTTGAAACGTGCTCATTACCTTATTTCTTTCATTCTCTGTAGGCTCCATAAATGAAGATGCTTTTTTTTGCACAAATTCAATCAGATCAAAAGAACAAGTGCCATCATAAGGAGGTATTTTATCAGGTAATAGCAACGACAGTACGTTCTCAATATCTTTCAAATTTGGCTCATGATTGTGTGTGCCACCATGTTCTTCTAATTGTCTTTTACGTCTCGATGGACACCTCAACAGTGAAACAGTGTATGAAGTAGTTTAAAAATTTCGAACAACTTTAAACTCCATCTCCAAATTAATCTCTTAATGATTTACCCATATAAGCAAAACAGACACTGATGTACTTCATCTATGAAAGCACGACTTTGTTCCAAGCATTCTCGTGTCGAAAGAACCTCAACGACTGCAGGATGAGCCCGAATTTTTGAAAATTCGTTCAAAATAAATAGTGGGAAACTATGCTGAAAATATAAAACATGATAAGTCTTAGTTCAACATTATTTTTATGTAAACCATGTATAGTCTGGAGATGTAACTGCTAAAATAAACCTTACACAATTTCACTATTTTAAAACTCGAAAGCTCGAAAGTAGAGGTTTGAAGCCACATCTATTGTCGATGATATGCAAAGCAATTCGTAAAGTTCATCGTAGCAGAAGGAAACTTTATATAGTGACTACTAGTGACATATATCGCATTCTTCAGAATTTTAACTAATTAGGAATTCAGAAAAAAACAACACATCATCAGCGAAGCACTTGTCGTGTTTTGCTATTATTTCATGCGCGGTGACTAGAATATTCAACGCCGAAGTAAGCATTTGACAACCACCGTCATATAATGCGGATAGTGTTTCCACTGTGTGTTCTCCTTCCAGACAGTAAGCACAACGGTACAATATCAGCCAAACAGCAGTATCCTAAAAAGCTTCACTGTAAAATACAAAAATACTTAAATTTACTTGTTTACCACCGAGTATGAATTCATAAATATTTGAAATAATACGTACTGATTCATATCCATCGAGAACAAGGAGGTGAACAATGCAATGCACTAGATTAGAAATATTTTCTAGGCAGATATTTTCTATAGCAAGTCGTTTCAACCTTGTAATTACTTCTTCAGTTCCAGCAAGTCCTCCAGTAAAATCTAACAATCTGCAATTTCAAATAACTTAGAGTGGAATTTTATTTTGAATTTCCTTTATGCTACACAAAAATATACCTGCTAATCCATTCAGATGCACCATCCATATTATTTAATTCAAGATATGAATCAATTAGAATCATCGCTGTTGAAAGGAGAGCAGTGCGATCAACATCCTTCCAACTGAAGTTGTCAATGATGATGCTGACTACCTAAAAGACTGGCTACCATAGATAATTTCTAGATCAAAATCACTTCTAAATATAAATTGTAATTTAGATTTATATGATACAAAAATTACAAATCCTTCTTCACTTTTCAAACTATTTTTTAGAAAGGTTTCATTAAATTTCTAGAATATACTATACTTCCTTGCCACAAATATTTACTATAAATTACCTCATCAAACTGACGACTATCGAACAATCGTTGAATGGCTTCAAGGCTTTCCCGACGTTCTATTTGAGCAGTGAGATTCTGAACCGTATCCAAGTTAATTAATTCATGTCCACTAATCAGTGATTGGTAACTAAGTTCAGAATTATATCCAGATTTCAACGTAGTCAATAACATCCGCAGATAATTTTTACAAACCTAAAAAATGTTGAATGCTAAGACCGAACAATAGTCTTAAACAGAAGAAAAACATAGATTTTAGATAATACCAATAAACTTGCTAGTTTTCTTACAGATAGCTTAAGCAAAAGAATTATGGAAATAGCTGTACCTGAAAAGGGAAAATATTTGTACCATTTACCGCAATTGACCAAAGTATTCGAACGCGTAATTCCTTTTTCAGAGATAAAGAAAGTGAAGAGTAACAAACAAACATCGCTTTTTCGGCGCCTAATTCAGCCAGCATAGTATGAATAGGAAGAAATTCACCGCCACGAATCATTGAAGTATTACCAAAACTATTAATCCATCGTGCATAACAGCCAATAATAACCTAAACGAAAACTGAGCAATATTTTTCCAACAGAATAAATAATATTTCTGAATGAGTTTCCGGTGAACAGTTAATAGGTTAAAAAAATCAGTATTTGTAATCAGGAGAAATACTGATATCGAGAAAGTTATCAATTTTCTGAAATTTAATCGACGTAGTTCGTTGCAGGTAACGGTTAATTAATCAATAGATCACTGGTGATATACTAAATTATCAGAACCATTGAGTATATATAAATTGAACGAAAGCTTTCTGGCTTGTACAGCTTTTCTTAATGATCTGAAGCAAAACCACAACCGTAGTACACAGACTGATGTTTAATTACGAAAAATATCCCTTTAATGAAGAGACAATTTTTATTAGCTGTTCACATCTCAATGGATCGGAAATGATAATCTCAACGGCCTGTAAGCAAATTTCACCTACAAATTATCATATTATTTTCTATCCTCTCTTTCTAATCTCGTTCTGATTGTTTCCGGACCAATTGTGGGATCACTGGACATCTATTCTGATTCTTTTAAGAAAAAAAAGAACAAACTTGGAATAGACAGTTTAATAAAACTATAAAACTCTTTCTATCATTCTCACCATCATTTTCATTCCACCTTAGCACTCGCAACTTTTATTCGAAAATGAGTACCTCTCGTAGGTGATCAGTAATAATAATACAAAAGCAGTTCTTCGAATACCAAAAGAGTAACTGCTCCAAAATTTCAAAAATTCGTCCATTTCCATCCATAAACTTGCTTGCAATGTATGTGACGCATCTACGCAATGACGTTCTATCATCCATCAATACGTGTAATGGAGCCCTTTTTACAGGTAAGCCTGCTAATGCTGACGGTTTCATCGATAGAAGTGGAACAATAGAGGATTCTTGCGCGCATGAATAATTCAGCAGCTGAAAAAGTAACCAATAAACTAATTAATAAGGAAAAAAGAGTACAAAAGTAAATTGTAAATTCAAGCCGAATAATAGATAGTATTAAGCAAATAAACTTATAAACATACTGAAGCAATCAAAATCTTATCATTTTCTGAACCGGATTCTTCAATGTTAAATTCTGCACGAAAACGAACAGAACGTCGCCTCCAGTCCAAACCAGAATCTGACCGTTTTCGCTTTCTAAGAGGTACATGAAATAATAAACACATTTATTTAACAACAATAATGTATGTCAATCAGATATAGCATGCTTCTTACTGAAATACGAGTGTACATCGATGCGATTAAATAGTTATTCATAAATTCACGAATTATATCGTACTAATGATATAATATGTAAAAACAAAAATTTCTTTTACTGAAAATAGATATAAAAATTTTGACAATAATTGTGATTTTAACCCACATGAATCTAAGTACAAAATGATTACATGCATCAGAAAATATATAAAAATTTTTAGTAAAAATTCATGTGGATTAAAAGAAGCAAAAGTTAATATAACTTACAATATTCGAAATAGGTTGGATAGCTTCCGCGGATACAATTTTATCAATTAAATCCTGGATTATGTTAAAACAATCCATGAAATTATTAGGAACAACATGAACAATCTCCTCGAATTCATCTATACTCGTACCACATATCATTACAGCTTGTTTTGCGAACTGCAGAAATATGTTGCTAGAATGTTCTATCATATTTAATATTTTGAAATTTTTAATTTCTTGGATCAAATTTTGAAATGAAATTTCATATCTTACATAGATGTCTGCATGTAAGACAACATAAAAAATTACATAAAAGATCACAATGATGTCACTCAGGAATATTCCGCTTAATGTGCTAAGACAGATAAAGTCGCGCTATCAATATGGGATCATAATTCCTAGCAGAAGCATAGATGAATAAAAATGGTAAGCGACTTACACTGGAGAAGGATTCGATGCGGTCATATACGTCACACAAATAAATCCCTACTTCTGCTAAGCTGAAAGATGAAGCGCAATATTTTTAAAAAAAGGAGGAAACTGATAGAAGCAAAAAAAGATTAGGTTTGCAAGTGGCAGTGATTAGACATACTTTGAACAAGTGCTTACGTCTACCATTACTGGTTTGAACAAAGGTTCAATGTCAGTGATAGACTTTCCAACATTTGTGACTTCATTTAAAATCTGCAAATTAACGTTTAATTTAACTTTTTGTCAAAGTGATTTAAATTCTTGAAAGTCCACAAATTGAAAAAAATCCGGCCTTACTTTTCTACAATATCCTATTTTAATTAACTTCCAAACTTCTCAAACTTCCTTGATTAAGTCATTGTTTACTTCCCCATGAACAAGAGCTTGGATAGATTGAACGATACACCACGTTTCAAAAATAAAAATTTAATTAAACTGCGCACTAATTTGCTTTTACTACACAAGTTAAAACATTATTCTAAACTGTTTTGATACATGTTAAAAACAGAACTGAATCAATAAAATTGTGAAACATGAAAATCAGCTAATTTGAAGGAAAAAAAAACGAAATGCGACATCAACAAATTGAAATATGAATTAAAGAGAATACAAAAACAGCCAATAAAATTCACCAATTTTTTTTCTTTTTCCGTTATTTCCATAGCATTATTATCCTGTACAAAAACCGGGTCTTCATTGAATATCTGACGACATTTCATTTCCCAATAAGGACTTGTTTCTCTAATGATTTCTTTCAAAACTCGTCCCAAGAAATATGTCTTGTCGTATTCTAATGCCGATTTTATTTTCAGGAGACAATCTGGAAAAGCCTAATAGATAATGGTCATCATGTCTCTTTCAGGAAGTTTGGTTATGACTAAAGTGCAACTTTAGACACGACATATGCTGCATCAAATAACTGAAACCAATTCAGTTTAATTATCAGTTCATTATCAATCTGTTTTCAATTAGCATTGCTATCTTCAGTTAGCAAACCTATCACTTTCGAACTGAGACATATTTAACGAATTTATTTCACTCTATTGTTACATTTATTTACAAAATATTGTCTTTTTTTGTATTTAAATGTTTTCAGAGTATTGAACTTCAGTAATTATTTATTAAAATATGCATTTGAACGACTGAATCAATTCTCGAACACTCAGATGAGCATTTTACTAATCATTATATGAGAAATCATGGGACAGAATTTAAATACGAAATAATGTTTAGCATCTCAAATGCATTGTATTTCATTAAATGGATGAGCAGAAAAATTTTCGAGCCTGGCGATAATTTTAAAAATATTAAAAACCTTCAAACAGATTGGCGTTATACAAGGCGATAAGAATCCCACGAATAACACTCCAGGCAGAGGAACACTTTCCGAATGCATACAGTGCCATAGACCAATCACGTACTTTCAGGGATTCTTCTCCTACATATTTCCATAAATATTCATCATTCGGATATACAGTTAAAGCCTGCAGCATGAAAAGATAAAAAGAAAACCTTAGTAAGAACCGGACTATTTTGACAAAATAAAAATATGCACAAAAAACTAACCTTGGATTATTATTTTCGTGATTTTTGCCAAAATCAATTTTTCAATATTTTCAACTACTGAAAAACTAACTTTTACTTAACAGAGAAATATTGGAAAAACTAATGATAAAAACGAAAAAACATTAAGATGAACTTACGCTTAACAAGTGATCTATTGGATCGTCTAGAAGTCGACCAATATTAAAGTGCAAGGAAGAAAAAAGGCGAGCCATAGCCGATACACGAGACTGGTTTGCACAAGCTTCTTCTCTGGCTTCATCCCAGTTGAAAAAATTAATATTAACCTTAAACAAATGTAATAATAAATTAAATAACATAAATAATAAGCTGAACAAATATTTAAGTAATAATGAAGTCAGAGTCAACTAAATAAATCTTTCACACTATCATGTGATACTAAATACAAGACCTCACAGAAGTATTCAGCAGCCCTTTAGTTGAAAGAAAGGAATATGAAAGCCTTCTAAGCCTATATCGCTGGAATCAGGAAATGTTAGTATGCTGACTTCAAATTTTTGAAGAATTGGATGTTGGAGAAGTTTTTCCATTATTGTAAGCGCTTTCTGCTTTCGACCATCTACAACAAGATAGAGAGCCTTCGTATAATCAGCTTGCAATGAAGCTTCCTGTAATTAAATTCATTTCCTATTTGCTATTACACATTACTTACCATACTTGGCATTAATAAAACTTACAACTGCTTCTTCAGTTTGTGCCCCGTCATCCACAGAATCCCAAACATTGATATCATCAACTCCATCATCATCGCTACTTTTCTCTTCACTTTCATTTTCACTATTACTTTCTTCGGCTGAACTTTCATCACTTTCTGTATTGCTTTCCTCCTCATCCTCTTCCTCATCGTCACTACTGTTTTCCACATCATCTATTCGCACTGCGTCACTCGGTTCTGCCATCGATTTGTAAGCCAGAAATCTCTCGAACTTAAGGTGAAATTTCAGTCTTGCAATTTACACTGGACTGTAATTTTGCTATCAGAAAGTTTCCAGCAGTATTAGGAAGTCGTTTGACATTATCAATGTTAATTGGCGAACTCTAGTCAAAGAACACAAAAATTCTTGAACTAAAAGTAAAATTACATCTTGCCAAATAAATGAACATACTAGCGGAAAAAAACTGAGCAGGAAAATATAGCACGTGAAGTACGTCAACCGAATCGTAAAAATTGTAGTTTTCTGAATTTATTACTTCAAATATTATCTTTCATAAACTTGTTCGATCAGATGAATAGGCCATGAAACGATAATTCATTTTGTTGAAGTGTGTTAAAGATCACAATAGACATCATTAATAAAACAGACAGAATGCAATACGAGTTGGCACGAATGTAAGGGTATATAAAAAAGTATGTAAAAAATTCCATTTGAGAATCCTGCAATAGTATACTATAAAAACTATGTATTTTAAAGGATATAGATAGGAACTTTACTATGAAACATTCTCAAACATTGCATGCATTAAATACATCATTGATAGCATTTATAAAAAAGGAACTTCAATAATAACAAATTAATAAAGTCCTCGCCATATAATTTTCCCTATAACGACATTTCAATACGATTACGACAATAGTAATCTCCAATGAAACGGTAAACATGAGACGGAGTGAAAGTAGATGTATGTGATATGTACTGTAATATAAGCTCTGCGGAGATCAGATCGAAGAGAGGATTCACAATTTGAGCACCTTCCATTTCTTTCATTTCTGTGAAAGGTATCACATCAGTGGCAGAACCAAAAGAGTGTATACGATCAATATCTGCTACAAAAAACGGAGTAAATTTGTAGAAAGAAGCACAAACTGAAACTGGCACTGCATGTCGTTTAGCTGCTAAACATATCATTAGACACCCTGAAACATTTTTTTCTTTACTTGCAAATAACTTTTCATCATATTGACTAAAAAATAAAACAGTACCTGCTGGTGCCAAACAAGAACCATCCGGGAACACAGCGACAGCAGAGATAAAAACTCGGGTAGCACGCTGCATAGCAGTTAGAACATCCACTGATGATATAGAATCACAATCAATTTCTTCATCTACTACCAATAACCGAAAACTTTTCTGGCTTTTACGAGCTGAATTGAAGAAAGTCCTAAGTGTCGATGAGAGCGATAATGAATGTGTTATGATAACATCAGATGTGCAAATGTGGTCACTTGCCTACAAAAGTAAACATTTTGATTTTTTTCTTTACTTATTTTTCTCCTTAAGTAAATAATGATGGTAATTCCTCAGCAGATTGAATGATACTGTACATTAATAATATTGTGTTCCATTAATTACTCTTGAAAAACTTCGATTCTTACGTAATTTTCATCAATGCTTTATGAATAAAGATTGTGGTTATGGTAATAACGGACATTTTTCTTCGAGAATGGTCTAGTATAAAGCAAAGAAGTACTAACTACCTCTTCTAAATCAAAATTTGGAATTTTTGAACATATTTAATATTTCTTTGGGGCTGTTCTTAGGTGAAAACATTTACCTGAGCGCATATATCTTCGATACAAGTGTCGATTTCGGTTGCAAATTCATTAATAGCAACAACAGTTAATTTTCGAAGTTCTCGTGGATCCATAACTGTTTTACTACTCGGAGATTTCCATAACTCCTACAATATGACACTACTAGTGGAAAAATTGCATTTTAGCAATACAGCAAAGGTACACTGCACACTCTTCAAATTAGGAAATAACGAACATTTAGGGAATCATGGGGTATTAAATTTCCAAATGTAGCATTAGCTTGACCATTTTCTTCACAGATCATCTTGATTACACATAACAGAATGTTTGAAACAACAAACTGGTACGGTAACGCTTCTAACAGACGTTTTCTTTCGGTTTCCAGCAATTCAATGAGATCTCTGAAAAGGATTTCTCGCATAAATATTCCATTATGATTAACTAAATGAGAAGTTTCAAAATGTACTTAATGACATGTCAGAAACACACCAAAAATAATTCCGAAACCCAATCAGGTTTTCTTCCCTTCTACAACCTTTCAAAGCATGATCTTATTACAGTCTACTACTAAGTAAAATAATCACAAGACTCACTGAGCATTGTCGTACTCTCCAAGACCTACGATTTTCCTCACATAAGCTAAAGTATCAACTGCGGTTTCATGAGATGATACTTGTCGCATGCTGAAAATATTCAATTTGGAAGTCTTGCAAATTTTACTTCGAATTTAAATCCACATGAAATAATCATAAAATTGTAGAGTTTTATCTGTTATTTGAAGTGAAAAAAATGCTACTTTCAAATGAATAATCTTCCACTCAAAATTTTTGATCTTCTCCCTCTCATTTTGGATATATTTAAATTTTGAGAAGTACACATACCCATTTTTTTGCCGATGTATAAATAGACGTCGTGCGCTATCTCGATCTACTTCCTTTTTCATTTCATTGTTCTCGGTGCTTTTTCTTACTATATTCATTATTTAATTATAGTATATAATGTTCCTATTTCAGGTGTCTAAAATGATGGAATTAATAAAATAACCGTGTCTTCCTTGCTGCATGACGTTTTGCTTTTACCAAATTACTACTGCTGGAATGAAATTTATATTATACAAAAAAATGAAAAAAAATATTGATAATGATAATAGTAATATTGTGATAATGATATAATATGTGATAATGATAATGTATTGTGATAATGAGAGAAATAACGATTTTAGAATTTGAAGTATAGCAATCGTACAAAAAAAATCTTCACTACAAGCGGCAAAAACAAGTGATATTAAAAGTGATATCAGAAAGAGCCCTAGTCGGAGGAAACGAGATCTATCCCTCCGACTGAAATTCATAGTTAATAATCAACTGCATTGAGAATTCTTCCAGGCCGATTGGTATTTTACGGTAACCCTGTGATGGATTCGGTTAATAGTGATGACGCTTTGTAGTTCAGCGCATCGTGGTACTTAGTGTTAAGGAAAGTGTGAAGGAGGAGAAGTTTCAGACTGAAGAAATGGGCTAGAGAAGAAGAAATTTTAAGTAACTTGTTATGGGTCTGAAACTGCTCATAAAGTAATGAGCACAAGTCGCCATATTAGCCCAAGAAACGTTTTATTAGGGTACGGTGTTACTGAGTTTTGCGGATGAAACCAGAATTTTGAAAATGAGGAACACTACTATAGCATCGAAAGTTGACAGTGATTGATTGGGAGCAATCACCGAAACTGATCTTGCCCAATAGTAAGTTAGCGGAAAACTTCACCGCAGTTTTCTGTGGTTTGGACATTGAAGAAATGCAAAAGCTGAATGAGTGAATATCTTATGAGCTGATCAATCGAGAAAGCCGCCGTCTTGAACTATCACGTTGTCTGCGGAAAGCAGGAGAACACTTCTCGACTGGACTGCGGATGGGAATTGTATAATGAATTGAAAACGGACGATAACCATTTTGATTGAATGGAAAAACTCCAGTACACTTTCAAACTTTTAAAAGTGTCTTTTTCTGGTTTAATTTATTTAAACTTGTTGTGAATACCGGCGAAATCAATGCTCAACAAATTGGTGAAATACGGAAACCTAATATCAGATACACAGTTCGATGGAATGAATTGAAATACACTATTGCTATTTAATTTTTCCTAGAGCCAGCAGAGTTCTGAGTGTTTTCCACGAGTTAATTTCCACGCCCAGAATTAATTTCCACGTTAAAAAACTTAATCTAATGGATAATTTTTTTGCTGTTGTGATCGCTGTTTTAAGTAATAAAAAACATGTCTAAGCTGAGGTATATTGAATTAAAGTTTGCGGCTTGAAATCGCATCTATGGCTGCTGCACGTTGTATTGAGATGTTAAGCGTTACACTGTGTTTTGCAAGATACAAATATATATAGAACAATACAAGATGCAAATACAGATAATAAGGTTGAGAAAAGAGTCTACCATTCACTGACTTATTTTCAATGCTATGTTATATGTCATTTATTTTTTTCTCTTGATATTTCAGGTTCTTATTCACTGTTTGATGATATTGTCCATATAAGAGCTGTACGATTATTGGCAGAGAACCAATAATGTCCTGTTCGGCAATCTTTATTTTGGACTTGAAAGGAAATGTAACTTTTTTGTATAATTTTGTCGCTGAAGAGGCAGTTTTGAAATATTTAGAACGGTATGACGAGATTGATAAAAATAGTAAGAACTAATAGATTCATCTTGATCTAGGTAATAATGTCACGCAACTATCGAGGGGACGTGGAGATGTCCGTAATTGATTCTTTCATGCCTCTGCTAATGGAGAAAGAGGATGAGGGTCTATTAGCTCCAGTGTTGCAGAAGCATGATATCAGCTATGTTTTTGTCAAACATCTTAACATATTTCGTACGTTTCGTACTTCATGACTTGCTGATAGCAAATTTTTCTAATGTAATTCCACTGTATTTCAAATTATCATTATCACTCAGCTTTGAATAGTCGCAATATATGATAAGATTTAAAAGCTGATTTGTGACAGCATATGTATGAAACACTCACATTGGTATTTTCTAATATATTATAAATATAATCGAAGAAGCCATTCAGGTTCAATCAACTGGATAGAAAGTCCATTTTTGTCCTCTAACTTTATATTTGCCATTTTCTGGTTATTTTTAGTTGTTTCGATATCAAAGAAGAATGTGAATGTCGCAATGATGCTTGCTTTTCTGTATAAATGTATTGAAGTATTCAGTGAATATTTCAAGGTTTGTTTGGTTATGACAATCTGCGTTATATCATGTCGTAGTTGAACTGACCATTTTGGTACATTTAAACCATTCTGATTTCCTTTTAAGGATTTTGAAGAGGAATCAGTACGAGATAATTTTGTTGTTTTCTATGAACTTTTGGATGAGATGATGGATTTCGGTTATCCTCAAACGACAGAGAGCCGTATTTTGCAAGAGTAATTGTTTCCCTAGTATATTATAAAAGAAATGGATACGAAATTATTTTTTAGTCACCAAAAGCTAAGTTGTTTAGGTACATTACACAAGAACGATATATGCTCGACATTGCTCCGAGACCTCCAATGGCAGTAACGAATGCAGTTTCTTGGCGTTCGGATGGTTTGAAATATCGCAAGAATGAAGTTTTCCTTGATGTTATCGAATCAGTCAATATGTTGGTGAGCTTAAAATTGAATTGATATTGAGAGACTAATCAAATCTTTTGAATATAAACGAAACGGTTTTTTCATTAAACTTCTACTTATATAGATTTTCCTCCTAGGTTAATGCTTCTGGTTCAGTATTGCGTAGCGAAATCGTTGGAGCGATTAAGATGCGGGTACTGCTTTCTGGAATGCCTGAATTACGTCTTGGACTTAACGATAAAATCCTCTTCCAAACATATTCAAGTGCGTGTTTTTCATTCTATGCATTCCAAATTGTTTTTGTTTTTAAAAAATTTGAGGAATACGACCAAACCGCATACATGTTAGAAATTTGAAATTATCTTCAGGAGGACGAGGTAAAGCTGTAGAATTGGAAGATGTGAAATTCCATCAGTGTGTACGATTATCTCGGTTTGAAAATGACCGTACCATAAGTTTTGTACCGCCTGATGGAGAGTTTGAACTAATGAATTATCGTTTAACAACAACTGTGAAACCGTTAATTTGGGTGGAATCTTGCATGGAGAAGCATGCTCATTCTAGAGTTGAATATATGGTGAAGGTAACTTATTTTACTCTATCTCATCTCTATTGATTTAAATTCAATATGTCAACTTTATGCTTTTTTGGATATTAATTTATTACAACAAGAAATTTTGCTTTAAAAAACTCATAATAACTCATGTTCAGGCAAAATCTCAGTTTAAACGTCAGTCTATTGCAAATCATGTGGAGATCATTATACCTGTGCCCAGTGATGCAGACTCACCTAAATTCAAAACTTCTGTTGGTTCAGTAAAATATGTTCCTGAGTTGAGTGCATTTGTTTGGATGATTCGAAGTTTCCCTGGTTAACGTTTGGAACTTCTTGTTTCATATTTTGTTTTATTTGGAATGTCGTCTTCTAAAAATGTTTTCAATCTAATCATCTAAACAAAGCGGCGAATGATTTTTAGGTGGTCGTGAATATCTAATGCGTGCGCATTTTTGCTTGCCTTCGATTATAGCTGATGAGACGGAGAGAAAACCGCCAATTTCAGTGAAGTTTGAAATTCCATACTTTACAACGAGTGGCCTCCAGATAAGTTTCTGATACTTCGAAAAATTGTCCATTAGTTTGTGTCAAAACTGTTGCGATTATTTTGATTTTAATTTATTTTTCATTCTATATCTTATAAGTTAATTGTTTAGGTTCGTTATCTGAAAATTATTGAGAAGAGTGGGTATCAGGCATTGCCATGGGTTCGTTACGTCACACAGAATGGTGATTATCAATTGCGAATGCAGTGACATATATTAGTTTTTCAACAAGATGAAATGGACAATTTTCCGGAAAATAGTTATCCACGTTTTTTTACATTTTTTTTTCGATTTCGTATTATCTTCTAATGGCCTTTTCTTTTTGCATGTGGCACTCATTTCACTTCATCAGTTTAGTGATTTCCAGGCGTGTACCTTTAAAATGATAGGACTTTAATTTATAACCAGGCAAGAACTTCTACCTTTTTGAAAAAAAGCCTTATTTTTTTTGCGTCTTTATTATACACCCTGATTTTTTCCCTTTAACTTTTTTCTGATTTTATAATATTTCTTCTATTTTGGTGAGATTTTCTGATTGTAAAATCAGGTTATTGTTAAAAAACTGTGATGTATTTCTTGTGCCTTTTTATGCATCGTGGTATATGTCTTTAGCTGGTCATTCCATTATTTGTATATAATTACTGAGCAATTTATATGATGTACTGAAAATTTCGAAACGAAGGTAAAATATAAATTTAATTTGTAAAAAATCTGTATATACAGAATCTAGAAGAGATGATGAAACCTGTGCATAGGGACTTTCAGTCAAAGATAAATGTGAACAGTTGTAAATTTAGCAATAACTGCCTTGAAAATTGATATAGATGTGAGCCAAATGATGACAGGATATTATTAATTCAAAGTAAAAGTGAAACAATTTTTATTAGTTCAAAGTAAAAGTGAAACAACTTTTTACTTTTTAAATATTTGTAAGGTTATTTTAATCAGCTTTCTTCTTTCCTCAATGACTTCATGATGATTTTTATAAAGCAATAATTTCAAGTTTTTTCAAGCTTTCTTGAAGTATTTCTTTAAGCTTGTGTAATCCTCTGTTACCATCTTCACTTCATCGTTCTATAAATCAACGAAGAACTAAATATTCCGCTTTCTTGATAGTGCTTTTTCAGTATTTTCAAATGTGACAATATCTTTTCAATGTGACAAGATCATTTTCTTCCGTTCAAAAATAACAGTAATATTACCCCGAAACTAGAATTATTCTATAAAATATTTAAAAATATGAATAATTGTTATTTCTACATAATAATATGCGATAATAATTATATTCTCATCAATACATATGTACGAAAACAAACATCACCAATTGAAAATTGGAATGAAAAGATTTCAAAATATGAAGGAGAGTATATAATATATCTCAATTCATTAACAATCCGTTCCTCTTCTCTGGCGACATTATTTGTTATGGAAATTAGTGACGTTATTTGTTATGGAAAAAAGATATAGCCACATCTTTATTTTATTCCATTATCACTACTCAAAACTTTTATTTTGTGGTTCTAACAATTAAATCTTCTACTTGCGATCTGATGTGAGATTCTACGCGAATTGCGCATCTTCAAACTTCTTAAGAATAAATTTGTATAGACAGCTTTACTGAACTCGTCTTCCATTATAGTCATAGGCGTTATAGTCTTGGCCTTATCCTTTTAACAATAAACTTTATACGATTGTCCAGTGATTTCGCAATCTGATGAACGAACATTGCAGGAGTTGGTAAGAAATATCATAGCTCAAAAAGATGTTTCAATGTTCTACGTGTCTGTTTTCCGGCCTGATTCCGTTCTTGAGCACGCCAATACGAGTAACTAACTTTCATCAATGTACTATTCCTATAGCACTCCTATAACACAGTAAATTTAATAAATGGCCTAATCAGTTGCTGCTCTTATCTGTAATGATCATTGTATGCAACTAGGCCAAATAATGAAGTAACCTGTCGAAGTGATCGCTCACTCCTATCATAATGTTTTGCCAAAGCCTCACTTTCCATAGATCGTTTTTCTCCTTCAGAACATTTAGCCACTTTGAATTTTCTGCGCCAAATGTCTAATCCAGACTCGGTATCATCAATATCCAGCTTATTTCTCGGTTGCATCAAAAAGGTTATCATTTTCGTGTTGATCGCTGTGGATGTGTTCCACAAAATAATTTTCTGTAAACATATAATACTTTCATTAGAGGATGTTAAACTTCCTACAAATTATTAATTATTAACTTTTCCACGAATCATTAATTTTGGTGTTATTGAAAAAGCTTCAATTTCGTCTTAGGATAGGAATGTTCTTTAAGCATTCACACATTAATTTATTAAGCTAATCTAAAATCGATAGAGTAATTTATGATTTTCCACTTATTCAATTTTGCTAATGAAATGCGAACAACATATAACTTATACAAATAGCCTTACAGTTGGTACTACAGGTGCTTCGATAATTTTGCATACTTTTATCTCAAAATGAATCATTGCAGTTCATACGATTGCAAATTAATCTATCATTTTGCATTTCAAATCAGAAACAAAATTAATTGCTTTTTGTACTGAAGTCAATAAACTATAGCTGATCTCACGGTTGACTGTTTCATTTTGTTCTTTCCTTTGTGAATCGAATATTAAGAAGTTGAAAATTGAAAAAGAAGAAAAGAAACTAACTTCTTCTATACTTTGTAACGAATTATTCTCTGACTTCCGAAATTTCCGATGTGTTATACCGGAATACATTTGATAAATGAGTATAATAGCATTAGTTAAGTCATTATAGAATAATTTAAATGTTAAAATATTAATAAGGAATGTAAATGCAAAGAATACAGCCGTTATCGGATCCACCGTTAAGCCATGTAATGGACGCTGTTCATGCTCTAAGCGATTCATCGATTGATAACATCTTTTCCTGAAAATATAACAATTACTGGAATTTTTTCTGCTAAAATCGTTTTAGCATTAAAATAGATGTATAAAAAAGTTATTTTCCACTCCTTCAAAACCTCTGACAGCCTTGTCTAAAACTTTGCCTAATCTATTACTCGTTCTAAATTTATTTTAATTATGGATCAAAAAAGAAACTAAAAATTGAATTAATTTTCAAAACTAACAGCAATAAAGCTTGTTACATCGGCAGTAATTTTGAGGTGACAATGTTTTCGATAATCGCCGATATTTTTTATACAACTGTTGCTAATTTCAAAATTCCATACTAAAAATTTTGCTTACCCGAAGCAGCAACAAAATTGTGTAAGTTCTGTTTCTGATTGCTTATAATACTGGCACGATTGTTCACTTTCCTTTGTCATAAATTTACAAATGATTTCTTTGCTGAAATTCACTACTAACTTTTCCTGAAGTTATTTCTCCAATCTTTACTTTCAGTAAAATAAGTGACATGAAAAATAAAAAAACTTATTCGGTGGACAGTTAACATTGATAGCAATTGATTCTTTCCCGGTAAGGATTCGAGTCATACTGCAAAAAGAGGAACTTGTTGTTTGTCCGGTACATTGCATTCGTTTATAATACTGTAAATCAGAAACTGTCATTTACTTTAGAGTTTCCTTATGTTCATTTTCGATTATTTTCAATCTATGCAATGAATACAGAAAATTCTTCCTTGTTTACTCAAAAAGAAACTCTAATATGTTATTTGTTAAAATAAAACAGGTCTAAAATTCTTAGTTAGACTTCCAAATTTCTTTTTAAATTGAAATCAACATATTTTCGATATGCAAAAATTTATACCGCCTTAAACCAAAGATGCTTAGGATTTATTTCCAATTGTCCGTGGCAATACTGTGTGAAACAGCTACTGATAAATTGGAATATAATGGAAGCTATTCCGATTATTGTTATCATAATTGATATTTGAAGATGATACTATGAAGCCACCGCTTGATACAAATTTTCATCGGTTTAATGTCTTACTTTTTTTCTACTGCATATTTATTTAATCATTTGAGATAGATTGAAAAATGATCGAATTGATAATAATTCTTATCAAAGCATCGCAACAGCGATTAAATTTTCATATTATGGTAATCAAGAATTTGAACTATTGTAGATGAAATAGTGAAGAATAATTTGTGGTTGCAAATTCACTCATAAATTTAGCGTTTAGAGTCTCTAATCTTTAACACGACGCGGTTATCCGGAGTTGTTGGAACAGAGTAAATGGATTCCGGAAAGAAAAAATCGAAATTGGAAGACTGTGAAAGATATGCATGACAAGCATATCTTATGTAATATTTGTTGGGTTATTGTATGCTGTTTTTGTTAAAATGAAAAGTAGAAGCAAATGAAGATTTATTAACAATACATTCATCTGAAAAAAATTTCCCTAAATTCGCTTTATATGAAAAATGTAGTCATTCACCGATTGTTTCTCTTTTGAATTTTGTCTTTTAAGAGTCTAATTTACGGTTATTCTTAGTTTTCCTCTTTCAAACGCAAATAATCAAAGATGAATGTACACTGAATTCTGTATTGTAATGCTAAAGATGTAAGATATTTGAGATCTTGAGATGATCTTGAAATATTATGATAAATTAATCATCTAATCGCTTACTGATCATAGTGCTATGAATAATAAGATGTGCTTAATTATCATTTCGTTGAATTGAGTTTCCTTTTTAACAAATAACCATGAAGTCACCATGCAAATTTTAATAATCGCCAATGTTCACTGCATTTTTGGATATCGTTAGCATTTTCATCTTAAATGCAATTAATTTCATTTGGTATTTTGCTATTTACAACTGACAGCGTAGGTGTCTTATCAGTTCCTCAAATAGCTGCTGATATTGGTGAAATCAATACTGAGAGAGTGAATTGTTGTCTATAAATTGAACAAAATCATTAGGTCTCTTTCCTCCTCAAGGCCTAAAATGATTTCAACAATAGGAACACTTATCTTTTCATGTCAATAACTCCGTGATATTGAAATGGAATTGGTGTCTGATATATTGTAGTGGGGAAGACATTACCGGGCCCCATTAGCGCAGTTGGTTAGCGCGTCGTACTTATAAGTGCTACTGGGAGATGCGAAGGTCGGCAGTTCGAGCCTGCCATGGGGCAAACCGGTTTTTGCAAAGATGATTGAAATGTGATTGTTCATCGCCGTGGTCCTGCTTTCTTTGTTCGTTTCTTATTGCCAACAACAAAAAATGAATCGGTTTCAATTTATCGGATGAAGAACAGCAATTGATATGCGTTCATCGTTATTTGATCAGTTCCATGAAGGGAAACCGTTTTGCGTGGATGGAAGATAAAACTAAGACAAAGCAACATATCGGGATCATCTGAAAAAGCAGGCGAATATTAATTGATATAGTCGACTCTGTTTTCGTCTAGTCTTCTGAACCTGATGAGAGCATACCGTGTTCTCCCCAAACGGATAACATATTACCAATCTTCAGCAGCATAGATAAATTGGACAATTATTCTTTATTCAACCAATAAACTGTTCTTCTGATGAAATAAAAATACTTGAACATTTTCATTAGCTCCTACTCTTTCTGTTACAGAATGTATCTGATAGAGCAAAAAAACGAAATTCAGGATAAACAAAAAGTCCAGAGCAAGCATAAAATTTTTGACAGCTAGAAAAAAGGAAAAAGCTATTATTGTACAAAAGTATTAAATAATATACTGTTTACCGAGTCATCAAATATTCCTGTTGATTTGTTTTCTTCAAAATTAAAGTACGACAGCGTAGGCCGACTACTCTTATATGGAAAAGAAATGTCAACTTATTCAGACACATCAATGTGATAATACCTACAAAGCTTGAAAAAATTTATATAAATCCATCGCCCAGTTAAAATTGATATTAAATGTTAACAAAAGATTTTTCAAATATGAATACATTGGCACTTTCATTATAGTAAATCAAAGTAGCCATATAGCATGGAAACTATAAGTTGGATGACAATATAATCTTAATGATGGACAATATCTATGGTGACATTTAAAAATTCCATAGATGAACTTAAAACAACAACAGTTTGCTCATTCGGTGTTCTATCAATTTTAAACAAGAGTTAACGAGCAATTAATATTTTGCTTTACTTGTAAACTGCTCAAATCCTGCAGCCTTTTACTAAGCCTCATTCGACGGAAAAATTTAGTTCTTTGTATTGATAATGATAATGTATAAACTCGATAGTAAAATCAATCAGTCTAAGCTGTAAAGTTATCCAGTCAGATCCACTCTCCCTCGAGTCGATTAAAATTGATTCATAAAATAATATCAGCTGTTCAGTTTGTAAACATAATTGGGATTAAATTCTTGCCTCATATGAATCAAAGAACAACGGTAATCAATCTCTATCACTGATGCTGTTTCATTCTATTTCAACTCTACCAATACATTCAATTTTAAAGTGTCATAACTTTACATAATTAATCACTTAATTTAGGTCATTTAGATCACTTCATCAATTCATTTAGAATTTGAGCTACTAATAAGAATGGATAAATAGCCTTCACATTTCGAAGTAGCTACAACTCTTCCTTTACACTCCCTGGAAGAAAACGATGCAATAGGATTCCCTTTACCCGTGATAATTGCTGAAAATCTTTAGGAGCTTACTGCTAACATTTAGCATGACTTCTTTTTTGTGCAAAATTTAAATAAAAATCTGCTGAAAATAGTTGAATGTATTAGTCTAATGAACGCTTTATCTGGTTGCCTTCTCCAATAAGGTTTCAAACTACACACTTACGTACATTCACGTACGTTCAGTTGTATACTTCGATCCTGAAAGAAAATAAGACCTATCTTATAATATATAAGATATAAGATACGTCTTATTTGCTTTCAGGATCGAAGTATACAACTATCTTATAAATATACCTAAAATGCTGTCAGTGAAATTCAGATTTGCATAATGGGTGGTCGTGTCGCTCATAAAATGGAAAACTGAGGAAATCGAGGAGGACGACGGACACTCGTTATCAGCGTTCGTAAGATGGTGTGACGTGACGTGGAAGATGGTGAGTTTCGCTAGGGCTAACGGTTATTATCTGGTGACGTGGCGGCTTGCGTGACCATGTTTGCAGTTCAGATAACTTCGCGCTACGCTTCAGAAAGGAGGATGATGACTGTGCTAGTGAGGGAGGTGGAGCGGACGCTCGCTTACTCACTCGCAAGCTATGAATGGCAATCTTATACCGATTGTGAAGTGTTGGTGCAAAACTCTTTGCACTGCGAATGCGGCTCCGCTGTGTTATTATCCCGCATAAGTGTACGTGAAACAGTGTAGCATAACTTGCAAGTTGTATATATTGTTGCAG
Organism: Cruorifilaria tuberocauda; assembly: GCA_013365365.1. Taxonomy (NCBI): domain Eukaryota; kingdom Metazoa; phylum Nematoda; class Chromadorea; order Rhabditida; family Onchocercidae; genus Cruorifilaria; species Cruorifilaria tuberocauda. The sequence goes on from JABVXU010000024.1 coordinate 230,827, forward strand.
CAGCGCACTATTCTCTCTAATTGCTGCTTGCATTCTTGGTCTTACACTAACCAGCAGTCTTCGACTTAGCGTCATCCTCATCTCTTCTCCTTTCCCTTACAAGGATATCTCAGCTCCCCCCGTCCTCACACTAAATACGCTTATCGTGATAACTCTTATGAGATTTAAAGTGTTTTCAAATTATTTTGACACGAGTTTCTTTTCTTTTGCATATATCTGTTCATATAAATATTTAAAATTGTATGATACATCTGGGACATTTTTTTGCTGACTTTTGGGAGCGTTGGGGAAGTTATGCGGATGTGTTTATTATATATCAGCCGTTTACAAATATCATATATATATACATGTATAGGTGAATGATGTCATCAATTTGTGTATATCTCACTGTATCGTTAAATAATCAAGTAAAATTTGATAGGATATTGAATTTGATAATAATTCATAATAATTTAACTGTTCAGCGCGCCTGAAAGATTATTCTGAGAAGAAAAATGTCTGCGTCGAAGCAAAAACGTTCGTCCTCTCGTACGACTAGTCTGGCATCGAGCAGTCGAATTGCAACAGCTGAATATCCGATTCTTGCGGAGAGTGGTGGAGATGGAACTGAATCCTCTTTGAAGTATGATTCATACTTTTTGAACTCAGGAATTGAGCTATGAAAATAAAAGATGAGGGAGGTTTTTTATTTCAAAAATCGATCATGCAAACCGGCCATTATGGTCAGATTTCGGTGAGAATTGTCATTATGTTTTTCATTTTAAGATTCTTTTACCTTGTATTGATAACTGAAGCATTTTTATTAATGTTCTTTTTGCCGATAAAATTACTGAAACAGAGTTCTTTGACTTCTCATTGTGACAATTTCTACTTTTTGTTTTCCAGCATTTCGGTTTCACCCAGTCGTCGGACACGACAATATGAGAAGGATACGTTATCAAATCTGAACGATCGTCTCGCTGTTTACATCGATTTAAGTGTTTAAATGAGTTCCATTTACTTCAAGAATGGAAACCTAATTTTATTTTCGTTAATTATATGGTAACAATGTCCTATTCTTATAGGTATTGGTAATTAATAGGTAATTAATAATATATACTATAAAGAAAGGATATTTTTAGAAATGGGTTCGTTGGAAAAGAAGTGTAGTCAGAAATTTTCTTTAACTCTGTATCGTTTTTTAGAGAGTTCGCCAGCTTGAGCTCGAAAATGAACGATTGAATGTTCGCATAAACGAAAGCGAAGTGGTCGAAAAGAAAGAGCGTCATGATTTGGTAGCACGCTATGAGGCGAAAGTCAAGGAATTACGTGATTTAATTGATGATGCTTTGAAAGAGAAAACTCGAGTCAATATGGAAGCAAAGTCGGCGCTCGCTGAACGCGATAATCTTCGTGCTAGAGTAATCGATTAAATCTTTCGTAGGTATAAGCAGAGTCACATAGATTGTGTCATTGCATGACTATGCGAAACTATTGTTATCTTCATTTATTCTATGCTATTAATTGGACTTTTATTTGAAAAATTATTGGTCCATTTAAATTTTTTCCCGTCTTAAAATCTAAAGAAATTTCTGTTTTAGCCACTTTTGTTTAAAATTTTAATTAATATTTTGCATATTTTTAGATTGGGAAGCTCGAAAAGGAATTGAAGCAATCTGAAAAGCTTCGTCTAAGTAATGACAATCTTATACAGGATCTTCAGGCCAGATTAAATTCTGCTGATAATATGAAAAGACATTTGGAAGATGAGAATAAGGTTAACATTATTTGTGAGTTAATTTAAAATTCTTCCGGTTTTTTTATTATAAATATCATTTTTAGAATCTGCTTGCTGAAGATGAAGATTTGAAGCAGCAGCTGGAGATATTGCGAAAACAGGTTGAAGATGAGGCGCTTGCCAATACTGCACTCCACAATCAGAATCAGTCACTGAAGGAAGACTATGAATTTTTAAAAAGAACTCATGAAGGGGCAAGTTTTACCATTTTATAATTGTATATGATTTAGACACATTGTATATATAACTTAGTATAATGAAGATATAAGTGGCATATTTGGCTGTTTCAAACGTTATTCAATCATCACATTAAAGATTTGAATTTAACTATTCAAGCTTATAATGCGCTTTTTTCAGCAGTTGGAGGAAATACATCGAAAACGACAGGTCGAGATGACAACAACAGCGCGTGAAATGGAACGCACGTATGAGTCACGTTTGCAGGAGCAACTTCAAGCGATGCGCGCTGAGTTTGATGATAGACTGAATAGGAACCGACGTGATATTGATGAAACTTACAAGGTTGAACTTTTTTATTTGTTTGACTTTGTAACTGTTATTTGTCAAAGCAAAAAAACAGGAAGTTTTCAGTGTGACTTCTAAATTGTTTTTTAAATTCCAATTTATTAAAGTTGGTATTTTCGATGCGGAAAAATTTATACCGGTTTATACCAATGATGCTTAAGACTCATTTCTAATTGCCATTGGCAATATTACGTGAAATAGAGTGGATATAGTGAAATTTATTTCGATTACTGCTATCATAACTGAAGTTTGAAGATGGAGCCATGCTTGATACAAAATAGCATCTGTTATTATAAATTTTACAACTAGTTCAGAAGGTTTAAAAGTGTTGAGATAGTTAGTGATATTAATTCTTATGAAAATGTCTTAATAACGTACACTACTTAATTTTGATCATATTTTCACGAGTTCTGCTTTAGAATAAACTTAATGATGCAAATGAAGCTCGTCAACAAATGAATCTAGCAAAGGAGGAAGCAGCAAGATTACGTCTACGTATTCATGAAATGGAAAAAGTTGGAAGTGGTTATGAGAGCCGTGTAGAAGGTCTTAACAAGAAAATTGCTGATCTGGAGAGTCAGGTTTGTCAATGTTAATATATCTAATATGTTCTTTCAATATTAATGATTTAATGAGTGAAAAACACCATATCATTTTAATTTTAGTTGCGTTTTGTGCGTGATGATTACGATGTTCGTATCAGTCAACGTGACAAGCGTATTACGGAGCTTCAGGGAGAAATTGATCGTTTGTTGACCGAATATCAAGATTTGTTTGATCTTAAAGTCCAACTTGATACCGAACTGAAAGCATATCAGAATTTGTTGGAAGGGGAAGAATCTCGGTATTTTTTCCTCTTGCATACCATCGATATGATAATTTCCAATTTCAGGAAAATCTAGTCATTGTTATCAGATTTTTTATTAAATTTACTATAGCAGTACGAATTGTAATATGCATTCATATCAGTTGTGCTGTTTTGTCATTGTTTATCATTTAGATTAAATATTTCACAGCAGTCTTCTGGAGGTTCTCCGACTGCTTCACCATCAACTGGTGATCGCTTCAGCTTGTCATACACAGATTCCAGCCATCGTCGTCCGATCAAACGAAAGCGTTTTAATGCATCAGACGATAGTTTGTATTACCGTAATACTGCAAAGTCGTACAAGGTATTCTTAGTGTCATTTATTTCAAACTTGACAGATCGTTCACGTTGTGCAAATTGCCGTATAATTTCGTTATTTGAAGATATTGCAGTTTCAGTTGAAAAGCAAATATTGATTCAAGTGTATGCTAACCAAAAAATTGCTTTCAGACGACTTCTAACTCAGATTGCGATATCGAAATAGAGGAGCATGACACGGATGGGAAATTCATAAAGTTAGTGAATAAAGGCGAGGAAACAATCTCGATTGGTCAGTGGGCCATAAAAAGTATCGCTAATGACAAAGAAACTGTCTACAAATTCCATTCTAGACAAACTATGAAGCCTGGTGACACCATCACTGTATGTATTTTTTTGTCCAAGTTAGATGTTCCTTTTGTTTTAGGTAGACATGATTCATTATTTGGAAAATCTTTCTCTCTTCCTTGTTTTTGTCATTTAGATATAGGAATATGAAAAAACAAAGTGAGGTGAGAAAATGGAAGGCATTTGTAATGCGATTTCGAATTGTTTTTAGCTGTTTTCAGTAACTAATCCAATTTCATTACATTTTACTTGAATATATTGAAGGTTTGGAGTGCGGATAGTGGTGAAAAACATACGCCACCATCTCAGCTAGTAATGAAAAACCAACAGTGGCCTGCGGGTGATCGAGTTAAAACATCATTGGTTGACGCGGATGGCAGTGAAATGGCTACAAGAGAAAGCATAGCTGAACTTCAGTATGGACAGTTTGTCAGTGATGATGGTCAGGATCCGGATCAACGATGTACTGTCATGTAGACTGACTTGATGAGTTATCACGAACAATTGGTCTCGTTTGTTGTTTTTATTATCGAATTTGAATGCTTATGAACGATCACGGGTTGAGTGAGTAGTTTACTAGAAAATTAGGTGGTATGGATATAATGAAATGAGAAGGAGATGAAGATAAATGTGTTTAGAATAATAAGATTTCTCAAAAGATAGTAAAATCGATTTTCCGTGATCCGATTAAATCTGCTTTTATGCAGTATGTTTGTTTGTTGCAATATCTGCTTTGATGCAGTAGGTTGCTATTTGTTTGATTGCCCGCTTTTTTCTCCGCTTTTTCTCTTTTTTTTCTCCAAATTATTTTCGTCGTTGAAAGCATTTTGGTTGGTTGTCTTTGAGAAAATCGCGGATGAATGTTATTTTCCTACTAATTTCCAGTTGATTTTCATTGTTGACTTTAATCTTCTTAGTAATTACTGTTCTAGGCACAAAATTTGACCTGATTTTGAAACTTACGGTTTTCAAAGTTCAAATTTTATAGAACAATAATTAAATTATCTCTTGCCTTCCACAAATGTTTCTCTCACTTGTTACTCGTCTTTTTCAACATTATGAAGCAGCCATTGTTATTAAGTAGTTTATATTTGTTTGAAGCAATCACTTTCTTTAAATTCATTAATCTTTTTCAATGTCTTAATTCTCACCTTTGCAATATTTACCTCCCATTTTTTGTATCCGAAATTATCGATTGCATGTTTGGAATGTATGTTACTTTTCAGGTTTGTTCCTTTTTCCGTGTTTCTTATTCATGGAATTATTTGAATGCAGACCAATAAAATTTGTTTTTTCTTTCCGAGTGTTTTGTTGTACAGAATATAATTCTCGACGGGTAATGGCTATTCGACCTGAAACTTTTTTTAGAAAGATCGGGGTGTTTATTTGATATGTCTCAATATGAAAGCTTTTGGAACATTTATCGTAGGGCACGCTTGTACGGTTGACTAATATCGGTCTCTTGAGTGCTGCTCATAGCGTTATCAATTGACATAGGAACGGTTCATTTGCCTTTTTCTAGTATGATTCACTGTTCGATATCATAATTTCTTATCTGTTGAGTGCTATCGCTTTTCATGACTGCTCGATTATGTTTTAATCCTATTCCTTTTTAATTTATTACTTATGTAAATTGCGTGGAATAAAACTTTTCATGCAAATTTTGAAATATGTTTTCACTTTCGGAAATTAAATTGCTGAAGTTAACAAATCAAACGGTGGGATGCGATGAATGAATCATGAAATATTTCCAGAGAGGTTAAACTGGGAGAGAACGATGTTGAATACAAAAACTGGAAAAGGAAGTGTGTTTAGAATTGGTGGGTTGTTGAAGCTTCTACTGATACTTTCCGTTAGTGGTGATTTGTTTTCCGAAACAAATCTCAGTAGCATTAATAGGACAGAGAGGTCTGCATTTTTCTATGTTTATTTATTAGATTAACAATAATAATTCTGAAATTCTGATGATTTAAAGATGTGACAAATGTCTGTGAGATCTACTTGGTATTGAAATTAATTTTAACAAAATGATAGAAGGAAAAAACAGATGGTTATGCTTCTGTTGAATTTTATCGTTCATTATTCGAACATGATAGAGTGACTGAATTGATAATATTGTGATTGTGATAAGCTGATAAGTGAAATACTGATTGACAGAAAAGCAGTCTTTTCCATATGATTTATTAATCCTTTAATTGAACTGCCGTAAAATTAGAAAGATTTTGCAGATAATTTACTGTTACTCAACGCACTATGATTATTAAAGACATCAATTACACGAATTTAACCCTATTAACTTTCTCATTTTATAGCGATTTCGTTGGCAACAAAACAACGAAACTACCAATATTATCAATTGATGAACATAGTGAAAATGTGGAGGAAAAGAAAAGTTCGATGGTGAATCGTTTTATTTTCAAAGATGGATAATCTTTTTTCGAGCGCTGAACGTATTGAGCATTTACTTCTTCCTAAAATTTTTTCAGGCCATATTTTTCATACTTATGGTGATTGCTGTGTCAACATTGGTTGTGCATATGCTTATCGTGTACAAATTATATTTTATACCAGAAAGTTTAGCTATAGTTATTTTAGGGGAGTTTTTGTTATTCATTACAAAATTTCTTTTTAAGTCAGCTGCAATGCATGGTGAAGCTCGGATTGAACTTTTCATTTCTTTTATTTTAGAAGCCTGTCTTATTCCTCGATTTATGGTTTTTATTAGAGAATGGTATTAATAAAACTAAAAGAGCCGAAGCGACTCGACCATTTAACTCCATCTGTCAGTTGGCGTGGTACTCTTCTCAATGAGTGCCTAATTTTTTTGTAGTTATCAAAATTGTATTATTTTGTGATTTATTTACTCTATGTAAAAAATTTGTAGGTGCCATAATTGGTTTGGTGCTTTCATATAGTAAAAGAGATTGGACAGAAGTAGAAACACTTAGTCCCAATATATTCTTTCTTATTCTTCTTCCGCCAATTATTTTCGAGAATGGTTATAATCTACATAAAGTAAGCTATAAAATAAAAATAACTAATTGGATGCGAATACATCTTTTATTGAAACTTATTGATGCTTCATTTCATTTATCAATAAATAGTCTTGATTATTTCAGGGCGATTTTTTCACAAATATGTTTCCGATCTTATCATTCGCTACACTTGGGACAGTAATATCTGCATTAACTATTGGTTCGGCATTGTACATTCTTGGCCAGGTTCATCGGACAAATTTTTATCGCATTTCTTGAAATGAATGGTTTATTTCTAAATTTTAATTTGTACGGACGAATTTTACGAAATATGTTATCAGCTCTATTATTTGTAGTTTTAAAATAGTTTATTTTGATTCATCATCTTGGGTTCCAGTGGCAACATCTACTTCCATTTCCTCAAGAATATACAGCCGATTTTGGATCGATTATTATTCCTAAATAAGTAGGAGTGAAGTTTTTTGCTATTCGTGATAGATACTTTAAAGAGCATAGAGCCTGTAAAATCAAAACATATAGAACTGTTCGTTAGTTGTTTCATTTCGTATTCATTATATATGCTACTTATGAGTTCAGTTATTTCTTTCTTTTTATTGTCAGGCAGATTTAATATATAAAATGAGTGCCGCAGAGAGTTTTGCATTTGGCTCAATGATTTCTGCTGTAGATCCAGTTGCTACGCTTGCCATCTTTCAAGCATTGAACGTACATTTTTCCTGTTCTATTTAAGATTTCCTAATAACTCTAGTATAACTACATTTCTATACAAAAATTAATATTTAACTCAAATTAAGAAGCAATTTAAATATAGTTCTATAAAAAAATGTAATGAGGGCAGAAGGCATATTAATTTAAGGTGATCAGCACTTTCTGTTTCTCAGTTAAACAAAATATCTGAATTAATTTTACTATCAAGATTACTTTTAGGTTGAGCGAATGTTATATATGCTTGTTTTTGGTGAGTCCATGCTTAACGATGCCGTTTCCATTGTTCTCACATCTGCTTCTCTGGAAATGTCTCTCCAAAATGTCACATCTTCAACATCAGACAGCTTGTTTTTCCCAGTAATTTCCAGATTTACGTATATCTTTCTGATATCTGCTCTTCTTGGTGCCTTTGTTGGATTTCTTTCAGCTCTGGTATTTATTCAACTCTTCAGTTTAGTTTTAGATTTTTTTTTATTGCATAATAATTGATTATATCAAAGTTTGGATCTTGATTTCCTTCATTTATTTCAGTTATTCAAGTTCGTCGATCTACGTAAAACTCCATCACTAGAGTTCGCTTTATTACTTATATTTGCATACTTGCCGTATGGTCTCGCGGAAGCCATTTCACTTTCAGGTGAGTTGTTCAAGTTCGTCGATCTATGTAAAATTGTATCATTAGAGTTCGCTTTATTACTTATATTTGCATATTTATCGTATATTCTTGCAGAAGCTATTTCAAGTTTTTATTATGCAATACATTTGTCGTATTCTATTCCATGTTTCTATTATTTTAGGTATAATGGCAATCTTATTTTGCTCAATAACCATGTCTCAATACACTCATTTTAATATTTCACCTATAACACAAATCACCATGCAACAGACATTTAGAACATTGGCATTTGTGGCAGGTAAATTTTCTACGCATCTAAGGAAATTTTGTTTTTATAACTCTGATATTGCAAAATACGGTTCAGCATTCATAATTGTCAAGTTATTTTAAGAAACATGCACGTTTGCATATTTGGGTCTGGCTCTGTTCACAATCAAACTTCAATTTCAACCAATGTTTGTATCATGGAGCATTGTTAGTTTCATATTTAGCTTATTAAACATACGTTTGCTACGTTTGTTTATTAAACATACGAATGATCTGGTCCAAACTGTGAATTTTTTCGAGATTATCAGTATCAGTGGATTGCACATAGAGATACCTTTGAACCTATCATGTAATCCATCGATACTGGAAGTTTCGTGGGAACGCCATCTTGCCGAAAAGGATTTGGCAACTCCTTCAAAGATATATCATTGTAGTTGCTTTGTTTCGTTGGGCGTGCATTCAATGTATTTCCTCTTGCTTATTTGGCCAATAAGTGTCGTCGTCCCCAGATTTCTATGAAGAATCAGTTCATAATGTGGTATAGTGGCAAGTTTCATATTAATTAATTTACTCAGAAATTTTGTTAACGGGACTGTAAGGAAATCAATAATTCAGTTTGACTGGACTAGAATTTCTTTTTCTTGTGGTCGACTTGCTTAATTTTTAATGTTTCAAGATTTCGGTCTTCTAGGTATGAGAGGGGCTGTCGCATTTGCATTAGCTTTGCATATTTCAATAGAAAATGAGGAAACAAAACGAGTTTTGTTAACAACTACACTCTTCATCGTGTTATTCACCATCATTTTTCTCGGCGGTACAACATTACCTGTGCTGCGAGTAAATTTTTTAATTTTCCTTAACATAATTACATAGGAATTAAATTTTAATTTTTTTTTTCAGTTTACAAAGATCGAAGTGCAATCTATAGAAATTAAAATCTTTATAATGTTTTATTTTATAAATACATGTTTATCCCTAAATTTTGGTACTTTTGTTACAAATTTAACGAGCTGTTTTCAATTTGGAAATAATATTAATTGAAATTTCAGATGTTAAGCAATGTATTCCCGGATAGGAAACAGCGAAGGAGTAAAGGAATACGAATTACAAATGATGGAGATAGATCTGCTGTGCTGCTCAGTAAAACGCAAGAAATGGTCTTCGAATCATTATTATGAAATTTGTAGTATTAGTTATTTTTATCTTAAGTGGTGTTAGGTTTCATTTTGCAAAGGATTTCAAGTTCCAAATTAGTTTAACATCGTACTAGTCAAACCATCATAATTTACTTGAAACTTGAATTTCAATATTTCTAATTGCTTGTAATGAATTACAGTCTTCTTTAAGTTTATATTCAATCAATCGGAACATTTGTCTTCTGACAGAGAAGAAATTGGTAACTTTAGAAAATATGAAAAAGATACATATAAAGGAGCTGCTTACAAATTTAACGAGCTATTTGTGCGACCACTCTTTGTCCGCAGATATACTATACAAGTATGTTTTACATTTTTAACTTCCTAAGTTCGAAATTTCTAATGCTAAAAATTTAGACTGTCATATAGCACATTTTGCATCGTGGATATAAATTTAGGAGAAATTTTGAGTCTAGTTCCTCAAATTAGTTTACAATCTGAGTTTTTAGGAACAACAGGAGAATCGAATGAGTATGCAGGCAATCACAAGTAAAATGCTCAATGCAGAGTCTGGTAGTCTAACTCGACAGTTCTCTAGTGATGAAGCATCCACTAGTTCTTCTTCAACAACCCAGCCGCTGCTATAAAGTTTAATCTTTATTATTGAATTTATTAAATTTGTTATTTATATCATTTTTGTTATACACAAGTTGTATACGATGTCCAAATTAATTTATAATTGCTTAGCAGTTGGTTGAATTTATATTTTGCACTATCTGAAAGCGTAATTCGTGTATTCATTAGATAAAACTGTGAACTAATATATGGTCTTTGAATAATGCAATATCAAGATTTACAATTAAACTTTATATTATAAGTGATTATGTTTGTCGTGAAAGTTTTGAATTGGGAAGTTTTTTGATTGAGTTAGATTCACGGACAGTTTATTTGTTACGAGGTTGTTCCTTGGGTTGGTGGAACAATTCCTCGTTTCTTGAAATTTGAGTTGAAGAATAAGCCAAGGTAATATTTTATTGATAATATGGGGATTATTTGAAACAAAGCTGAACTGTAAGGTTGAGTTGAGAAGGATACCGAAGTCGAAATCCAAGTCCAAATCGGAGTCAAAAGTCCAAAGAGTTAAAAAGTGCAAAGAGCAAAAGGAAAAAAGGTTAAAAGAGGTTCAAAAGGGTGACTGCCAGAAGAGCAAAAGTGTCCAAAAAAAGAGGATAATTATTTTATAATTGAAATGATTTAATTAATGCCATCATTTGATTCAGCAACCAAGACTATGATCACTTCACATTAATCGATTGTCACTCTCGGTCATTTATATTATTTGCTTCGAGAAAAACTAGCATAAATGATAAACATGGTCGAGTAATTGATGAAAAATATAAGAGGAAGAAAAAAATGATAGCTGATTAATATTTCTTATACCGTGTAACATTTGCCATCCGAATCGAAATACTAATGATGCGATCTAATGAAAAATGTTTATTCTTCAATGGTAATATCTCATCTTGATTTTTTCTCTATTCTTTAATTTTGATTTTAGAAATAAATTAATCATAAAATATTTGATTATTTTGCTCGTAAAACTTTCTTCTTCATCTGATAGAAAAGAAATCGAAATTGTAAGTCTGCAATCTTATCTAAGCACACCTTTGTCTGTTAGCAATTTTTTATTCGTTTTATATTACTGTATGGCCACTTTTTGCAATTTCATATGGTGAACATTCTGAATAAGAAAGTAGAATAACTACTATTATTGAAATGTTTATCCATAAGTTGTACAGTAATGGTTTTCTTCCATTTCCAAATGGGAATATTTCAATGGAAGAAAACTTTACTTTCAAGTCTCTTTCTCTGCAGAGACAATAATTTTATCATTTATAATATTTGATTTGGGTCATAATTCACTGGTTCCGTATTTGATACGTGCGAAAAGAATTTCCGAAGTGACGTATGTGCTTTCTTCTACCTTTTCTGCTGAAAAATGTATAGTTTGATACTAAGTATTGTAAAGCTGCTCGTACGGAATAATGAATATCTAAATCAAAATGAAAATGAAGTAATTGAATAATCTGATGAAGTAATTTTTAAGTGTCATGAATGCTTTACTTTCCCTTATCATTATCATTCTGTTTAACATGACTTTCTCATTTTCAATGTACATATTTGATTTATGAATTTAATCAACAATCTATCCTGTCATTCTTAAACTGGTATGATTGAATTCTAATATCCGGAATGTCTCTAAGTATTAATTGTCAAAATTTCCTCCAAATAACCCTTTCTTTTGTGATGTTTATAAAATGTATCAAATTAACTAGTAAAATCTCATTATCATGGTCAAGAATTATGGAAACTCTGTCGTTAACTTCTATCACTGCATTGTACGCGTTAATGGTCTAATTTTGTAAATAAAAAAGAAGTCGTCTAAATTATTTGAAAAGTTTGCTTAAATAATTTGAAAATTTAGGAAGAATGATATATTGCCGCTTTATGCTGCCATAAGATGCTGCTCCCGGAAAATTTGCAACATTCGAATCTTAGTTAATTATTTCAATATGAGCAGTTTTTCCTGGAATATACCTACTTGAAATAGAACATGCACGTTTGCATATTTAGGACTGACTTTATTCACAATCAAAATTCAAAATCAACCAATATTTGCATCATTGCGTATTGTTAGTTTCATACTTTGGCTTATTTTCTGAATTTTTGTTGTACTGCAAATGATCTGATCCGAACTGTGAATTTTTTCGAAATTATAAGTATCAATGGATTGCACAGCAGATATCCTAGCATCTATTGCAAAATAACTTCCTTCTTTTCCGGAATTGCATTCGTCATTTATAAAATTAATTCGAGAATTTTCATTGATAACATCACTACGAAGTAAGAGTGGCAGTTATGTAATATTTAATCCCATTCAAAAATTAGGTTGTTTTTCCTTTTAAAACTTATTTAAAATTAAAGCTGACTGTTTTTTCTAGGTATGGATAAAAGATTACGGCAGCGAAAAAAAACTATCTCTGCAGCAGTTCACAAGCTAAAAAATTAAATATCGTTTTGAGTATAATTATTTCATTGTATATTTCCGAACAGCAATGAGAAAATCGAGTTTGAACACTACACTTTCTTATTAAAAAAGAAATCAAAACAAAAACTCAATTAGAACGAAAAACTCCTGCTAGCCTAATTAGATGTGGTTTTATACTGCTCTGCATATCACCTGGTCCATTCATTTCATAGGTAATTACTTGATACAGCAAGAAAAAATCTAATTATTTGATATTACAAACTTGTTCAGCCAGATAATATTTCTTCACTTCGCGTTGTGTTTTAATGACTCATTCAAGACTTTTATGAATTCTATCAATCATGATTCCACTTTCCATCAATCTATTGCTTATTTTAGGTTGAATTGCGTTATTTGTGCTTGTTCTTCTATTATTTTGGTTGCTCATTTCTCAGCAAATGTTTTCTTGCATTTTTCATATTGTAAAAAAAGACATGGAATAATTTAACGCATTAAGTCAATCAGTGGCTGTATTTGAAAAATGTGAAAAAAGATAATCTGAAATATTTCTGAGACAGTATTTTAATTATGGTAAGGAATTGTTCGATTTCCTTATTACCTGATAGTACCTGCTCAAATCACGCTTTCTTCAAAATTTCTAGCTAGTTGAAGGCATTTTTTGTCATTGCAGTTTGAGTCTGTTTGATAAGAGCATCTAGAAGTTTAATCACTTCATCTTTCAATGCATTGTTAGTCAGTAAGAGCTGACCATCGACCGGAAATCTTTGTCTCCTTATCAGCTGTAGTTTTTTAGTTAAATAAAGCTGGAAATCGAACATGGTAATTAAGATAGCATTAAGATTGCATGGGTATGGTAGTTTATTCTGATGCAACTCTTAAATTCTGGAAAGGACTCTTCTTCACACACGGAGATACTTTCTTGTTCTTATTCATACCCTTTTGCACACTTGTTAAAATTCAATCATGTGTTATATAATAGTGATAAGTGGTGATGTAGTGAAATGGTAAATGTTGATAATGAATTGACCGGTTGACCTCTCCATTCCATCTTATCATTATTAGCTCCGTATCATCCCTATACAATCAATATATTATGGCGCAATATATTAGTAAATCTTTTCATCACTTTGGCAATTCTCTTATTGATAAAATAAGGAGTTATTTAAAAACGTCAATTTTTTTAGTTGGGAGAATTCAATGGAGTAAAATGATTGAACGTTCGAAAGCGAAACGTTCTAATTTTTCTATTTAACACAAACAAAAGCCGCAATTCGTTATTGATTTATCATTACAGATGCATTTCGTCCATTCATTTCACTCATTTAGCATTTCTAAAAAGTTATGATTCCCCAAAATTTCTTCTTCAACTATTTGTTGCTATTGAAAAGCAAATATTCGACTTGTTTTGATAAATATTATAAATAGATTTTCATAGATAAAAAGATTTTTTCTTGATAATGTTTTAAATGAGGTAAACTGGTCCGTTTCTCAATCTCTATGAGTTTGCAGTAAAGCGACGGTAATAAAATATTTTGTCACCGGTGATGAATACAATAAAGCTGTCTTTCAATTCACAACAGTAAGAATTATTTAACTTGCCCATTTCCAAATAAACATCTACTACGCCCAACAAATAACGAAAGTGCTTTGATGCTAGAATGGGCAAATGGCGTGGAGCAGAATAGGGCACGTTGACGTAGAGCAGGAGGGAGTAGGTAGCAAAAGTCTCAGGAATAAAATTGGATATTTTATTGTTGGAAAATCTGGTTGAATCCATTTACATTTATTTTAACTTCAATTATCAAAAGTTACAAATTTAAATTACCGTAATTATTACCGAATTTCACATCAAAAGAGATGTATTTCTTAGTTACAAGACAATTTACTTCAATGAGCTCATCTAATGCATCTGTTTTTTGTGATATATATTCAGTTAACTTTTTTTACAGAGTATTTAAATTGGACACAAAGCGATGGTTGTTCATGAGCTGCCCAATGATTTGACTTTCTCGCAGTTCATTGAAAAAGCTGCTACGAAACTTGTTGTGATCGACTTCTATGCCGAGTGGTGTGGTCCATGTCGTATGATTTCACCACATATAGAAAGATTGTCTGGGAAGTATTTACAAGTCGTTTTTATCAAAGTTAACGTGGAATTATGTAGACGTTCGTTTTTCGCTTCATCTTTGCCATTATGGTTTACTTTGTCAACCACTGATAGCATGATTTGCTAACAGAGGTTTTTGAATTCTCTGTGTTACTCAACTTCAATTGCAACATATGTTTGATTCATTTATGTCTTTTTTTTCGATAATGAGCTTTATTTTCTTTGCAAGCGTGATAAATTATGAATTAATTTAAGAATTCTCAAGTAATTTTTGTATTATCAAACACACAACAATACTGAAGTTACTCTATGCAGAGAGAAAATTCTGCATTTAAACCTGTAGTTACACTTGAACTTATTACTCACTAACTTTATAAATTGTTCTAATTTGATTAATTATAGAAACAAGTATTCAATTCGGAATTAACGCCATGCCCACGTTTGTTTTCTTGCATAGTGGTCGTGAAGTAGATCGAGTGATAGGTGCAAATGTGGAAATGTTGGAAACGAAGATTGTTCAGCGGCTTAAGGAAAGCGTTGTAGCAACATTGGAAGAAAGGGTTTTCTTAGAAAAATTCGTTGAATATTCACAGCGGGTAAGTAATTCAGTATTCTCTATTCTTTATCAACTATTTATGGTTAAAAATAGGATTTAATTGAATTATATTTGATTACTCAATTTCTACAGTTTCCTTTTCGGCAATTCCAAAACATTAAATGAATGGTTAACCTAAATAGTTCTATATTTTTCATTTCAGATGCAAATTTATGATGATGAAATATCACAAACATTAGCTCGAAGCCTTATACCGTGCGACAGACTGATGGAAGCAAGCAGAGTAAATGGGAAAATGAACAAATTTGAACTTGTAAAATTGTTATTAAATTGGTTCAAAACAGATTTTTTTATATGGACTGATGCTCCGAAATGTGAATTGTGTGGGCAGAATGCAGAAAAATTTGAAGGTCAGAAAACCTGAATAAAAATTTACTTAACATTAAATTTTCGACTTTTAATTTTAAAGCCTTTTATAATTTTGGAATCCAATTTATGCAAAGAGATTTTCTCTAGATATGCAAGGAGGTCTAACGGAAGAAGAACAAAAGTGGGGTGCCTACAAAGTTGAAGTTTATAAGTGTCGAATGTGTGACACAGTTATTCGTTTCCCGCGCTATAATAATCCAGTCAAGTTATTAGAAACAAGGTTACTATTTAATTTATAAATCTCTGTGCTTTTTATGATTTATTCATGTAACTTTTGCTGCATGCTCCACAATTTAGATGTGGCAGATGTGGTGAGTGGGCGAACTGTTTCACACTATGCTCGCTATCATTAGGTCTTGAAACACGGTAAGGTTGTTAGCAGCATTGACACTTAATTTGTTCGAATGGAATATTGTGTAAATTATGAAAATGATTAAATTTTATATCACATAGACAAAGCTGTTTTAAATCTTCGTTAAATCTTAGTTTTGAACCAGGACATATCATTTCCTAAAATATGAATCAAGTGAAATTTTTAAGTGCTCATATATCCAAATTTTTGATTCTTAGCTCTCAAATCGAACATGTTATTGCTGGTCAGTGAAGTTACGTTAGAGTGAGTAGAGATGGTTAAATTCATTTTCACGGTAATTTAAAGTTTTCTATTTTTTCGTAATTCTCCAATTTCATGTCCTTCTTGACATGAAATCCTTTCTCTATTTTTCATATCATTTATAAGCATCGTAGTGATAGGTGAGTATATTATGTATATTTTCGTATTATGAGTGATCAGTCAAAAACCTTTTCAGGTGGGTTTATGATGTTACAGACCACGTTTGGTGTGAGATATGGATAGAAGATTTAGACAGATGGGTACATTGCGATCCATGTGAAAATGTGATCGACACCCCTTTATTATATGAAAAGGTTTGACGTTGCAACAGATGGATCTCGTAGGTATTAAATGTATTTGAGGCTTTCGTATATCATTCAGTCCATTCTTTCATTTCTAACCTTGTGGAGAAAATTGTATTACTGATAATTTAAACTAATTGATTATTTATTTTAATAAAAACTTATTTACTTTTTTAAATGCGAAAACTCCTTCTTGCGCGAACTCCTAGAAATGGATGATGTTAATCAGTAATGTTTTCGGTTTTTAGGGATGGGGAAAAAAGTTAAATTATGTACTTGCCTTCGGCTTGGATCACGTACGAGATGTTACATGGAGATATACTTGCAATCATCTTGAAACGCTTAGCAGAAGGAATTCTTGTCGAGAAACAATTCTGAGAGATTTCATACGGGTAAGTTAATTCCATTCCTTTGTAGAAGTAAAAAATGATTTTCTTAGCTAAATAAAATAATGAAAACGGTTCTAAGAATGCTGCGAAGAACTTATATGATTAAAAAAATTCATTTATTCTTTTTTATCAAGTTTTAATATGTTGTACCTGTGAAAACTTTAGAAATTGAACATTCGTTATGCAAATTTGATGTCGGAAGAGAGAAAGAAGGAAATGGAAAGAAGGTATATGAAGGAACTTGTCGAATTCATTAGTCCTACCATGCAGATGCGTGATGGAAGTAAAGTGGAAGAGCAAGGAAGAACAACAGGATCGGAAGAATGGAGGAAACAACGGGGAGAAATTCGAGACGGAAAATCAACTGGACGAATGCTTGTATTGAATGAAAAGGAAATTTCTGATAAAATGTTCAAGTTGGTTGCTCTATCTAGTCAATAAGAAAAGAGAGGTGCTAGGAGTAGTTATTAATAAAAGAGTATTTCTATATCTCTACCGTTTGAAGAAACTCTTCCTAATATTAGGTCACATTACTTAGATATAATTTTACAGAAAAAACAAGATTTATTCAAGAGAATAGGTAGAAAAAAGATGAAAACAGCAGATAGTAGGTAGTAAGAACGGCATTTAATTGACTATTGTAAATATGTAAGATTTACTATCATTAGATGATTCCCTTATTAAATCAATGATAGATATTTTGAAAAAACAATTATTTAAAGATATTTCAGTTTGGAGTATGACTGTGCGAAAGATCAGTACAGACGAGGTTTTGATTTAATAAAAGGTTGGGAAAGCTTGGTTAGTAAGCAAGAAAATGTGTGTCGAGTAGTGGACCGAAGCAACAATTCAGCATATATATGTTGTAAAAAGGGTAAAACGAGCGGTGAACTTTGTTGGTCGTTTGATTTTGGTATTCAGCACATTAAGAATATTAAGTTCCGGCTAGATGGTATCAAGGAGGAAAGTGATGTGAGTCTTGTAAAATTGATTTACTAATATTCAGACATTGACTTTGAAAGATGATATTATCTGAAATATGTACGAGCGCATACAGAACTACCAATTAGTTGGAGGATATTTTTAGAATAACTTCAATTGGTTCATTACATTAAGACTAAAATACAAAGTCAAAATGAAAGAATCCCAGAGACATTTGTTCCACGATCTTCATATAAAATTCAATTGCAAGCCAAGTCTCTTAACATATTCGTCATTGCCAGGAGTATTGATTTAGAAATTTTTAGTAATTTTAGAAATTATAAGAAAATGAGTAAAACTCCACTTAACGTAGAATCATTACAGAGTGTGATAAGAGCAGTCATTTGTTGCGGTGATATGTGTACAATAGTACCTCCAACCGGTGAGTTAGAGCTGGAAACGATTGAGGATTCAAAAGTATATGTTAACATTTATTTCTTGGATGAGAACGCGCAACTATTTCTAGTTGACCTTTGTTCAGGAAACTGCGCCAGTTTTTCTATTAAAGCTTTCTTCTAAATGATATTTGATTTTATTTTCCATTTTGAAAAGCACGTCATTTATATTACCGGAGATTTAGGACATTCAGCTTTTTGTAAATAAGTTTGACTTTTCTCTGTTATATACAATGGTGTCAATTTGTTCTTTCTTTAACTTAATTTATTAACCTATAAAACATGCAAACAACTGATAATAACAACAACAAAAATAATAAGATGATTCCCTGAATAAATAAACACTGTTTCCAAAATTTCCTTTTAAGAACAATGACGGTTGAATGTGTCAAAAATTTGTAATCGATTTTAAAAAGAGCACCTTATTTATTCTTGCGCGTCAGCCTTGTGGATCGCAAATGGAGTATCTACAACAATATGTTCTGCCTTTACAATTACAACATCCTTTACGGGCTTGTCACTGGGCTTTACTGTTTTCGTATTTTCCATTTCTCTTACTACTTTCATTCCATCGAGGACCTGAAAATAAAACAAATTAAAAGAACTAGAGAAGAAGCAAAAATTCATAATGAATTACGTTACCTTGCCGAAAACGACATGTCTGCCATCGAGCCAAGGTGTTTTTTTCAAGGTAATGAAGAACTGAGAACCGTTCGAATCCGGTCCAGCATTCGCCATACTAACCCATCCTGCGCCATAGTGTTTCAGTTTGAAATTTTCATCAGCGAATTTCTCACCGTAGATAGATTTGCTTCCAGTACCATCACCCTGAGGCGAACAAGTATTGTTTTAAATAATATCAAGGAGAGGTAGTTGTAAAAAGAGCAAAATGTAACTTACTGTCATAGAAAGAATATTAATACAAAAAAATTTTACATTAACGAAGTCTCCACCTTGTACCATGAAGTCTTTAATAATTCGATGGAATTTCGAGCCGGTGTATCCTTCCTGAAAATTCGAAAAGTGCGGTTTTCTGTTAAGTGAAATTTTTAAAAATCTTACGCTGGGAATTCGTTGGTAAACAAATAGTAAATTAATTTGAATACTCGGAAATCACGTAATAAAAATCCAGTGATGGAAAAATACACTTACTCCTTCTGCTTGCTTTGATAACTGGATAAAATTTTTTACGGTTTTCGGAACTGTCTTTCCAAATAAACCAATCGTTACTGTGCCTGCTTCTTCATCTCCTATTTTTATCGTAAAAACGACCTACAAAACTTATGCTTCTTAAACATTATTTAAAAATGATTTTAGTTTCCCAATTTCGGCGTAGAAAACTTCAAAAAGAAAAAATAAACAGCAAGGACAACTATGTAAGTATGTAAGTATAGAAGACAGATAAAAGTAAAAGAATAGGAATAACTGGAAATGATTTAACCACCAGATTGTACTATTTCTTGCAAATGGACTAATCATATTCTGACAGGTTGTAGTGACAGATTCTGTTATATTTGCAACATATTTAACAATAACTTCTCATCTTCATACCATATTTTAACCATTTTGAGATTCATTCCAAGACTTCCCTCCATTCATTATAAAAAGGGAAAGTGGTGAAGGAAAAACGATCATAAAAAGATTACGCTATATTTACCTTATCAGTTACTTTTGGTCCTCTCGGTTTATCGTCTGACTTCAGTGTAGCGTAAATATTCATTACAAATAATACCAATAGCAATAACGGCTCATAATAGCAAACCATCTGAAACTTATTCATTTCTTGATAATTTTTTGTTCACGAAATATTTTTGCTCAATGTTTGAAGTTAAAATGCTCGCTATTGCATATGATGCTGCTATACAAGTATGTTTAAAGAATTCCGCAGCGAACGAAGGTTAATAAAATTGATTAAATAGTACAGGTAATGCGAAAAAGAAATAAAGAAGCGAAAATTCGGCACAAAGAGTACGCTCGATTTCTATTGCAAAGCTGCTCAAACAGAGAATGTATATGTAACGCATCATATCTCACACAAGAAATTATTTTTAAAACTAAAAATTAATAAATTTGACCTTTCATTCCGTTTTACTATGGTGAAATGATGTGTTGTAATGAGATAAACTTTTGATCCAAGAATTATTCGTATATCCAGAATTTCACTTAATAAAATTTATTAAATTAAAATTATTGAATATTAGCAACTTTTTAATACAATTGGCACATTCATAGATCCATTAGTGGCATATACAATTGGTATGGAATGAAATATATCTATAGTTCTTCTTGAGTCAGTAATCCTTTGATCCTCCATACATTATCACAAATTTTAGGGTAGCGAGAAAAGAAAATGTAAAAATTTCAAAGAAATAAATGAAAGAGAAGATTAACTGTCAGGTACATAAAGCAGAATAAAAAATATGTGCACTAATACTTATATTGAAGCAATATACAAGCATAATGTCGAACATCTTTATCAATGAATATCACTGAATTCAATTGAATGAATAGATGCAATTTTGAAATAGTTATGAAATAAAGGGAAACATATGCCTTTTTTCTTACTGCTGAAACGGCTAAACACTTAGCCTTATTACTAAGTTACTTACTGCATAAGCAATACATTGATAAACGGACGAACCGGCGTAAAGATACAACGGATAGATCATTCCCAAAAATGCAATCATAAACGCTACAAGAAAAAGCGCTCTTCGAAAATAAGCAAATATGGCAGAATAATAAACGCTGGAGAAACGTACCACATATCACAGCCCTATAGCAGCCATCGAGAGTATATACTGTGCTGTTAGTACTGTCTAATTCCATTGTTTAAATATTTGTTTATAAATTTTAAAATACAAAATAATCTGCAACCGATCCAATCCGATCAAATCAGCTATGACTTTCCCTTATAACTCTTTTTACTTTTTAATGTATGTGACAGGAAATTTTTCTTTTCACGGCATATTTGATTTACTGGAGCAGATAGAAGAAATAGTACCTAATTGATGGCCAATTTGATGGATTGATGGATTCGGTTGTGAAAACATTGTTAAATAGTGAGAAAGGTTATCAAAATTGATTCAGTTGGAATGATAGTTGCACTTGCTGCACTCCAAACAATATTTGTTGAGGTTTGCAGCACACAAAAAAGTGCACCAAATGCGTGGACAGGAACGTCAGCCTTCATCATTTTGAAAATCATAGAATATCAGATTTCTTAACGTATTGAAAGCAATTTCTCATAGTTGCACTTATCTCATTTATTCGTAACATTTTTGGACCAATTTATACCGAAATTACTGTTCAAGATAAGATTGATAATGAGACGATGATGAGTAAAATTGACAAAAATTATTCCTGAATTTGTGCAGAAGTATGGCGCAAAATGATAATTGAAGCTAATCAAAGGACATCCTTTCTTTGAAATACAAATGAGGTGTTGAAATATGCTTCGCTTCAGCTTCTAATATAATTTTTCAAAGTGCCTTTCACTTTCATTTCGATTTTGTTTTCCGGGCAAATGGAGAGTAAAAAAGAAAGAGAGAAAGAAACGAAGAAAGAAAAAGAAAGGAGAATGAAGATTACTCCTCCTGAGTTAAATGATAAACATATTCTCAAAGTATGAGTGATCGAGACTGGTCCGAATGTTAAGATAAGACGAGTGGAGAGCATTCTTTCTTTTTCTCTCTCTCTCTCTCACTTTCTCATTTTCTATTTATGGCAAACAGATGGATGAATTGATACCTGCAACAAAAGGGAAGTCATCTTACACAATTGTGAATTGGAAGAATGCGATTACGTATCGTACGATTACTTAACGAGAATACTTGCAGATAAGTAACATCGGTTACTGTCACTGTGGAATGGTATTGAACATTATCGTTCTGGATGAATCGAGCGGTAAAGAACGTGGAGTCTCCGTGGATGATATCGCTACTGCATTTCTTGACACCTTTCTTGCCGCCATATCACCTTACCAGCATTTCCGACACTTTCGTTGTTTGTCTTATCTTTTTCTCTCTCTGTTCTTCAATTAACTTATGAGAAATTTTATTGCTTTCTGTGAAATTATAAATCGAAATGTGATTGTCTCACATTATACCTGATTCCTTCACAACTTCATTTTTCTTTTCAATAAACTTTTTAATCGTAATGTAGGAGTGGATATAAGTCATATTTGAGAGCTACCGAAGTCTCAAAATTATCTGGAGAATAAAATTGTCAATATAAACGCACTTCTTCACTCTTAACAAATAATTCTAACACTATAAATAGGACAATTTTAGTTCTCAAGTTAAATATCTTTTTTTTTGCGAATTTTAGCAACTATTTTAGAGGGTTATGGTCGTTACCTTTGACAATTTTTCAATCAATTAAATTTAAACTTTGCAAACTAAGACCAATAGATTGTCTCCCAAGTATAATAATAAGATTTGATTCATTATCTTCTAGGAAGAGCTCTTTTCAAAAGGATATTACCTAAAAAAAGAAAACCAATATTTGTCTTAGATGAAGATGAAGATGGCGATCTTGTAGCCGTTCGAACTAATGAAGAGCTTGCTGCTATGTTGTCTTTATCGAGAATTCATCCGCTAAGGATTCATTTAAGTTAGTCGTAAGACTTTTAAATTCCATTTAAGACTGAAAAAAGGGGAAGCATATATTGCTGCCAACTTTTTCTTTTCTTACCTTTTGCTTATGATATAGCAGACAATTTGATTTTTAATAATTTTTCTAGGCTATTTTATTAAACCGAAGGTTCTAATAAAATAAAAAGAATGAATAATAGTTATTGCCAGTTTCGCAAGATGAGCCTCTTTTGGATGGTAATTTAGCAAGCATTATGCCGGATATGTTAAAGCGACTTGACACTATTGGATTCGGTCATTCTGGCACTGTTTATAAGTTAGTCTTTTTTGCTAGTCATGCAGTAAGAAAGAAAGGAAAAACAGAAATGAAAAACTCATATTTACAAATCTTGTTCGTTAAAAAATAAAGTTCAGCTTTCAGAGCCTTAGATGTGGAACATGATCGAATTGTGGCACTAAAATGCATCTCTGTTGATGGTTGTAGAGAACATCTTGTTGTTGCCCGAGAAGTACAGCTTCTCAGCAAGGTATCTATTATAATTCATCATAAAGTTAGTTTTTATCACAGATGTTTCAAATGAGGAATTGGAAATTTTCTAAATTAGTCAATCTTAATTGGTCTTAAGTACCATTTTTATCGAGGGATATTCGAATTATCTCACTACAAAAAATTATGTTTCTTTCCCAATTCGTTTTCTGCAGCGAATATTTAATCAGTCTTGGTGATCTAAGAAACACAGTTATGTTATCTTAAATACATGGAGTAATGCGGACGGTACAGCTGAAGAACTGGTGGTTTTGCTTAAATCACTGATTTCGTCTTGTATAGTATTCTTGCAGTCCATACATCGTGAATTTCTTGTCAGCTTCATTCCTTGACGGTGAGTTATGCTTGTGTATGGAATTTATGGATGGCGGCTCATTGGATCGGTATAAGAAACTGCCTGTTTCGGTACTTGTTCCTACAGCTGTTTCCATTATTTGTGGACTTCATTATCTTTGGGCACACAGAGTGATGCACAGAGGTTTTTTCCCTGTATCATAAGATCTATTATAACATTTCCCTGCTCCATTTCGCATCTTATTTTGCTTTAATGCTATTTTTCATACATTCAAAATTGAATGTTGGAAAAATGCTTGTAAGTGTTCCAAAAAAAAATTGTTTCATTGAACAAAAAAAATTATTTCTTAAGATTGGGGACTGGCATATATGGCTTCTGTAAATCATCTTTTAGAACTTTCATCCTTAAATTGCAGTAATGGTTTAATCTTGCGATTCTTTTTCTTTAATTGTTTGCTTTTATCATAATTTTTATTACCTTTGCCTAGTAGCAGTTTTCGTCTCTCCAAGAACTGTTTTAAAATTCTCCTGCTTTCATTTGAAAAACTGCAGATATAAAGCCAAGCAACATACTGGTGAACACGCATGGCGACGTCAAAATATCTGATTTCGGAGTTTCAAAACAACTGGAACGATCTATAGCTCGAAGTTTTGTTGGCACCAGTGTGTACATGGCTCCTGAACGTATACAAGGTGGTCCCTACAGGTATATCTACATCTAAATTACGTCTAATATTGAATTGGAAATTTTCCACCTCTAAAAATAAAACTTAACATCTTAATATTAATTGACTTACTAATATGAGCTGCAGAATTGTTTTTAAATTCTAATTAGCGTTGATCAAAAGAGAAATTCAGCATGGAAATCCTTTATTTTTCTTTTTTCGATGAAGTGCATATCTGGAGCGTAATATTCTGTGTATGCTTGGTCGCTAATTTTTTTCAAATTTCTCATCCATTATTTTGAATAGCTGAATTTAATCCGAACCTTTTCAGAATATGTTCAGATATATGGAGCTTTGGTTTGACAATATGTGAGTTAGCCATCGGAAAATTTCCACTGATAGTAAGTACTTGTAATGATGTTTCGGCTGCAATGGAAACCGTTTTTGACAAGAATTTCAATATCATTAATTCTTTTGATGTTGGACATCTTCCAGCTGACTTTTTGGACGTGGTGATGAATTGGTATGTGATTCTAATAACTGTTATGGCTAGACTTCCAAAATAGATAATAGTGAAAAAAGAAGACATTTAAAATGAACGAGGCGCTTTTCTAAACGACATTTTACATTACTGTAGACCATATCATAATAGAATCAATAGCAGTTCAATAAATGGTGATTTAATTTAAAATTCCAACGCTTTTTTTTGCTTTCGAATGCTTTATTGCTCTCCGTCTCCCATTGTTTTCGTGACGTTCAATAAGTCTCAAAAGACAATTTGTGTTGAAAGCGGAGTAGTAAATTCTAATCACAGGTGCTCTAGGTTACGCATGTCTGTTCTCGCTCAAAGGAACCTTTGTAACTTGGACTTGTTTGTTTGATTCACTGTTTAAATTTAAGTTATAGCGTTATTGTGGATGAGACAAAACGATGGAAGCATGAAGACCTTCTTGGTTGTTCATTCGCCCGACTGAACATTCCTGTAGACTTGCGTCCCGTTGCGCAGTTCGTTAGTTCGACTGTTTCCTGAGTAAATTGCGATATTTTAATTGCATTTTATACTTTATACTTAAAATGGCTCTTTTCTGTTCAATTTAATTTCGTTTCGGATATTTAAAATAAACCAATTATTATACTCGAATATTGCTGTTAATATCGAATACGGCTAGATCCGGATATTATTGGTGAAGCATTACAATCTGAGTTATATATCATTTACTCAGATGTATCGAAATATTTTTGTTGACTTCTCTTTTAGTCATTTATATGCAAAAGTTTGAAATAGATGTGATTTGCTTGAGAGGAACCGTGAGTGATCCCTGAGCAGAATATTGCCTGTTTGTTAAGAGTCTGATCTAGAATTTTTAGACTGAGGCGTGATGCTTATTTAAGGGCCATTTTTCCTTTAAATATTCAAAACATATGTGAATAATTAAAGCATTAAGGAGTTATGGTATTTCGTCATACAGTAACTCTAACCGATTGGTCATTAATTTCATTCACTGTGAACTATTTTATGTTTTATTTTTATTAGGTTGTTCTAGTAGTCGGCAATATGGTCAAATATTCAGCATAATGATTTATGCTCTGCTTTTATTAACAGTTTTATTAACAACTTTTATTAACATTTTCTGTGTAGGGAATAATTTGGTGAAAACCGATGAAAAGCCTCCGAGAGATGACGACTCTTTGTAAGTACTTCCGAAACATATATTTTTTATCGAAATATATAGTTATCATTAAGATATCTATTGAATATCTGAGATTTAAATTAAATGTGGCTCAAATATGAAAACTTATGACACATAAAGTTATATCTTTTTTACACTTTTTAGAAGGATAAACTGTCGGGAATGAAATGAATAAATGATCCAAATATGAAAATTAAAAATTTATCACATCTACAACTAATTTTTTTTGCATTTGTACACAAGTTTTTACAGTTGCGGTAAAGCAGATTGTCCATTTCACGGTTCTTGCTTGGATTGCAAATTTCCAGAATGTGAATACGGAACTATAATAACTTTGAATTGCACCACGAAAAGGCAATGTTCTGGTCAGTACACATTACAAAAAGAAGCAAAGTGCCGATATTGTTGGCAGACCGATGCTGCGGAGCATCACTGCTCTCCGGTATTATTTCATCATTACCCAAAATAGTGCTTTCGAATAGTCAATTAATGTAATATTTGGAAGAATTAGGATCAGATGATTCGTGTGCTCAATTAAAGTAATTTTGATTGAAGTACTTCGAATTATTAAAGAGAAAAGTGATAAGTACATCATGTACAAATACTTTTTAATATATGAAATATGGTAATAGTATCATTGTTACTAAAAAAATATTAAAGGTACGCAACTGTTCAACAGTGGCTACTCGTTTATTTCGCACGACGTGTCGAGTACATCAGTGGGTCATTTGTAAAGGTCGAAGAGCTTTCTACAAAAATGTGAAGTACGTTTATTGCAAATGAATTTTCGATTTAATGGAACGTCATATTCAACCTACTTTTATGCTTTCGAGCATTGGTTCCATAAGTACAATTAAGTTAATAATTCGTTAATATCAATGTAATTAGGCAGCTGCGATAGCGCATTAATTACAAAAACAATTATGGCATTCTTTTCTGAAAGCATGTAAAAGGATACACAAAATTGCAAAATCTAGATTGTATATTTTCCCTACACATTGAAAAAGAAAATATATGCTGCTAAGTTTTGGACAAAGTATAGTGGCGAGAACATAAGTAATATATATACATGTTCCTTTCGCATGTTACTTGATTCATAGATTTACTTATAGATGCAACTGGTCCTCAGGGTATAGCTGGTGGAAAACGATGTTCCTTTCAGTTACACTTGGTGGTTTTGGCGCCGATCGTTTTTACTTGGGAATGTGGAAAAGCGCAATAGGAAAATTATTCAGCTTTGGTGGTTTGGGCATTTGGACATTTGTAGATGTTGTTTTGATCGGTGTTGGTTATATTGGACCAGCTGATGGTTCTCTTTACATTTAATAGAAGTCTTTAATTTCAACAGCACAAATCTTTGTCAGAAATTTTTGAGATATTAGAAGACGGTATTAAGGGATCATGATGTTACATACAGTATTGAGCAAAAACATACAATTTTGCTGGTAGATCTTATATAAATAAGAGTTTTGTCCTGCTGGACAATTTAAATTGTTGCAGTAAAATCTCTTTGTTTCTTTCGCGCTCATAAATTAAAATATACTTTCTCTGCTACTGAGCAGTATTATTTAGTTGAGCAGTCCATTTATTTTTTGTGATGTACACAGTCTCGAAGCATTGCCTGAA
Source organism: Cruorifilaria tuberocauda (assembly GCA_013365365.1). NCBI lineage: Eukaryota > Metazoa > Nematoda > Chromadorea > Rhabditida > Onchocercidae > Cruorifilaria > Cruorifilaria tuberocauda. Next base: position 258,562 of record JABVXU010000024.1, read on the forward strand.
TGTTCTCGAAACTCGTTGCAGCTTTTTTCATTGACTGAACTGTCCTGTAATGTAATTTATTATACAGAATATAGAACAGCAAGTAGTACCTTGAACGATTTTCTGCAGTATGCAAATTCTAAGCAAATGTGGTATGGCTTACAAAAGGACGTTATCCAGGTCGAAACATGCACCATAGAGACGAGAATTCAAATCAGCCATTGTGTATTTTCGAGCCACGAGTGCAGGCAAAGTTTTTCCGATATGTTCCTGCAAATATATTTTTTTCAAGCTAGTGGAGTGAATTTTAAACTTGATCAATTTCCTTTTGTGCATAATGATTTTTTTTAAAGCTTTTTCGAATTTTTATTTCGGACTTTTGTTAAGTCTATAACTTTGTGATGAAACTAAAAAGAATCTCGCTCTTGTTCATATCCATGATTTCTTTAACTACATTCAAATGGATTGACTGTTTGTAAAAATCAAACTCCTTGCAGAAACAAAGCAGAATAATAAAGAAATTGACTGCTCCATGACAGTCAATGTTACATAAAAATAACGTCCTTCATATGAAGGAATAGAATATTATTCAGAATTTTTAGATGTTTAAAGCACATGCCGATTCTTATTGTTTCTTTTTAAGATTTTTTGTGACTTTCAAAATACAAGTAAAATGTGGACTGTTCAATTTGATATTATAGCCGAAATAAAAAAAATTAAAATCATTTTAAAAAATAACCAAAATCAAAATGAAAAAAAAAAAGAAATAGAAGCAACACACATGTAATCGATATAGGGCCAAGGATGGATCGTGGTCAACAATGTGTACACTCTCTGATAAACGTTCCGCTACTGAAAAACACATTTTATGTAAAGAAATTGATACTAAGAGTAAATTTAATGAGGAAATTAGAAAATCTCGAAGTGGAATAAAATTCCGGACATATAACGTTAACGTATATAAAAATCTGAGCTTACGTATGCGACAACGTGCTTGTAACTCTTTCGATGCCATTCAGTTGTGCATTCTCCAATGAACTCTGTTCTGTAATTTAACAACTGTCCAAAAAAAAAGAAAAGGTATATATAAAGAGTTATCATGCGACAGAGAGCTGCACTCCCTATTCCTTGCAAACTACTCAGGAAGTTACAGTTCGGAACGATGACCTGGAATGAATTCTGAACATTACCTCTCTGCTGTCTACCTTGTAAATCTCGACAATTTTTTTTCGACCAACTATGATTGTACCATTTCTATTTCACAAAAATATGAATGATCTAACCTTTTGAAAAAATTTTGAAAATAAGTTCCCAAATAAAAATATTTATTATTTTTTATGACAATATGAACATTACAAAAACTCCATACTCAAATTATAACAGTACAAAAACCAAACAAAACTGCGAGTAAGGCAACATGAACAGAATGAATTTGAACAGCACTATACACCAACTTCACTGTAGAACTACAAAGCGAATGGCCCCAGCATACTCCAAATAAAGCTATCCCAAATTCAAATGAACCGAAATTACAAAACTAAACTGAATCTGATCTGGAACGATTAAGATTTTTTAACGCTTCTCCTATGAAATATTTCATCCATATATTCCTGCTCTAAGTCTTCCTTACTTTTTCTTTTACCCTGCTCAGCCTTTAGAATCTCTTTTTTCACAGCCGCTATATCCTCCCATTGCAAACGATTTTCGAAGAAATTCAACATTTCCCAACGATCCCGTAATTTTTGGCGTTCTTCACAAGTTTCTTTTAGTCTCAACTTTAAATCGAGTTGTTCGACCTGAAATCAATAAAATAGAACATACTAACAAAATAAAACCCACATAATAAATAGACGAATAGTTAGATAAAGATTTACAATTACTCTCTAACATAGAAATATAAAAGTACCACATTAAAAAAAGAAAAAAAACTCATGCCAAAAAAATCTCAAAGACCTCTTAATACGATAATACGATAAAAATAATTACCCATTTCCAACATAACACCAGCCAAAATAATACTAGTATTAGAACCTGCAGATGAACCCTACAAACATGGATGAAGCTACAAAATCAATAATATTTATTCTTAGTATCTATATGACGTATTTTTATTTCTGTTTTTATTGTAATTAAATTATATGCTTTTAATATTTTATTTGGAAATTTTTTAGGTAATTATTTTTTTTAATACACAAAATAATGATAATTCTCAATAAAAATAACTAATGTCATAATTAATAAAAAAATCAAAATCAGTAAAAAGCAACTAAAACTACTAAAATAAAAGAACCATAAAGAAAAAAGTAAAAATAATGCGAAAAAAGTTTCTCGATATTGATGAAATTTGCAAGCTCGCATGATTCATAGCGGTGAAAAGCCGTATAATTGTTTGATATGAGCGAGAAGTTTCGCTAAATCACGAATTTGAAAAGACATATTATGGGTCATACCAATGAAACGCAGGATTAATATGCGGGAAAAATTCAATATGCTGAAGACAGCATTTAAGAGATCACATACAAATTTATCAGACATTTCATTCATTAATTAAAAAATTTTTTAAATTGGGAACGATTCAGTTCAGAATTCAATTCAGGACCCACAGAAGCACTCGCAAAAAAGAAAAAAATTAAGATCCAGATTCAAAATTTGCCTGAAATTACCTGAGCTTTAATGAGATCAGAACGATTTTGTTTCCAACTAAGAAAAGTGTTGCGTTGTATTTCTATTAGCTTTTTCTCCTCCGTATTCTGTACGACCTTTAGATGCTTCATGATCATATCCGATAGTTTCTCGTCCGTGTTTTTACTTTTAATCTTATCGATAATTTCCTACAAAAGATGAAGGATGGAAAGCTTTTCGATTTAGAATTATACGGTTCTCGACAGAAAATTTAGGATTTGAATATATAATATTAATATGGAACACAACGGGTAAACATTACAAATATCATCCTTTACCTCAACAAAACTCCATGAGTAACTAATCAGTAATTGTGCTACACGAAAAAGCTGTTTTTGTGATTTTCGCTAACCTTTAATTCTTCTACAGCGTTTTCAGAAGGTTGTATATACTGTAGTTCCTTAATATCATTTGTTTTATTTGCTATTTCTTCTAATTTGGATCGACAAACCGCAACCGTGGATGAAAAAATATCTGTAGCTTGAAGTAGTCGTTTTGCCAAAACATAATTACCAAAAAATATGGATCCTATCAAGCGAATATTTCTATTTTTTTCTTCAGTCAGTGGAATATAGCGACTAAACCAAAGCAAATTCTTTCCGATGAGCTGATCTGGATCGCTGAGATCGAAATGCATATCGTTACATTCGTTTTTCAAGTATGGAAATTTGAAGATCATCTACAATCTTTTCGAACAAATTACTTGAAAAAAAAATGGTCATAATCTGAATAGCACTGGATGATGTTTAAGGAAGAGTTAATAATCAGCAGCAGTAGTTTATTTTCTTAATCATTTAATTGATGAATTTAAGCGAATCAAATAAAACCATCACAACTGTTTGGTGTTCAACATAGTGAGTCTGGGATCTGTCAAATCCTAATCTAAAATGAATATAGTAAACTGGTAAAAATAATCCAAATATCCCGCTATATATAAATTAGAAAAAATGAGGAGTAAGATTTTTATTTGAAAAAAAGAAACGAATTTTGTGCTGACGCACTTCGTCCTCCTCTTCCATATCCCTTGAATTGCTTTCTGTGCCAGCAATATAATCCAAAGACGGAAGTTCCTCGAACACTCTTAGTTCAACAGGCAATTCAGTCCATCTCAAACTACTATAAGTACATAACCAGTTTAATAAAGCAGATTCAAACATTTCTTGAAGCATTATACAACTGGAAACTCGTGCAGCATCTAGAAATAGATCAATATCTATTATTGGATAAACAGCTTCATATGATTTAATTAACTGGTAAGTAAAAATAAAATTTCAAAAAACAAACCAAAATAGTCCTTACCTGTAATTTTATCTGCCTCCAGAAAATTATCAATAACCAAGCAAGCTGAATGTTCATTCAAAAAAATCCCATAATTAATCTGAAAAAAATTATAAAACTATCAAAAAAATCAAACAGCTTCATTTATAATACTTTTTGAAAAGATTAAAACATTATATTTCTTTCAGTTTTAAAGCTTGAAAATAGTGATTGTGTTGTGAATGCCAACTCTCAGCTTTCATTCTATTTCTCTTTTTACATCTATAACACTTGCCGGCTTGTTAGCCTTAGTAATGTCGTCCATAAATACTTCTATATTTTTTATACTATGCTTATAATTTAAAAAAGTCTGTGCTGCATTTATTGGCATATGCAGAAAACCATTGAAGTACCATTAATTTCAATAGCACTAGAAAAAGAAATTCTGTGATCCGAGCAATTAATTTATGAAAATAAATGAAGCCTGGACAAAATTCAGGAAAAGGCTTCGAATATCACTAAATGATGATTGAAGCAATAAAAAAATAAATAAATATGAATAAAAAGAACCGAAACAACTTCCAAATGAATTTTGATAATTTTTAATGGTTGATAGTTATAATTAATACACTCTTACGACGTTAACCAGTTCTTCTACTAATTCTTGTGTTTTAAACAACAGAATTATCGTTTTTTCACTCTAACAAACGTAAACTAAGGAAAAGAGCAGATTCTTACAGGATCAGCCAAGACTGCAAGAAGGATGTCGGTTCTGTGATGCTTCAGAAGTAATCTGATGAGGGCATATTCTGTTGAAGGTAGCATCCTACCTGCCATTTCGTTGTGTCGCAATTTGTACACAATTTTTAGCACATCATCCAGCTGGTCCATCTCCTCTGCTATACAAACCGCTGCATCAACATCTACCGCACTGCAAAACATTTACTGTCGTAAACACAAAGTGTAAGAAGAAACAAATCAAAAATACCCGCAAAGCAATAAAAAATAGGAAAGGAACATTTTCAATGATTTTTTGAATATTTTTGATTTGGGTTTCAATAAAGCCGCAAAAACTATCCAGTAAATCGGAAACAGTCTCAAATGTGTCGGAAAAATCCCTTATTCGAGTTTAACTAACCTCTTTGCAGCTACGTGGTACATTGAATCATTTGTTTTAAAAGGGACTTAGAGTGTTCATATACCATTAATAGATAAATGGGAACCTGGCCATTCCAGCACTGACGAATTTTTTCTGTACTGCAGTGATCCATTCATATGATCCTTCTATCCCAAGTTCACTAAATGCATGATGCCTATTATTCCATTCTTCGTTTAATGCAAATTTTTTGGATAATAAATGACGCTGAGCTATCAGGGAGTATCGAGTCGAACGACGCATTAATAATGTTAAACAGCTAATTAACATCGTCCAACTTCAGTTACTCACAATCTAGAATAAGTTTAACATATACGGAATGCGATTGCACAACCGGATCACAAATCACTACACGAGTTACATTGCACCCATAACGATTATATTGTTTTAATAACAGGAGACCTAGAATTGTTATATTCGGATTTGCAAAGAATTTGAATGGCAAAAACGAGATCGTTTCCTGTTTATTATTACCTCGAAACCAAACTGAATAAGCTGAATAACTTTATGCCAATGAATCTCCTCGTAGTTTTATACCCTTTTCAGCTTTCAAAGTATTATTTATGTTAGCGATTAAATTATTAGCTGACAAGGCTCCGCGCACAGGAACCGCTATCCACTCCTTCAATACAGTGACGCCACAATGTACCACTACTTCAGCTAAATATGTCTACATTCTAGGCTTAACGAATCAAATTTACGGCTTAGCTCCCATCTTGCAATGAAATGGCGATAACAAGGGAATGAAAGCTGTTACGAAGTTGACTAAATGTTAAAAAATGTTAAATGTGTTAAAAATTCACCCCATAAATTGTTTACTGGATACGATGCATGAAGAGCACTTCACATAATCAACAACTTTATATGTAAATCGCACATTTAGAAAGCAGTTCAAAGTGCAAACTTAAAGTGATGGATAAAACTCGAAAACTGTTTTTTGAATTAGTTCTCGTAAAAAGTATGACTTTGATTTTTTATAATTGCTTAAAATCATAAATTCTTACTCAAGCATACAAAATATAATTTTCTCATTATCCTAAACAGCACGTTTTAGTTTTCATCATCTCATCTAGCTAATACATTCTATGTTGATTATTCTAAAATGATTGATAAAAGGAAGGAAAGAATAGCATCAAATGAAAATAATCAATTATATGTGAGATAAAGGCAAAAGAAGACCATCACACAAAATGGTTCGGGGCACATTTTCAACAAAAGGAAACAATAATGTTGGTAAAGGAAATAAAAAAAGACCAATTGCAAACAGTGATGCACTTTGGGAGGGAATGTAAAAATAGGCATAAGAAAGAGGAAGTCGATGTGAGGGCAGTGAAAGAAATTCGTTTTTAAAATAGGATACGATGAAAGACAACTTTTCATAGCATTTTAAAAAAAAGATGATTTAGAGAAGGGGCACCTATTGAAAAATTAAAGTAGCACTTGAGTGAAATATATTTTGGGACTCCATACTTATACAAAATTCCATCTAAAAATACAATTCTGAACTCATCGAAATATCACAGGATGATCTGCATTAATCTAAGGAATAGTTACATCAGGCACTCTTAAATGACTATAATGGACTTTGTGTAAGATGAAACAATGATGAGTATTTTTAAAAGAATATCTGTAAAAAGATGTCCTTAAAAAAATTCTTCTAAAATAAAAATATTGGGAAACTTTTTTAATGCCTCATTTGACCTTGAAATCTCAATTTGATGCAAAAATAGAGATTAAAAAGAGCGAAAGTTTATTCTCCGGAACAGATTTCTATTTAAAAACTGCAACATCCACATGAGTCTTGTGCCTGGCATGAACAACATAATCAAATTTGAGCTCGCATTAAACAACATGGGATAAGATTGAAATGCTATAATGATAGAAAAAATTAAAGTAAAGAATTGAAAATGGACCGTTTCCAACGCTTAACTGTAGAGAAGAGATCCTAAAATTAACAGAAGACGATAAAAGGATGGTATAACAACTCCTATATTATAAATGATCGTTATCAAATCAAATTATCGCTAATTCCTCCGATTTTTAGTTCGAATTTCGACATCATTTCTACGATTCCTTCGATGGCCGCGTTTTGGAACACCGAGTGCAACGGAAGATCCCGGAACAGCGGCTGTGTAAGGCGGTGGTGGCTCTATGACGAGAACGCTAGCCTGTGGTGATGGTAGAGGTGGTGCTGAAGGTGCTGCCCGGAATGCCGCGCGACTGCTTACTCTTCCGCTACCTTCTAAATGCCCCGCAACTTGTCCGCTAGCGGTTGCAACCTTAACAATATTTAATTGGTTTTAAATAACCGGTACAGCTATAGAAATTGCAGCATCTTTCCATACACCAACAGCAACATTGCAGAGGCATTTACTTCGATAGCACTAATTACCTCTCCTGGTTCTGTCACAAACAATATACCTTTCATCGTTCATCTGTTGTTCTTGTGAGGAATAAAAAATATTCTATCAAAATCCAACGTCTCTTTAGACCCTGATAAAGCCTAACTTTGATCTTTTTTAACGATGTCAGCATACGTCTTTGCAGCCTATCACATGACATTATGACTTGATTTAAAACTCATTTCTTTCTCATGTTGCCATTAAATGCTGAAACTATTCAAATCTAATTTAGAATAAAATTTGTCAACTATCCAACATTTCAATTTAAAAAAGAATAAAAACAACTATACTTGATGTGGTCCACGGCCATGTTTGCGCTGAATGAGATTTTTTGGACGACGGAGAGTATCATAAATGTTTAAGGCAGGGGTTTTGTTTGGATTGGTACTGGGAGTATGTACAGCGCAGATTTTGATAAAAAGTGTCATGAAAAGCAGGAGACCAAGACCACCAAGAACAACAGCCCACCAGTTCACCTGAAAATATATATCTGTATATGCATCGGAAAAAATTATGCACACGAACAAAACAGATTACAGTTGGAACAATTTTTTTTCCGTTGATTTACAAGCAAAAATACTCACCTGAATCCAATATTTGACTTCATACAATGTTTTGGGGTTAAAAATGACATTTTTAAGACGTGCTAACGGCCCATCAGCATCTACACTTCGACATTTTCGAAAGATATCGCAGTAACCTTCAATATGAATTACAGTTAATTTTCTTTAATAAACCATAAGTAAGCGAAAAAACCAAATTGGACCAATAATATACTTGAAAACTACCTTTATAGTTGTTGCATGGAGAACCAGGTAGAAGAATCAACCCAGGTTTATTTTTTCGACCAGACTGCTTGTATTTACCGACAGCGAATTGAGGCAGCGTAAGACTAGAACGACAAGCTGCAAGCAAAATGAATCACATCGCACAAAATCTGGCTTCATTATTCAGAAATACGATGAAAATGAAAGAAATGTGCAGGATAATTTGAAAAATTAATTGAGAAAATAAGAAAAGAACTAACTTCCATTTTCGTCTTCGCATGCCAGATGGCAAAGATGTTCTGGTGATCCCACCGTCAAGAAACAGTCCCTCAAGCCTACCTGTAACTATTAACAGATAAGAAAGTGTTCTATTTATCAGCACAGCCGACATCAAAAAAATTATAATCCAAAATATAAACAAAACGAATACCGAGTTAAGGCCAGATTTAAATTATATTTTGAGGCAGTAAGTAGGAGATAATGTATTGGTCACTGACAAAGAAAATCCATGCAAAGGCATGTCTATTTCCCGATCAAACCGTTGATTGAACCCATTGCAAGACACAAAAGTCCTATCTTTGCAGCGTTTTATCTTTAGGATTAAAAACCCTTCCAACAGTGTATTGTAGGACTCAGTTTTTGATTTTTCCTATTCAATTTACGTAATTAGTCAAATTAAATAACCTGCGCACAGACTGAGCCATTGCAATTACCGTCATTACAAACTTTGGTCGAATCTTGACACGGCAGACCATTTTCTTTAGGATCAGATGGCGGACATTCCGGACTTTCACTATTACATTGCTGTTGTTTTAAACATTCTGATTCTGCGCGACAAGTTCTAGAAATATGAATAGTGTTGAACATCAGCAATATCCCTTTTTAGTTCCTCAAATTTATGTGTTGTATATTTATTTCCCTTTATTTTCACTTCTTTACCGTCCTCTTCTTATTTATCTCAATCTGGCTCACTTTCTATAAGCATATGGCTGACAGCTAGAAGCGTCACAGCATGGTCCTTCAGATGGACTGCACTGTGCAGAATGAATACGTTTGCAACGAGAGGCGGGTCCAGATTGACGAGAATTGCAACAGTTGTCCTTCATTGTTTGACAATCTTCCGCACTGTATCCGCAGTCGCAATCTTCTCCAGGTTCTTTTACCTGATTTCCACAAAAAGATGATTTCGCTTCTACAAATAATGTAGATCATAAGTAAAGCATCAAAAATAAAACATTAAAGTAGTAATAAATTACAATAAAAAATAAGCTACACCTCTGAAGCAATTTCGTTTCCCTGCACCCGAGTTACCAAAACCACCTATCCTTAATGTAATTTCGCTATCAACTGGTCGTTGTTGCAGAACCTGAAATGACTAAATATCCAATTTCGTTTTAATTTATGTTCGATTATTTCATATAAACTTTTTTTTTCAATCTCTAAAAAATATTTCCTTCATTTTCCATCTTGAAAAGTAAAGGTTAAATTTTGCGAAATGCCAAACAAATGAATTTCGTTCTTAAATTTTACTTCGGTAAGCACCAAAGTAATATTTGCTATTGAACACTCTGAAAACTGTGCGTTATTCTTCTTGTCCCCTGAAGTCGCAGAAGCAAACATGATATAGTTTCCATCCGGCAATCCTGGTTGACAATCCAGGGGATAGTCATGCTAAAAAAATGAATAGCTTAAAAAAGAGAACCAAAATTAAATTTCGGAAATAAATGCATACTGCTTAAAAATACACTGCTTACAAAAATATAAAGCGCTCAAATTGATCAAAACTGTTCTCACATCCAACTGATTGAAGTGCAATACATGTTCCTTAATATTATTCTCCAAAGTTTGAAGCACAGAGGAAGCCGCTGTTGCAAAAGCGATCGGAAAAAAGGAAGATCAAAAAGAGCATAAACGTGTAGAAAAAGCTACCGGAGATCCAAAGTTGTGACCGATTTCATGAGCCAAAGTTAGTTGCGACACACGATTGGGAACGCGATTACCATAGTTCACTAACGTAATTATACCTGTATTGAGTGAACGATAGACAAAGTTTGATGCCTCACTATATTTCGTATATTGCTGGCATATACCACCAGCTGTGTCTGAAAATATTGTTATCGAAATCGTGTGTCCTTCATTTCATTAACTGTAAGTGTACATTCTTACCTTCGGTAAAAAAAAGGAAGAAATCCTTTTTCGAATTAGACGGATGACTCAATGTAATGTAATATCAATAAGACAAACTTACTGTGATTTGGGCTGGCCACCCAAGCGAGGCCTAAAGTACCACCTACAAAATCGCGAAATGTGAATGCATAGGCTAAGCAAAAATCAGAATGATTTTTGCGAGAATTAAGGTTCAAATAATTCGACACATCGACATTTTCTTCACAAAACGGATTTTCCTGAGATGTGCCTTTTGGTTTACCATCTTTACAGGTGTTTGGAGTATAAAGCTGAAAAACTACGTAAAAACTTTCCAATTTTGAAAAAATCCCCGAATAAAAATGCAAGACAGATAAAGGCAAAAAAAATTTGAATTTTTGAAATCATTTGTCCAATCAAAAATACGACACAAACCGAAATTCGCTGTATTACAAATGTAATGCCGTTGATACCACCGAAGCTCGTACTTTCATAAATTTGATTTACTGCCTTGATGTGGTTGTAAAAAAGACTTGCAATTTCTTCCCGGGTCCTTTAGAAAGAAAGTTTTATTTTCCTAATTAGCAAATAAATTGAATTGCATACCCAAATTGAAACTTTACTATTAAACAATATAATTCAAACATGCCTCACGTCATCCATATTTCCCTCTTTTTCATAAACATGCTGGTAAAGCTTCTGATCTGCTTGCAGATAAACATAACATGCTCTGAAACTGATTAGTGTTGTGATAATTTTTTGATGCAGCACATAGTATGTGATTATTCTAATCAGGAAAAAAAAATTATAATACGATCGAGTACCACTAACCTGACCGAATAAATCCGCTTGCCATTAATTGTTTTAATATCTTTTTCTTCCGCAGTTCGCTTAAATCTTGATTCAAATATATATCTAAAATTTTCTAAGTTAAAATTTAAATGTATTTGACTTGTTTGTTGATGAAAAATCCGGTAAATCTCAGATTTTATCAATGTTCCTGGCTTAGATTAAATATGATATAAAGCAATAAACAACACCTTTCATCAAATGCACCATCCCGATAGGACTGCTCGTTTTCTTCATCTTCAAAGATAACTCCATTTTGCAGAATTTCCATTTTTTGCTGTATTGTGTGGTCCAATCCACAATTCTGATTAGTTTGCTCCGTTGAACGTTTCTTTCTTTGTTTCCAAAAATTAATTGAGCTATCTAAAAATGAAAAGCAATATAGGCTTCGTGATTTCTATCCAGTAGCATCTTATGATCACCATAATAGCTATGCAGTAGAAAATTTCATATAGTACTTCATTTAAAATAATTTAATATTTTACCTGAATAAATAATGGAATGGAAATGTTTAGGTCTGTGTTTCCAATGTAAATACCGGTCGATTTTGTCCACGGTATAAGACTCTCCATTACCATAAATTATGTGCCCATCAAATATTCCATCACGAAAAGAACCATACAACGTAGATTCTGGATCATCTTAAATAAATTTGGCATTATAAGAGGATGAAAAAACATAAAAGGATAAACATGCATTCTTTTCTTATAGCAGTCATTTATTCATCCTCTTAATCAAATTTTTAAACAATCTTTTTCAAAATTAGCGATACATTCAAATATAAGCAAAGCATAATGCTCACTTTTATCATGGCCGTGCACCAAAAAATCTTGCATTGGAACCTGTTCGTCTTTCCCGTCAACATCAAAAATAAAATTGTCGCTGAATACATTACTACTATCGTCCAATGAATGAAGAATTAAATGGAATGATCTACAACATCATCAATAAATAAAGCTAAGAACATTAAACAATACGTATTAACAGTCTAGCTAATCGCAAATTTAATATACAAAAGCAGTTTTACACACCTGTTATGCGAAGCGAATTGAAGACTAAGAGGTGCGTACAAGCCATCGGGCGATCGTTTCCTGCGACCAGCCAATGGCTCATAACTGAGTGTTTCATACCAATCTACGAACCTGATTAAGCCACCTACTGAAAATGCACTAGATGGTACAGGTGAATTTAAAAGAGGCTTCTCCAGTAGTATTTCAAAATGTATAGCATGCTAATGTAGAAAATTCGACAAAATAATTTGATAGTGTATAGTAAATCCTCCTTAAGCAGTGTTAAATACATAAATACCCATTAACGCACTAATGTTATCAACAATTACTAAATTACAGTACAATGTGCTGATATCCATTATTTCAAGTAAAAAGTTGACGACAAATGAAAAAAGAAACAACGAAATAATAAAATAGGATAACTCACCGAGCAATATATTTGAGATAAATAAAAGTGAAGCAACATACATGTTGCTGGGATGACACCCGAGGACAAGAAGTACACACACTTAAGCACTTTACAAGTACCACAACATAATACCTAACCTGAAATAAATATGTGATATTCAATGTTGCTCCGAAATACATTAATTTTACAATCACTAAGAGCACGAAAACGACGGCAAAATTTTTCAGTTGACCATTCAATTATTTATATAATCAGAATGATGGAACGTTATTCAGTAGTGTTTAATATGAATACATATTTCAAATTCAGTGTTACTTGTCTTTTGTTATCAATCCCAGTTTTCCAGTCTATTTTTTTCAACAACTTGCTTTCATCTTATGAATTAGCTGAATAGTAAATAACGTGTTTGCTTTAATTATTATAATTTCCTTTGTAAGAAAACTTAGTGTACTGAGAGGAAAATTATAAGCATAACATTGATAACCAACTTACTTTTCGCATAAATTTATTCCAAGTAATCTCAAAGTGAAAGAATGAAATAAATTTTGACCTTCATCTATGATACTTAGCTGAAAGACCTCAGAAGAAAAGTCAAAAAATAGCAGACTTCATATCAGCTATTGCACTAATTAGTAACTGATGATAGGATTTCAATCTAGGTCATCTAGATCACATATCTTGTCTCATCAAGTGAACAGGTCAAGTTTTTAAAATTAAACTAATGATGTTCAATTGAGCCGTCTATTTTCATCTTTTCCGTCTTAATGCGTATACTTTAACAAATACAGCGGGGAAGGTTTCCCTCCACGGTTTATTAATTCCAAATCACAGATCCACCCATCCCCTCACTATGCCGTGTGAAGGGAAAAGTTCGTAGCAATTCGTCTCTATCAAGGTGCTATCCACTCTCGATTGCATCATTGGAGTTAGGTGTTGCGGTCTTGCCTGCTTTGTGATCCTTATGACCTCTTTGTGGGCTACATGATCATATTACCGAGATTCAAATTCAGATATGAATTAGAGCCTAGCTTGGTTGTTAAGTGTTAGTAAAACATACGTATTATATAAATTGCAAATTGTATATTATATTCATGTGTTGTCATATATCATTAATTTCATTTTCGTCTCTTAAGTTTTAGATTTGGTAATCCTAAAAAAAAATAACTATTTGTAGTCAGAAGTAAGAAGAAATGAATGGATTAGATCATAGAATAAAGATTTAGTAAATAGAAAAGTATTCGAGATTCTATCTCCTACTATCCTCGACTTATTTTATCCACATTACAGCAATGACATTGAAATTAGGATAAATGAAATACAGTGATTAAGATTAACTTTTCTGTTCGGCAAATGCATTAATTTTAAATAAAAGAGTAAAATCAGATATTGATGAAGCGATGTGGTAATTAATGGACTTCAGTATAAAGTTAAGAATCATTATTACTCGTGGATGATTGCTACAGTTAGTAAACATCTCAGCATATCATCGACTCTTAGAAAATTTAAGTAAAAGCGACTCCAGTTAACCTTTTTGTAGCCTCTCAATGAATACCGTTTAGATAAGTACGAAGCAGTTCTTGATTCCAAAAAGATAAAGTGATATCAAATATTATGTTTAGTCCATTCTGCAAATATCAGTTAATAAGGGATATGGTTTTTCGATGATATGCTGAGGTGTTTACGTGCGAGTTCCTCAATGAACAGCTAACATGTGTTTGATATTAACAGCTTTCATTTGTTCACATAATCATATATCCTTTAATAAGAATTTAATAAATTTCTGAGATTTTACTTTTCTGGATAATGTAGAATAGATTTTGGTTTTTTGTTTTTGTAATGACAGACATTGTCAGATGCATAGATTAGAAAATAATGCTAAAATTTTTGCATTGCTTTGTACGATTTGTTGAAATTCTATCAAGCAGTTGAATTCATCCGACGCAGAAAACTTTTTGCAGTTTTTTAAAAGTTGAATGGGTACTCGATTATCTGTATCATTTGAAGATCCAGAAGTCTCACCTCGAACGGATCGTCCTCCCACTTTTGACCCACTCTATGGATTTCCTAAAGGACGAAAACCTCGTGAAATGAAAGCAACGTGGGAGGAAATGGATCATTGGAAACTGGAATTTGGTGATCGTGATTATTGTGCTCATTTACTGATTAATCTCAAAAAGTGCCAGGTGATTTGTGTTTATAAAACATTTAACTTAACTGAAGTATGATTAGGACGATTCTGACTTTTAAGGGTGGGAGTTAAATAAATACATACAAAATTCATTCTGTTGATCTTTCGCTGCGTTAAAATCCTTGAAAATAAATACCATAGAAAATATTTTAGTCGTAGTTTTTAGTAATTTTTGCAAGATTTTAATGTTATTTTAGCGACAGCGCGCTCCGTTTGCGCATTACTACTGCATAGATGATTATCATAAATGGCAGAACTGTGAGTATGAAGATCACATCTTGAGGATGAAAGAATTCGAACGGGAAAGACGGTTACTGAAACGAGCCGCCCGTAAAAAAGCTGCCCAAGGAAAGTCGAATAATGTTTAAGGAGAAGTAATAGTACAATACTTGTTTAGTATCTTTTTTGTTCCTCATTCTAGTATTGTATATATATAGTAAATAAAATCTTCATTCTTCAACTTTTTGGTGTTGTCCAATTTCATCATCAGAATGATAATCTGTGGCTATATCTGCTAGTGAGATGATATTCTTTGGATATATTTCTGAAAGAAAAAAAAATTGAAATGAGGATTCAAACAACTATCAAATCAGGGAGCAAGCTTATATATTTCGTTGAAACTACATGTCTCGTAATGGATATTGCTCCAGAAACTTAAGTTTTTGTTTTTGAAAAAAGTTTAAATAGGAAGTGGAGATCGGAAATAATCATTATGATGATTACTAAATGTATTGTTTCCAGTAATATGGAACGTCAAAAAGTACGACATGTGCTCGAAATAATTACGGATCCGATCAAATTACGCAGAAAATTACTCCTGCTGGTGGAAGAATGCGGAAAATTGTTAGAGAAGGATGCTTTTGGATGGGCCTTACTTGCAAAATTAGTTTATGCTTGTGATGAAGAGATGCTGAAAATTATTTCATCGAGAATTCAGGTATTTTCGGGTTTTTTGTTGTCCTGGATAGTTTATTGAACATGTGGCATAAAAAGTTGTCATGGAGAAATGTTTCTTTTTCTTTCCAATTGATTCATTTTAGAAGAAGTTGATTGCTGCAACTAGACATCCAGTTATGGTTCCTCTGTTACACTTTGTCCGTTCATTCCTTGTTCGTTTTCAATGGCTCAAAAATTTCAATGAACTAACTTTGGCCTGCATTTGTTCACGTGCTGTGGATTTCAGTGTTAAAAGTTGTTCTGAAGACACTACTAGGTAAATATTTTAATTTAATTTTATTCTGTGGTTATTTATTCGTTTTTTTAGTACGGAAATTTCATGTATTCAGAAAAGGTCTGGAATATTAGAATTCTTTTTTTTTTCAATGAACTAACGTTGGCTTGCTTTTTTTTGGCTAGCTAAAAAGGAAATCAATGATCATTGGAAAAGTGAAGTTAAATAATTAAAGATTATGTCATTCCAACAGTGCAGTTTTCATAGCATATTTCAGTAAATAGAAGAATGCAGTATGTTTTGAACTCTTCATTTTGGGTATATTACGTTAAAATTAAATTGATTTTTCAAGATATTTTTTGATAGTTTGATGTAATGATTTCTCACTTGAAGTTATTCAATTGTTTATAGGCTTGTCTCCAATATATATGCATTGTGGGCAGGAACTAAATATGATTACATCTTGATAAAGGCACTGAAGAGTATATTAAGTGATGTAATTGTTGAAGAAAAGAATGAAAACGAAAAAGTACTATTTCGTTTTGAGACAGCTGTACAGCGATACCTTCCGCAATTTATTTCTACAATATTCAACTTGCATACAGATGTAATGACGCGTTGTTCGTCAGGTATTACTTTCATATTTTATAAAGAGTTGTGTAAGAATCATTTGTAGAGATTGTGTTTGCTAGAGACTATCCGCAATAACTAGCATGCTTCATTTATTATATGATTATTTAAAGTGGAATTCCGATGTTTTGTTGTTTCAGATTATTTCAATTTATTCTAATTTTGCCAGTGATCTGATTTAATCAGTTATTTTATGTGTTTAGCTCAATATCTGCTAACTATTAGACGTTGATACATGCAAATTTAGTCAAAAGTCCTCTATTCATGAGCATTATGATACTTCTTTTTGCTCATCTTAATTTTCAGGTGACAAAATTGCTATAAATGAATGGTTGGATATCGCATGTGAATCAGCAAGTGTTATTGAAGCCAAACAAAAAGATTCCATTTTTCGATGGTTAAGGACTTTCTTATTAAAAGCCAAAAGCTGTGCACATATTGCTTCACGAAGAATTTCTTCATTTATCAGTGATTTCTCTCATCCAAGTGAAGCTTATTACGAAGCAGTAAAAGAATATGTTCAGTTGGGACCGAATCTGAGTATTAATTCTCTTTTCAGAGCCCTTATTCCTTCTGCCAGATATCAGTTGAACTCGCAGGTGAATGTTGTAAATTACTTCTGTGTGATATTTTAACCTTCAGATATTGAGTAAAATATTGCTTAGAATTAGTCCCAATTATTATATGTTTGTAATATTGCTTTCAGATTATTTCCAAAGTCTTTTGAATAAGTTTATTTCACCACCTTCAGTTTCAGAAATATGGAAAAGCATATGCTGAAGCGCTGGGTGCAATGCTGGAATTAAGACCTTATCTATTGGATGTTCAGGACGTGATAGAGCTGCAGCACTTAGTTTGTCAGGAAGCTTTTCAAAATCGAAAATGTAGACCAGCACTATCATTGCTAAATTCACTGTTAGCTATGAACAATGAATTAGTGCCGTCGCCTATTCAGGTTGTTTATTGGAATAATTATATTCATTTTTTCTTTCTCAACTTACAGAATTAATAAATTCATCATTCATTTTTAGATCGCACAAAGCATCTTCAGTGGCAGCGAAAATTGGTGCGATGAAGTACGTTTAGGCCGAGCGCTGTGTTCTTCTATTTCACGACCGCGTATTCAAGTAATTTTGCCTCAAGAAGACTTGTTGAAGAAGTTAAGTGATATTGTAATGAATGACCGGCAGATACATTTCGATGGTTCTCAGAATTTGGCTAATCTACTTATGCCAAAGAAATCGGAGATGCAGTCTAACAGCTTTTCAATTATTAATGAACTTATTAGTGATAATCCTATAGAAAATCATCGAATTTTTGACGTTGAATCAGCTAAAAATGCTGTTAGAAAGCGAGTTTACCCATCACTAGGAAAAACAACTATAAAATGTGCACGAATTGAATCTGAACAAAATGAAGAAATGTTTTCTTTCAAGAGTGAAAGTTTGCATTCCTCAAAAACATTGCAAATAATAGATGAACAAGAATTACTAGAGAAAGCAAAGTACGCTTCAGTGGAGCAAAAGGAATTACGAGATACTTTTGTTGGAGATGTTGCAGCAGTGAAACTCAATTCCAAATCTGAGGTCATAATTTTCGATGAAGATGTTTGTGAGTTAACTGTTCAGCAAATGATGGCCGATTTTGTGCCTGAACTGAAATAGCATGTATAAAGCAACACACGGAAATAATGTGGTAACATCTAGAAAGGGAAAAACGTATAAAAATGGAATAAAATTGAAGAAATAAATTCAAAAACTGAAAATGAGATTAAAATGAATAGCTCTATAATCTCTGAGTTCATTTGCTCAATTTCTGTTTTTATTGAAATTCGTGTTATTTTATTTACTCTTCTGATAATTTTAAGGATATTCTATATGTAAATGCATCAAGTAGTGGTAGTCACGTTACATCCGGTAATAATTTTTATTGCTAATGTTAATATGCAAAAGTCAAATATAAAATATTCAATGAAATGTTATATATGTTTACTAAGTAATCTTATTGCTGTTTGTTTAAATGATATCTAGGAAAGATCTAATTCAAAACAATGGGAAGAACATTGGATTATAAATATTTGCTTTGATTTTCGCTGTAACTGATATGTTGATTACATCTTCTGATAGTGATATACCATGCTTTGATTTTTCATGCTTTTGATACTTTAACAGTAACAGAGAATGTGCCATGGTGTTGGTCATCATTCATCAATCGAAGGTTTTGTTATTCAATTTGTAAGAAGCAATATAAAAGTGCCAGAAACATTATAAAATTGTTAGGCCATCATCGTTGATGAATCTTTTGATCTTGAAATAAGTCACAAATTCTTTATTATAGTAACTAGTATGATTTATATTTTGCGTTATGGCGAAAAGGAAAATTTCAAGTGATTCACTCTTTCAGAAGGATTTTGAACGCAATGAGAATTTTAGTAACTGGAGCCGCTGGATTTGTTGGAAGCCATGTTTCACTAGAGTTACTTGAAGCTGGTTATGATATTATATGTATCGATAATTTTTCGAATTCTGTGCAAGGTTTACTTATGCGCTACATTTTTGCTAATTTTAGCGAAATGGAGATTTTACGTGGCTGACTGCAAAAGTAAAGGAGCCGCTTGAAAGCATATGTCTCCTCAAGTTTTAAATTGTTTCAAGAACTCCAAGAATAGTTTTTCGTTTTATTGCTTTTAGAATTAGCGTTTTATTACTTTTCTTTTTATCCTTTCATTGATAAAGTTTATTTTTGAAGATAACGATGGGAATGCAGTCAGTTTAAAGCGTGTCTCACAAATTACAAACAAGGAGGTACCGTTTATTTTCGCCGACTGTAGCAATGAGAAACAACTCGAGGCTGTTTTTGAAAAAGTTCGATTTTGTTGATTTTGATTACTCATATGCACTGATTTTAGCAAATATGTATAACGAACCATTTTTTAGATGCAGTTATTGATGATTATTTATTTTACAGTATTTGATTAATGGTGTGATCCACCTAGCTGGTTGGAAGGCGGTTGGTGAATCAGTAAAAAACCCCCTTGATTATTATAATAACAATCTAATTACTACACTGGTCCTACTTAAGGTTATATTTTCTGCTGAATTTTGTCACTACAAAATATTTTGTATAAAGTTTATACATCTTCAATACTTTTCATACATTGAATTGGTTTATATCAGAAATATATATATTAGTTTTCCATTTAAATGCCCTTTCTCATTATTAATTTTGCATGCATTAAAAAAATATTTGCAGTTGTGTAAGAAATACAGTGTCAAAAGCTTTGTTTTTTCAAGCAGTGCAACTGTTTATGGACCACCGGAAAGTTTACCAATTAAAGAAACCGATCCAGTTGGGTGTAGGATTACTAATCCTTATGGTCATACCAAATACATGATCGAACGAATTTTGATGGATTTAGCTGATTCTGATAAGGCAGGAAATAACTAATCAAAACTATTTTGGCAAAACGAGTTCAAAAGCTCATTGAATATTCGAAAAAAATTTTGCTTTAAACATTAAATAAATTTATATAGATGCATTATGTCAACTATGTGATCTATTTATTTGAATTTTAGAGCTGGAATATAATCATTCTAAGATATTTTAATCCCGTTGGTGCCCATCCTAGCGGACTCATTGGTGAAGATCCGAAAGGAATTCCCAATAATTTGATGCCATACATGAGCCAAGTAGCCATTGGAAAATTACCAGTGTTATACATATTTGGAACCGAATTTGATACTGCTGATGGTTATATTTTCTATAATCCTTTTCGAAATAGAATGAAAATCATGGAAATAGTGCTTGGAGAATTAAAATTTTTGATTGTTCTACATTAAAATTTGTTCATTAGTTAAATTTTTTGTGACTGGCATGAGTTTGTCCTTGGTCATAGCTTTTAAGAAAAATATTTGAATTTTCATCGCTTCAGGAACTGGTGTACGAGACTATATCCATGTTGTGGATTTGGCTCGAGGGCATGTAGCAGCATTTAATCATCTTAATAAACAGCAAATTTCTGGTTACGAGATTTATAATCTTGGAACTGGCAAAGGATATTCGGTTTTGGAGGTGGTTACTGCTTTTGAGAAAGCTAGTGGGCAACGAGTAAGTTTTTCACAAACTGATTTGATTAAATTGTTCATTCACCCATTGACTTTATTTCCTTCGTTTTAAAATTGCAGATAAAGACGGAAAGCAGTCTACCTAGACCGGGTGATGTAGCCTGCATTTACTGCGATCCATTGTTAGCCTCTCAGAAACTTAGTTGGAAATGTCAATACGGCCTCGAGGACATGTGTCTTGATCTGTGGAACTGGCAAACAAAGAATCCAAATGGTTATCTATCGTAGTAATTATAACTGAATTGATTGAAGTTTGCAAAGAAAGAAGTTTTTGTTTACTGCTTAAGACGAATTTTTTGAATGTACTATTCCTGTTACGCAGAAGTAAAGAGGAGTAAATCTTGGTTTCAGTACCGATTTTTTATTATATCTTTGTTCAGAAGAATATTCCATCCGTGTTTCTAACCCTGAAACATCATGTATGAAAACACTTTGAAATCACTTTCATCTTTTTAAACAAAAACTCAACCATTGTATTTTCTTTTGTTCCTTTTTCATTTTTATTATTATATTTAGAACTGTTTGAATTTCTGTTTCTAACTTCTAATTTTGATTCTTTAGTTTTAATTTTCAGTCACTTCATTTAAACTAGGTGTAGCAATTCCAAATTTATTGCTACTTACAGGCTTGGCTTTTGTAAGGTTTTTCTTTTCAATGTGCCAGTTTCATCATTTCACTAATTTTTTTAATGAGGCCAACTCATTGTTATTGATAATTTTTTAAGAGATAATTTTTACAAGCTCCTGAGGATATTCAGTGATAAAGAAGGAAAGAATTTTGAAGTATTGTCAAAAATACCTTAAAAAATGAATTGTTTATCTTGAGAAGCAAGTGACAGCGAAATTGCACAATTTTTGTTGGCTTAATTATTCTTGCTAGATTTTTCGTTCAATGTGAGCTTTTTTTTTTAATTTATCGCTTTGATTAAGGACAATGTAATGCAATAAATTTTAAACGTCAAATACTTCAAACTTCTCACATGAGGTTTAGTTTTTTGACATATATAAAGCAATAAAATTTCATTTAAACTGTTTCACTGTCTATTTCACATCACCATTTATTTATTATTAATTTCTGGTCATTCATTATTCTTATATTATTCTTCTGTGCTGATGAGTTGAACTAGTTACTTTGATATTTCATAATATTCTTTTCTCATGTTTGCATACTTATTGTTCTTGATGATGGGGAAATGAATAAGAAGGTTAACGTTGATTTATAGCGCAACTCTATGATCATGAGATGTTCAAGCAACTATTTTTAAACCATTTTTATGAAAAGATATAAGCATTACTTTTGATCATTAGTCCATGCGCTAACCCAAATTATTTTGCACTATCTGGATAATTTATTCGGCATATTGTAGCTACATGTTACCATTGTTATAGACTTCTCTGCAACTTACCCATTTATTCGGTTTACATAAAATTGTTTGATTTTGATTTGATTAGTAATGTAAGTTTAAATTATGATTATATTTAATGATTACTAAGGTTTAATCTTCAGAGTGTCAATTATGGTTCTGATTTAAAACTGGAAATTGCTGAAATAGTTGTCCATATGGATCAATTTCCACTTATTTATGAATCTCTGAATATTAATCGTTTTTGCGCTTGTCTGATGTTATTCGTATGTGGAATATGATAATTAAATGTCAGTGAGATATGCTGGCAGCATTAAAATCGTTGAATGTTGGTATCCTTGGACATGTGGACTGCGGTAAAACAACTTTGGCGAAAGCATTATCCACGATGGGTTCAACTGCTGCATTCGACAAGCATGCCAAAACTTCAAATCTTCGAGCTAATACAATCGATCTCGGATACTCGACATTAACCATCGATAATACAATAGTTGCGTTAATCGATTGTCCTGGACATGCGTCACTAATCAGGTGGTATTTATTAGTTTGAAATTTATAAGCAGTCGATCACTATTAAGTGTTATTCAAATATGTGTAAAGATGAGTAATTAACATTACTTAATTTTATTCTACTATATTTTTAGTGTGAATAATATGAGATCTGTTTGAATGTTTTGTTCTTCGTAGGTCAGTGCTTGCAGCTTCATCAGTTTTTGATATGGCAATTGTTGTGATAGATAGCAGCAAAGGAATCGAGCAACAAACCGCTGAACATCTCCTCCTTGTATCATTGTTATGTCCAGACCATGTTATTCTAGTCCTTAATAAGGTTGATCATTAATAGATCCGAAAGTTTGAAATTCGCTTACTGCAACTTTTATAAATTAAAAACTATTAGCTGTACACTAACTGAAAACTCTAGTGTGTTTTACCCTATACTTTTTTTGACTCTGTGAAGTTAAAATGAAATTTAACTCTGAAAAATACTTCATTTTTGCATCATTCGAGAATTTTTGTCATTAAATTATTGAATAGTGGAAAGGAGCTTGTGATCAAATAATTTAACTGACTTCCGAATTTCATTGATAAATGAAGCACTTATTTTTTGTAAAAACCTTCTGCTGTTTTAGATTGATTTAGTAGATGGGGAAACAGTGGAGCAAGTGACAAAAAGTTGCAAGAAGGCAGCATCAGACCTAAAAATAAGCTCAGGTCTGCAAATTATCTCAGTATCGTTAACATTGCATAAAGAGGAAGCGATAATGGCACTAATAAATGCTTTGCGTTTGGCGCTTTACATACCTCAGCGAGTTTCTTCTGGTCATTTTGTGATGTATGTTGATCATTGTTTTCCTGTGAAAGGCAAAGGCACGGTAATGACAGGCACTGTTGTCGATGGGATGTGCAAGTAAATTTTATTTTGATTTAACATGTTGCAAAAATCAATGGACTGGTTGTTACAATGCTAATATTATATAGCTAATTTGAGACATCGATTAATAATCATTTGAAAAGAGGAATTTGATACTATGATTTATGATTTATAAAAGAAAATAGGGAATCGAAATTTTTGAATATGATAAATGCAATATTTTAGAGTTGGAATGGACGTAGAAATAGCAGCTTTACAGGAAAAGCGTAAAATTAAAAGTGTGCAATGTTGGAAAGAGAATGTCTGTAGTGCAGGAATAGGAGATCGAGCAGCTCTATTATTCCACAATATTTCTAACAGAGGTATTAATCGAACCATTGTACATGAACCAGGAACGCTGCGTCGTGTGCAATTTATGCTAGTTAGTGTGAAACGAATAATATATTTTCAAGGAGTTCTTCGCCAGGGTTGCAAGTTACATGTTTCAACCGGTTTCGACACTGTCATTGGACAATGCCAGTTTTTGACCTTATCACTTCCTGGAGGGGATCATTATGAAGTAGTGCAAGAACTGGATGGAACTGTAAACTTTGCAATAATTAGCTTGGAACGATTTATATATACAAAAGAGGGTAACTTTTTTATCACGTCCAGATTAGACCATCAAGGTAAAGGTTGTCGGTTTGTCTTCCATGGCATAGTTTTGAAATTGATTGATAACGACAAACAGATATGTCGATTTCGGAGAAAGAAAAAAATTGGAAAAGTTGAACGAATTGAAAATGAACGAAGCATAATTTGCAATTCTTTATTCAAGAAAGAAACGAATGTTGATATATACTGTAACATGAATGTTTATCTTTCTACTGGTGAGGTAGGTATCATAGATTCTGCATTCGGGAAAAATGGGAAAATTCGGGTATTATTTTTGGAGGGCTTGTCAGAGAGTACAAGGACTGCTTATAAGAACGGATTAGAAATACGAGTAACACTATATTTAAAAAAATTTTTAAATGATGGAAAAATTAGGTGTTGCTCACCAGATCCCGCCACTCAATAGTTTCTTTTGTAAAATTTGAAAATTTCATTAATTTTTATCATATTGTATATGTTTGAAATTCTGTTGTATTCACTTGGATCTTCCATTACTTTTTCATTATGATCAATTGTACCTATAAAAACTTGCCAAACAATCTTTTATATATATTGTTTTCCGTATATCAGGAATCGGTATTCGGCTTATTTTTCAAATTTGTGGCACCATATACATATAGAATTTCTAGTTTTATTTTCAGTATTTTTCTAACGGAGGAAACGCTTAATTTTGTCTTTTTACATTATTGAGCAATTTCCTAAAAAATTTTTATGCACTGATTGTGAAAGTTTGATTATATTCTTTAAATCTTTTTAGGTTGGACTATACATTAGGAGTTTCACTTCGTCTTATGTTAAATCGACGAATTGCAATTTTATGGAATTCTTCACTTTACAAAAACAGTTATACACTAAGTTTAAATTCAAGTCCGCGATATCATAAATTATTGAGCATATGTATGCGTACCAAGACGACAAATAAAAGATCATATATTGAAATTATTAGCAAAGCGGCAGAAAATTCAGTCAAGAACAACGACACTGAATTTTCGGGAAAAGGTTATGTCGAGATTTGGAAAAAGACAAAAGCTAAACAAACATACACTGCAAAGTCACTGTCGGATATGCGGGATGATATTAATAAGTTAGCACAAACATTGTACAAATCAAGGGTGAATGAAAAACATCAGGAAAAAAATTCATCACGGGTAACCGTTAGTGAGCCGAAATTTGAGGAAGACCTTAGATTGAGTACGTATGTCGATGGCTGTGTTGAGCACCTTTCATTCACAGTTCGTACTCCTGATCGGCGAATTCTTATTAAGAAATTCACTGGCATTACTGCTTCCAGGTTCGCTTTTCTTGTCTCACTGTAATACGTAATTCCTGTTTTTCTCGTGAAAAATAACGGATGTCTATGTAAATGTACTTATTTTTTCTCTAATTTACCAAAAAGTAAATCGCTATAGGTGATGAATAAAGTATGCGATAAGGCGGAACACGTCTAGTTCGGTTAAATTTATAGACTTCAAAAAATTCTTTACCAAAAAATTTTTCAGTGTTCATTTAGTTGGTAACTTTTTCGTTTCTATCATCTAGTTTCGGCAAATATACATTTTCCCAAATGATTTTTAAATTCTTACTGCAAAAATATATATTATATAAATATGCTACTTGAATTCTGTTGCAGAACTATTTTGGAAATGTTACGAGATCGGAAAGTGCGTATCAACGAAGTTGTCACTTACGATTTTGCAATTGTTGTAAGTCTTTTCGAACTTGCCCTAGTAAAATTTGGAATTTATATGTGGAAAGAGAGATATATTTAATTGCTGAGTTTATTCATTTCCCTCTAAAGGTTACATTTAATGAGATCATCAGTATTAGATTAAAGCACCAAGTTTATTCCATAATAAGAAGCAATACTTTTTATGTTTTTATAATTTCCCTGGTACTTCCGTTTCTTTGTTTCCATGAAATCTTAAATTTCAAAATCTCCAAGTCTGGAAATTTATCAGTTGAAAAATATTAGAGGATTTTTGCTTTATAGTACTACTTACACTGCATCTGATTCACGCATTTTTGGAAAGAAATTTTAAACCTTATTTTAGTGTAAACCGATGGATACATTGGATATTTGGAAAGGAGAATTGGAGGAGAATCCAGCATTTGCCCGAATAGATCGTTTTCAAATTCTTCATATCTTACATTCTTCTTGTTATCAGTATTTCACCATACATGCTATATCTCTTAGGGATTTTTTGGTCGAAAATTGGTTTCCGTGGAAAATTCCAACAATCGCAAGCTATCATCACCTTAACTAAGTTTAACTTGTGTTTATTTTACAGTACCCTTTACTGCATTTTGTTTCTTCCAATCGTTGTTATTGTATTATCGTCGTATTTCACATCCTAATTCGAAACAACTGAGATCCTTTCTTAATAATTAAAATTCAGGCTTTCCTCATATGAAGTTTTTAGCTCCAATTTGTAATAATATTTGTTACAAATTGGAGATAAATTAATATTTAAATCAGTGTTTAAGTAATGTTCAAATTATTTATTGATTTTACTTTAATATAATTGACCCTCTCATGGTTAGCAAGGTTAACACCGAAATCATGAATTACAGAAATGCAATTAAAATTCAAAGAAACTGATCATCCAGGTTATAAAATTATAAAAGAAATAGATTATAAAAATGTTATCAATAATGCTTCGCTACATGACATGCAACATTGCGTAGGCATTTTTGCAACTTTTAAAATATATTTTGGAGTTGCGTTTTTCTAAAATTTTAGCTATTTTTGTATATTTTAGAAGTGTATTTCAAATATTAATTTAAATGTGATAATTTTTGTCGCATTCCGAACTGTGGAATAAACAATACTCAAGATAAGGATAATAAGTAAAAAAAAATCTCTAATCTGATTTTCTTGGGTACATTATATCTTAAATGTTGGTCTAACTAAAGTAAGACTGTACTTCTAAAAATCTAAAGTATTTTGAGTAGCATTTTAAAAATTAGTGCTTTTCATAAATAGAATTCAATTATTTTAATATGGTTTTTTTCCTACTTACTACAGCAAAAAAGAAAAACGAGTAATCAATCTATTTATGCCGTTTTTTGGCTATGACCTCCCCAGCAGAATTTGAATAGAACTAAAATATATGAAATTAAGAGAGCATTGTTGAATAAGCCTTATCATAATTTATCTTTTATTCAGAGATGAATTGCCTTCTGGTAATGCACCTATATTTAATCTGAAAAAAAACCTTACTTCATTTAAGGATAAATAGAATTGTATTAACAAAAAAAAAAATACAAGCTTTTGTTCAAAGTCAGTCAAAATCATAAACCTGTTCCATTTTCAAATCTTCACTGCTTAATGGTCAAAAATACACTTTAAATTGAAAATTATAATGTCAATGCTAAGGTAACATAAGAAGTAAAATGTACCAATTTAAAAATACTATGGTAGGTCATTGCTTTCCAAATAAGACTTCAGATTTGTAGCTCATATAGTTATACAGTTTGAAGTGCTATGATTCAAATTTAATCCTTTTGATAAGGATTTAAGGCACAAAAAACATTTCTACTTGGGAGGTACGGATAGACCAAATTAATGGAGTTATGAGAAAGGCTGCTCCTCATGGGCTTAATGAATGCAACACACTGCTCTGCAATAGCTCAAAGAATTTTATGTGACAACGGAGATAACTTTCTACCGTATCATATTGAGCTTAAGCAGAAACTGCAATGTAATAACACCTCGCCTATACCTCCTTCCACTCTACAACACCCCCAAAGACCTGCTTTCCATGTCCGAAATGAAAAGTTTGCATGCAATGCCCGAGCCGTGAAACAGAGACAATACTCGGCCAACCATGTTTAAGTGGTTCGCTCGAAACGTGATGACGGAAGCAGAGTGAATTGGGAGATCTCGAGAGGTGATGGCGGTGGAAGGGAATTTGAACGATATATGGAATAGGGACTTCGGGGCTGAAGTTGCAGACTTATAAAGATTTCAGCATAAGGAAGCCGCATTTACTGATTTACTGTACTCCCTTTCGGACTTCTGAGGCAGTTGGGTTCGACATTACCTTGCTGTCGCGAGTCGATCCCTCACGCAGCTTAGTGTGATTATATCACTGCTGGGGATGGATATGACGCTGTTTATTTAGGATCGACTGGCCAGGACTGATTGTTTTAGAATCGTCTTCATTTTATTTCATTGCCTGATTGCTATGGAATGTTGAATAAATTTGAAAAATTTTCCCGATATATGTTATTTCAGACTGTCATTGGTTTCTACTCGTTTCTCTTCTGCAGGATTTTTAAATTTAGCGGTGTTCTTATTTCTCAGTATATATATTGCTCAGTTTTATCAATGCAAAGCTTCCATAATTTCTGCTCTTTTCGCTCTTTTCTGAGCCAAATTTAGTGGTACTTGTTGAATGTATATTTCTGATGTTTCGTTAAATTTTGCTTTAGTGAAATGTTATTGACAGTGCTGCTCTAATTTAACCACAAATCCATTTAGCAGCCAGAATTACTTTTTTGACGAAAGGATCAAATGGCTGATGCAGGCTTTTATCGTGGAACAAGTAGCGAACAGGATAGTCGCTTTACCGATAAGGAGCGCAAATTGCTGAAGCAAATGCGTTTCGAAGAAGCACTTGACGAAAAGGTAATATTTCACTTCTCCGAGATGATGTAAATTATATATATTATAAATCCAACCACCCACATCTTCTATATAATGCCGTTGTTATCCAAGTTCGCGTGCATGTTGGTCCATTCACGACACGTCTCATAATTTTGTTCCTTAACTGAGTGCATAGTCAAGATTTAAAAAGTAAAGGTAATTTTTTTTTTGTTGAAACATTTATTTTTTCTTCTTTCAACATGAAACTGTTTAAATTTTTTTATAACATATAATATTGATAGGTAGGGAAGGGTGCGTAGACAATTGAGTATATCAGTTTAAATGGAATCTGTTGGAGGAGTTATGAAAGAAGCAAAGAAAATTAGATAAAGACATAGTGTGGTGTATTCTATAGGCTTTGGTATTCATTTGTAAACTAATTATTATGTTTTGAAGAGACCGTGAGTGAGTTTGTGAGGTTAAGATCTGCATGGATCGAGTGAATCTGGACGTGCTTAAACCCTGGATCACTGCCAAGTTGAACGATATCCTGGGCCTAGAAGACGATGTCGTCATTGAATATGTATTCAGCCAGTTGGAGGAGAAATCATTGAATCCGAAAGTGATGCAGATCAATTTAACTGGTTTCCTTAATGCCCGACGAGCACGGGAATTTATGGGTATTATTTCATCATTCATTTTAAATTTCGTTTGAGTCCGTGTGGAGGATATCTAATAATTCAAACTAAAGCATCATATCGCTTAATGCCCCTTTTATTTAGATGCATTTATGTCATTTCATTACAGGTGAATTGTGGAGTATGTTAATTGAAGCACAAAGTAGTGAAGACGGTATTCCAACATCACTAGTAGAAAAGAAAATGAAAGAAATACAAGATAAGGTATTTACTCTTCTCTTGAATTGCATTTATCTGGATATTATATCTGTTTTTGCTTTTAACAGTATTTTTTAGTCTATTTCTCACTGTAGATATAATTATCATCAATAATTTCTCATTTTGTGATTATCTGATTTGTTGTAGCAATTTTTTACAAGAAAATCAGAGAAGATTTAATTTTATCATCCCTCATGATATAGAATAGAAGGATATAATTTTTTGGTTACTTTGATGATCTTTTATATGCTGAAAAATGTCATCAAAATTTGCACCAAGGAAGGTTTAGGCAAAAAATATGAGCGTCTCGTCTTCCAACGGTGCAGCTGCTGAAGTTGCTGGATCAGATTGGAAGAATCGGTACGATTCTTTGACTGGTGGACGATACGGTAATCGAGAGAGCAAAACTATCACTGAGAATGAACGAGGCAGAAAGGACGACGATCGGCACAGAAGTCATCGAGATCAAGAAAGTGATAAAAGCAGAGAAAGTGGTCGTATCAAGGAGGATGATAGTATGGTTTTGCTTGGTTTACTTTATTCTTTATTTAAATTTTAAGTTATAGCCAAAATTTGTGGAGAAGTCTGGTTCCAAGCGGATATATTATTCGGCCGGGTTATAATATTTTTGAGCCATTTTGCTACGCATGATATTACAGCATCAAACTTTATAGATTAACAATGCAAGTGAAATTTTGATATTAATCTTGCTCTATTTAGATTTCAAAATCAGACATTTAAACTATTATAGGAGTTGAAAGAAAGCGTGGTGAGGAAAAACAGTTTAAGGATGAAAGGTTGAGATCACATAGCCGATCTCCCACACGGCGACATTTTTATGATGAACGAATGGAAAGAAAAAAAGAGCGTTATCGTTCACCTAATAGGTATGTTGTCGGAATTTATCGTCAATGTTCCAAAGATAATTTGGACGCTCAGTTACCGTCTAGATGAACGAATATTACAACGACGAACAAGGGAAGCATGCTTTTTGAGATTAATGAAATGTGAGGTATATTGTGAAGGAATTTACTAGTGAGGTATTGTCCTACCCAACTTTCTGTTAATGGAAATTTAATATGTTTATAGCTTTAGATCTCCACCGCGCCGAAAATTCACAGAACGAAAAGAGGAGACCCGAAGACGAAGTCGGAGTAACGAACGTCGCAAAAGGTGAAGGATTTTTTAATGTTTGTATTTTTTTTATTTTCTTCTAATATTCATTTGTAATCACTAATATACTAACGGTCCCTTTACCTTAGTGAAGCAGCTAATATATCAGAAGCATAGGAGGATAAAATCATATTTCATCTGAAACAATTGGTAAGAAACATTTTAAAGTGCACAGTTATCGTCAGGTAGCATTCCAGAAATTTCGATGTACTGTGATAATAAAAGTGAAGTTAACTAATTTTGATCCAACTGGGTTTCTGTAGGAAATATTCCACGGTATAGTATTTTGAAGAGGTTTGCAAAATAATTTAATAATCGTAACCAATGAAGTACCGAAAGGGATATTTTTGTTTTTACTTCGCTATTTTCAGGAAGCGATCAGCGTCATTGGATCTCGTAGACGAGAAGCAAAGGTAAGTTTTTTATAGTTCCGCCGCCTTATATCTTTATTTTTCTAATTTTACAGTTTCAGGAAAAAGAAAAAGAGACATTCAAAGAAGCATGCCAGTGATTCAGATTCAGAACGAGCGAAGAGAAGGAAGAAGCACAAAAAGGAGAAAAAGCGTAAAAAACATAACAGTTCTGATTCTGATTGAAAGTTTCAATGTTTATCAAAGAGCAGTGTGTTATCGTGTTTTGATTTTCATAATTTGTTTTCTGATATCATGATAAAAACCTCACTTATCGAATCTGGCAACATTCTAAATTCAACAAAACTTCAACAAATCATGTATCAATCTCACAAGTATTTTGTTAGTGTCACTATGTGAATTTCCGCCACTCGTGCTTAATGAATGCTAGATCGAAATTAAATTCTTGATTTTCCAAACTAGCAGTTTTAGGTTATCCAACAGCTGCCTGTCTGGAAATGTCAAGTGAAAAATCAAAAAGTTCTAACATACCAATGATAATTGAGATGTATTTTTTATTCCAGCTGTACTTTCTGTAACATGAAGATCGAGATTGTTTGAATTCTAGGGAAAACAGTCGTCTAATCGTAGGTTCTTGCATCACGAATTTCGGACGGTACGTTGACCTCTATGCCCGGTAGATCTTCTACTGTTAACTTTACTTGACAACCAAGACGTGAGAAATCCGTTGCTTCAGGTGCCAAGTCTAATAAGTCAAGTTCTTCTTCGACTGGTGAAGGCAATCTGTAAAGGATGGATTAAATGCAGATTAAGAGATCTTGCCCTTTAACTGTAATTGCTTATCAGGGAGTCTTAGTAGAAATGAATTGGATTTATATCGGAGTTTAGAAATAGGACTTGAGAAATTTGTTGAATTTATGAAGAATTCTATAAATATGTGAATAATAACCTTTCGCTGCTCTGTATAGTTCACCAAAAGCTCTTCAACGAGAATAAAATGAATATTAAAGGATTCAACCTTTTGTAATGCTCCGGTTCAAGAATGACATGACACGTACAGCAGGCTAATGTACCTTCGCATGCTCCGTAACCATCAATAGGCAAGTCAGCATTAACGACTACTTCATATAACGATTGGCCTATTTTACCCGTAGTTTCCAAAATTTCACCTCTATTTTTAAAGCGTATTTTCACATCCCTTGAAAAATTCAAAATTGAATTAAGTTTGCACATGCCAAAATATTAAAAAAACTGAGAATTGAAAGTTCGAATCTTGACTTTATAACTTAATTATTTTTGTGCATAAAACTTACGGTACTTTGACCGCTGAACCCCTCCGAAATATGGATTGCTGACAAACAGCCAGTCGAATGCAACACCGCACGACCGTCATCATAATCTGCAAGAATTAATCTTTATTTTCTCAAATTCTTGTTCTTCTGATATCGATTCCCATTTGTCTGAAAAATCTCCAATCACCTTGAATATCCTAAAAGAGCAAAGATTTGGAACTTGAGTTCAGGGAGTTCCGAGCTTAATTGCAAGGTTTTTTAACAATGGTCATCCACTATTATAAAAGATGACGAGTAGCATATAAAAAATAAATGAATTGCAAACTATATGAATTAAAAGTGAGCACACCGAGAAGTAGACTAAAACATGATATCATGAGAATAAACTATGCCAATTCCAGTTACATAATAAATATGCATACTGAAAACTATAAATTCATGATATATCGGTAGTGTTATCCCATCGTAAATTTCATTCCAGAATAGTGTATTGGAGTCGATCTCCTACCTTCTTAAGATACCATAATATATTAGATCAATGGACAAAATTCAAATTGAATTTCTTTACTCTGAACATTAAGTGAAATACAATATGCGACAAATGGATTCACAGATAATGGTGAATTCTTGCCACATTAAAATCAACTGTCCACGAAAATCCTTTTGGAATCAAACAATGAAAACAACAATTGTTAGGAGCAGATGTTAAAATATAAACCTTACCAGATAGAACCGCATTGTTTAGTTTTTTTCTTCATTTCTGTATAAATTGAAGCATTTATTTCAGTTTGACAACAAAGTGAGATAAAAGCAAATCTTAATCACAAAGTGAGAAGAATTTTTAAATAAAAAAGCCACTTATAAACTGCTTTTCTATATATAACAGAAATGAAAATGAGATATTACACAGTTAACGCCAATGAGATTGGAACATCAAAGCAAAATGTGATGGTTTATAAATGAGATCGAAACGGAAGATAATTTCTTTACCTATAAAGTCATCCAAATTGGGTGGCCAAACATGCAAAGCAGGGCTAAGCGATGCAAGCATCCAAAAAAAAAATGCAGTTTCATAGTATGAGTTATCATCACTGCTTATTTTAAAAAGAATGGTTGTAAACAGACATCTTAAAAACCTAATAAATTTGAAACATTAAAAAGATTTACAAAGCTATTACAAAATTAACAAATAAATAATGTAATATAGTTACAAATATATATGATAGCATTATGTTGAGAAGTGCACTGCGCTGAAGTAATAAATTACTTTGAGGACGAAGTAAAAGACAAAGAAAATGAAAAAGTTCTTTACAAATAATTTGTGCAAAATATTACTTATATTGCTATATCTTTTATCATGTGATACAAAAAGTATGACTATATCATTTTATGAATGATATGCAATGATTGATAAGGTGTTAGTGAATACACTCCCTCCATTTATTGTTTCTTTTATTTTCAAATAAAAGAACTATAAAAATAAAAATAATCCTTTTCCTCGACCATTTTATGAATTCTTAATATTCATTTCACTTCTTTGCGACTAATAAAATCCATTTTTAAACATATAGCAATCGAAACAACCATTTCGCTGAAAATCGAACTGATAATTAAACATACAATCAAAATAAATCCATTTATATGTGAAAACTCATTCATATATTTGGGATAATTGGGACGATAGCAGAGGCTTTCCTCTGACCTGGAACAAAATACTAGTAGCGTCCCCGATAGAGTTTTCTACAACAAATCGCAAAAAGCTGTCAACTTGAAACGGTTTTCATTGCTTAATGAAATCTTTTACATTTTATTTTATTGAACTTTTTATTACAACATAAAAACTTTGGAAAATATTAATATAAAGACCATAAATCTTCAATCACAAATTGGAGGCCCAAAAATAACAATGCCTTCATTACAGACATTTTCATACATCTTCGATAATTGATACTTCGAAGTAAATATGTAAATTTAAAAGAAAAACAATAAATCGATTACCTGGAAAACTTTTTCTCAACTTTACCAGAACTCCAAATTATAAATTTTTTCATTTCGAAAGAATCAGTTCCTCAAATATAACTCTATATAAATCTTCCACAATTCTTCCACAAATTCTTCGTTATATACATAGAGGAATACTTTGAATGACAACAATAAATTACTGAAAACTCCTCAACATAAAAAAAATAATTTCCAAAAAAATTCACAAAGAAACTTGAAGTTGGACATTGGAATAAATCACATGTGTATTTGTCTCAAGTTCTGAAGATTGTTGGAAATTATATATTAAAATAAAGTTATATAAAAATTTCTTTGCAAAAAGGAAAGGTATCAAATTGTCACGGAATGTGCTCCAATCTTCAAAGCAACATAAAAAATTTGTTATAAATTATCTAGATAAACCATTGATTCTGCTTCATAAAAATCTTCATCTTCATCACAAAGTTTTTTAGCATACATCACGTAAGAGTAATCACTGAGGGGCCACAGGTCAAAACTTTTATATACCGCATCTTTAGGAGAAATTGAAATTTTCATGGATAAAGAATTTAATAATGACATACTATGATAGACTACAAAAACTGTTAATTAAAACATCTTTTGATTTAACTCTTTTCGTTCCAAGTAAATTCACTGAAAATTTACTAATTGAATTTAACTCAAATATGCCAGCTTACTACCACAAAATATACTTGTTTCTAAAAGCGTATTTCCAAAATGTTCATGGAAATAAAAGCAAGATGATAGGGATACCTGACTGTAAATTAGTCCATTGAATACAGCAGATGCTTCTCTAAAATATCGTTTCCATCGTAAAATATTAGAATTGATCCTCACACTGTCTCACACAATTGTTTTTGCCAAAACTTACGCCTAAAAATTGAGTAAGGATACTCGTAAATTTTTCTAAACATAAGGAAAACCGAAAACACTAATAAAAGTCAGAATTTGATTAAAAAAACCATTCAGATATAATTACTTGTACAATAAAACAAGAATTAAAGTGAAGTACGACTGGAATGTTCACTACTTCCAAAAACAACATTGATGCCTTTTCCAGAAATCTCGATCTATACAGCCTATGATATTGGAAGGTATTGAACATCTAAGCCAAATCTGAAAATTTATTAATTCTATTAATCGCTAATTCACTAATAAACTGTACACGAAATGTATTGCTATTCGCTTAATCGCAAGACAAGTTTCCGGACATTTAAAACCATTGAATCGTCAGAACTGCAATCACTGAATCAGTCACAAACACATGCCACGTGAAAAGATGTTATCGAGAGATGTCGGGTAGTACCCAAGCACGTTCAAAAATCCGCATAAGGACATTTCGGCATAACCTTCCAAGCAACACTTTCAAATTCTGGTAATTGTCTGACGATACCAGACAAAGAATCGTTACCTCAATTATCGCTGTTACGACTATTCTCCGACATACTCCATATATTTAATAGTAGGTTACTAATCTATAGTTGTCTTGATGGCCAACGGCTTTTAACTGTGATTGAACGATTTGAAAAAAGTCAAATAATGGAGGTCCTGTTATCTGATACAATCGGCACTGAATCTCGTGAAACTCTCTTCACTCAGTGACTGCATTTTAACATACTAATGGTAATTGAGAATATTCGTAACAGTGCGACTTTTTAAAGATGCCGAAGATATTGAAGAACCATCTTTCAAAATTTCGATAATACTGTGTGTGGACATTACAAATAAGTATTTATTACATGCCTTGACAGAGCCGTATCAGTAGAAATATTCGAGCAAGTGTGCTCGAAAGTTATACAAATAATACGCGTTACTACATGCTGAAGTATGAGGATAAACCGGTTTGTTGTTAAAAATTTACTTCAGTGGATCGAAGCGCATTTAAAAGAATCTTTCGTTGGTGAGATAAGTGAAGATAGCACTGCAGTCCAGAATATCCAAGAAGGGAGTTGAATATTTACTGAGCCATAATAGGCAAGGTAACTTCTCCGGTTGGTGGTCCTTCTTTGAAAATAGCTGCAGCATCAGAGGCATCTGCACTTGCTTCCTTGAATTGAATGACAAATTTATCTTCCTTCGGTGGTCCAGCTGTACGAGTGATTTCCAGTGGAGCTGCTGCCCCCGGTTCGACAAATCCGTATACCGGTTTCAGGCGATAATCGTTATTATTTGTTGACTTCACCTTCAAGTGAAAATGTTTTACAGGATCTCTTTTTTCAATAAATAGATGAGTACAATGGATAAAAAGATGAGAATAAAAAAATTTTAGAGATTCAAAACTACACAATACCTTGAAGGCTAAACGGACACCGCTTGGATTGGCAACCTGATGCACAGACTGTCCACCTGCAGCAGGTACCTGAGCAGCTGGTGGATCGATGTTCAATGTCGGTGGTCCGGCTGGTGCAGCAGCCTCCGGTGGAGCTCCTCCCTCTGGTGGTGCTGGCGCGCCCTCTGCTGGCGGTGCACCCTCTGCTGGAGCATCACCCATTGTGTTCCGGATTATCCTGCAATTTTGGGGATTTCGAGGAATTTAGAGATAGCTAACACTTTGGACTAAAGAAGTGAGATATCAAAGGACGACAGTCGAGTAGTACGAGATGTTCCTGTCACTCAGAGCATTTCCGTAGTATCCCTCGACATTCCTCCATCCGAATAAATGCTAGCAAAAGTAATCGTCACGACAGACCAACCTTTATGTGCGTCGACTGAAGAAAAAACTGAATGTTTGACTTAAAACTCGGTTTATATAGCTGTCCGACACAACCTTTAATTATGTAATTTAACCTGTTTTGCATTCAATTACGCAGTTTTATCTGTTTTGCATCTAATTATGCATTTTACCTGTTTTGCATCTAATTACGCAGTTTCACCTGTTTTGCATCTAATTATGCAATTTTACCTGTTTTGCATCTAATTACGCAGTTTTAGCTGTTTTGAATCTAATTATGAAATTTAGAATAAGATAAATAAAATTGCATAACAAGCAAAATAAACAAGTATTTCAGTAATATCTTTGTATATGTAAATTTACTTAATTAGGAGAGGCCTCTTGCAAAATATGCGCTGGGTTTTGTAAATGTCTGTCAGTGTATGTATACGTGGTGTGCGAATGTATGTAAGCACCGATAATAAGAACCTAATATATCGATGTATATTTTTATAGGAGCGTTTGGGAGCTTTGTGGCTGAAAAAAAATTGAGATGTATGATTACCTGAAATGATCCAAAGTAATGTGTGTAGGGAGTATACGCGGGCAATTAACAACCGCGGCTGGCGGGATAATTTCTCTGATCTCGAAATACTTTTTCTCAGAACAACTCGTTGGATATATCACAGCGTTGTAAAATTTGCATATCAGCATGCTTCTCATATCAAATCTGATAAAAAAACTATTCAATAATCATATATTTTCAGTACTTTGTTTTTGTACGTGATTTATATGAAAAGCTTATCATGCATATAATAATTCATACTGGACAAAATAAGGTTAACTTCATGTATTACATAGAAACTTTCGAAATGAACTCAAATTTTGGTAAATTCCGAATAACTGCACCTCTTCTGCCTATGATTTCGTTGGATACCTAATACTTCGATAATATAATCAGCGGAGGTAAATCTATATAGATTGGAACATTACGCTGTAAACATGTCGCAAATTGAACATAAGCCGTGGATGAAATTAAGTTTCATTTCAAGAGAAATGGTAACGACATTAACACCGCCGTTGTCGTTGATGGTACATAATGGTCTCATTGTGATATGTAGTACTCTTATCTTAAAAGATTCCCCAAAACCACACCTTTTTTTACATGGTAATGATAATATTATAATTAAATGAGTGAGGAAAATTTAATTTGCAATTAATCACACTTATCATTTCGGTTTATTCCACAACTTTTCATCTATTATTTTGTGGATATACTAGAAAAAATACCAAATTATAATGTGCAGCTACTTTCATAGGTTAGAGAAATTCATTACAAATTGGCAGAGGTTTATATGGATGATTACGAGAAGATCTCAGTAATAGGACGTGGAGCGCATGGCGTTTGTTGGCTTTGTCAACGTAAAGACGATATTTTCCGGCAGAAAGTTATCATTAAAACAGTAGCATTAGAAGGACTTGCTGAAGAGGAACAGAATACTATCATGGGTTTGCTTGTTTTTTTCTGATCCATTTCAAAC
This sequence comes from Cruorifilaria tuberocauda, assembly GCA_013365365.1. NCBI lineage: Eukaryota > Metazoa > Nematoda > Chromadorea > Rhabditida > Onchocercidae > Cruorifilaria > Cruorifilaria tuberocauda. The sequence continues at coordinate 297,232 of JABVXU010000024.1, forward strand.
AGTATTGCTAAAGATAAGCTGTTGCTCAATATTCTTTATGGTTCATTATTGGATTTTGAGATTCCTGTCATTTCTCAGTTACTATTTTTAATCTTATTTGAAAATAGCTGACGAAGTGAATTATGCATGGTAAGCATTTCATCACGAGATCATAAATTCAATTAATAATAAGTAGGATTTTAAATAATTTTAGGCGAGGTAACGCTACTTAAGCGCCTTCATCATCCTCACATTATTGGATACTATGAATCATTTAAGGTTCCTATTCATTTATTGTTCGCTATAATTAAATCTTTTAAGATTTTCATTTTATAAAATTTTCATCATATTTCACTTCTTAACAATTTCTAGATTAGCCTTTCGATGATAATTTGATCATTTTTTGTAGACCGAAAATGCTTTTTCAATTGTCATGCAATATGCTGAAGGTGGAACAATGGATAAAATGATTTCGGAACGAAAAGGAATTAAATTTGCTGAGAATACTGTGCTCAATTATTTTACACAAGTTGGTATTCACTACCAAATGAAGAGTGAAAATTAAAATAATATCATTGCATACATTCAAAACCCTTTGGAAATCAGATTTTCAAAGGAATCCCAAAAGTTTTTGGTAGTACATAAATCTTTAGACAAAATCTATTTTCTTTTTACAGTTCATGAATTGGAACGTACTTTGGGGAGAATTCATAAGAAACTTCAATTCAGTTTTTGTTTTTTGAATCAGCGGTCATAACATAACAGTAATAACAGATATCGTTCATTTTTTTATTACGGACGCTTTTTACATTTTTTTTACTGATTAATAAATAACCGAAAAGTTATAACATTTGCAGGTTGCTATTGGACTTGAATATATGCATTCCAAACAAATACTTCACAGAGATTTGAAGACGCAAAATATTTTGTTAAATAAAAAACGAACTATTGTTAAATTGAGTGATTTTGGAATTAGTAAAGAGTTGTCAACAAAAAGTTTAGCATCTACTATTATTGGCACACCAAATTATCTTTCACCAGAAATCTGTGAAGGTAATATCAGACTTCGATTTTATTCGTTTTTTTATTTCTTTTTTGTTTGCTTAGTTCCTTTCATACTATTATTAATGATTTCTTTATTGATTTGTAATTTAATTTTACTTATAACCGAACAAGAACAATTGAATTCAAGAGTTTTAGGCAGAGCCTACAATCAAAAAAGTGACTTGTGGGCTTTGGGCTGTGTGTTATATGAACTTGCTGAGTTAAAACGAGCATTTGATGGCGAAAATTTGCCATTAATCATTATGAAAATCACAAAAGTACGTTTCAGTATTCGTAAATTCACATCAAGAAAAAGTTATTTATTTGAATTGCATTGGAAATATGACATTATCATGCAATTAAAACCACTTTTGAAGTTTTAATAAATAATTTATTAATAAATAATTAATAAATAAGTTTTAATAAATAATATTGGTTTTAATAAATATATTTTTGCAGAGATGACATATTTCAAATGTTTTAGGGAAAACATAATCCAATCTCTGAACACTGGAGTGATGATTTAAAGAGATTGGTCAGTTCTATTCTGGATGTTAATGAGAACAAAAGACCGCTTCTCAAAGGTTGTGTTAAGAACTAACCATCCAAAATAGCATTTTGTAGTTTAAAGAACTTTTCTAAGATATCGTTGTGCGATTGAAGCCATTCTCTAAATGACATCTTTCTCACCCAAACCTAAATATTCCGGTGAATGCTTCAGTTCTAAATTTCTCACCGAATCACTAAATTTCGTTGTTTCTTGAACTTTTTGGAAAATTCGAATATAATTTTTAAAGTTTTAAGTTTTTGAAATTGCTTTCTAGTGTTCAATTTGCAGAGATTCTTACATGTCCGCTTATCTTACCGGTTTGTCTGGCAATTAATTTGGATCTTGGTGCATTACCTTCTTCGCCGCCGAAAAAAACTCGTCAAATTGCCTCCTCGAATAGTAGCATTTTACGCACACAACCTATAGCAGTAAAGCTATAGCTTATTGAGGTGAAATCTGTATATTGATTATGGAAAGCATGATATAAATTATGTATCTTTGTTGAGAAATCGATGATAATCATACGTCTCTTTTGCATTGTAAAAATAAATCAGGTATCTCGTGGTGTTGAGTAAATCTGTGATTCGATAAATATATGTTTTGGATTTTTCGAGTTAAACTTTTCAAAATGATTGTTTGATTTATTATAATGAAACATGTTCTTATGCATATCCCATCCAAATCTTTTAGTATAAGCACTGGATCTCAAGAATGTTATACTATATAATAAAATGAATTACCATGTAATGGGATTACAAATTTATCTCAAATTTTGTCAATTCATTATTGTTTTTCTTTAACTGTGTTCCAAACTGAGAATTAATTATTGAAATTACTAGTTTGCATTTTATGTATACATATTATTACTGAAGGATCTTCCAAGTTTATTTATGTTATTTCATGTTTTAAAGTTTCGAACAGTTCATATATCAGTAAAATTCCGAAGGAGGAAATTGAAATATAATCAGCAAAATGATAAAACACAGTGTATCTCACGCAACATGAAATGTCCGACTATTGCCAGCAAGAAACTTCCCATGGTTGCTGAAATTTAATGTGAGATTCATTTTCAGTTTGAGAGTTTTACAATTATAATTTTCAAAGTTCGATTTAGTTCTAAAATTCTGGATTAGGACAGTTATAGATACAAGCAGGACAATAATTTTTAAAATTTTAGGCAATGAAGAATGTACGCAGATTTTAATGGCTGATGAAATGAACTGTGTGACTATCGTCATGCGTGATCAGATAATGCTACTAATTAAATAACTAACGTGATTGACATCTAGGATTTGCAAGGATATGGAGCTAACCGTATGCATATCTTGCTTTCAAATTCCAATCTTTGATACTTAGAATTTGACCCAGGTCGAATCATCTATCGATACGATGATAATATCGATACAATGTGTGATATAAAATGACCAGGTGAACAGTAAACGGAAATATAAAGTATAGGCCATTTTGATCAGATTCCGTTAATAGCATTACAATCTGCAAGGATTCTTCATTTTTTTCAATTAATTACAAATGACTTACAAATTTTAATTATTCAGTGAGGAAGGAATTAATAAATGAACTTGGACAGTTAGTCTTTTCCAAGCTAACTTTCTATTGAACAGATTTCGAGAACTTCATTATTTTTAGACAATTAAGATTTTCGGAGCTTGAGTCCTGGTTAAAAGGTGAACCTCAATAACCAGTGCAATGCATTGAATAAGGCGGCATTGATGCAGCACTTCTGGATATGAAAGACCCATTAGTCCGACGATTTATTAGACCTGAAATCTTATTGGGAAATTCTTGTCCATGTAAAGTTGCAGAAAAGATGAATGCCTTCAGTACTATTTTCGATCTGAGTAATAAAAATACTATTTCATCATTTTTCCAAATTTTATAAATACCGGATTACATGACTCAACTATTCAAGAAAATATAATTATTGGAGATCTAAGTAAATTGATATTGCAATTTGCAATTCTTCTCAAACTTAATTTTCGATAAAATTGAATTATTTTTTGTCCCTTCGAAGAATGTGATGAAATTTTAAAATTGAGAGAATAAATATCAACCGCACGACGAATTAAAAAATAAATGACAATAAAAAATTAGGCTTTCTTTGAATATATTTTTAAAAAATTAAAAAAAAGTTATATTAAATAAAAAGTAACAGTATAAGGAGAGCACATGTACAAAACGGATGTTTATTTTGTGATTGAATAAACAAACTTTGTAAATCTCTTAAATCACCAAATTAGATATCAAACTATTTCTGAAGTAAGTATTAATTGGTAGTTCACCAATTCCAATATTGAAATTGTTCATTTAAACTTAAGCTGAAGTTTGGCAACAAAATAATCCTAGAGTCCACGTATTTAAGCATTTGCTAACAATAATTCCTTTAACAGCTCCCTTAATACGCTGAATATGCTGCTATCATTGCTTATCATCAAATGATTTTAGAAGTAATGCAACATTAAATTTGTTATATTTCTTTAGTTAATAAAAATAAAAATTCTTCTAAAATGAATGAGGAAGCACAGACGACTTTACAATCAAAAAAGCAAAGGATTTTAGAATTTATCAGATAGAAATTTAAAAATTTGTTGTTCCCGTCGTCAGAAAAAGAAAGAAAATAAATTGAGTTGATAATTTGTTGAAAGATTGATATTGCAACGAGAAATATGAAACTGAAAATTTTCTGCAGTGATAACTTAATGAAAAGATGTTGTGATAACAATGAATACTTCATCCTAAAAAAATCCTTCTTTACAGTTTCTGATTTTAACTGCATTTTTTGTCAAACGAAATAAAGTAATGGTTCAATAATTTGTAGCAAGGTTATTCAAGCAAATTCTCAACCTTTCTCAGTTTGATATGTTTATTCCTATCATTCTAACTGCCAATGTTATTTTTCATCGCAATGAATAGTTCAGAAGCATTTATTTTATCTTTTGTTTCCTTTTTTCTCCTCTTTTCTATAAAATTCTTAACGTTCTGCTTCACGTTTCTCGGTGATCTGCGAAGAGATCCTGCCAATTTAGGCTTTCAACTTTTTATCTCACATTCCTATTTAATGATAAATATTTTTCGTGAGATCGATCAATTTTAAAAACATATATATAATAATATATTCTGCCGAATAAATATAATGAAAAATGAAATTGCGGAAGTGCGAAGAACACAATTTTAATGAGATTTATTCAAAGTATAAAATTGATACTGATTCTTCTGAGTGTTTAAAATAAGTGAAGTACGTAAAATTACTCTTCATAAATTCAAAAATCGGATATGATCCAGTCCTTCTATTAACTAGCAAGTGATAAGTGCTGTTAGTGATTAAAACTGTGATTGAACTTTCTAATGTTATGATAACAACATTAGAGATTCATTCTATGCTTACAAGAAAAAAACTTGAAAAACTAACACAAGCGAAATACTGATTCAACATTTTAACTTTTGTGTCTCGGGAAAATAGATTACATGGCATCATTGTGATAACAGAAGGAATGATCATAAATCATTATCAGATAAAAAAGGAATCACAGCAACTCCTTGTTCCAAATTGCTTTCACTACTAAACAAATCACCGGGATATTGTGTCGTGAATTTCACCTGGCGCAATTTGTACTGATTTTTTGCTGGCTGGAAAATTAGTAAAGAAAGTTTTTAATTTTTTTGAAAAGTTAAGAAATAGTAGAAATAAATGAATAAAACAATTTTTAATTTTTCCTTTTCGAATGGAAAAAAGGAGTTGATTTTTTTAGCGAATTCAAAGATAGGTTAAATTGAGTATTTCCATATTCTTTTATTGGAAATGATAATATGCTGAATAACTTGCGGTTCAAATTTATACCTTTTCCTGCAAAGGTTCTTTACATGCCTGAAATGTACAGCTCCAGAGATGTGTTGTAATATTTTTCCGGAATCGTTTATTCATAAAACAGTAAGTTATCGGATTTGCGCAAGCACTTATATGGGTCAGTAGTGTTATATACGTATTCGCCTTCCTGTTCCACAAGTGAATCTGCAAAATTCGTTTACAGTTTGAAGCAGTTCAGAACCCTTTAAATATAACCGAAACAATTACTGATAACTCGTGAAGATGGGAAATGTCTTAATCGATGTTGACCTTCATATTTTGACCTTATGATGGTAAAATTTTTATGGATTTTTTCTTAATCACATAAAGAGATATTCCCTAAATTTTTGGAGAATATTGTTGTGGTCAAGTTCACAAGTTATTTAGTACTAAATTTTAGAATTATCAGTTGTTTGTAAATTAACTGTGAACAGATGAAATTATTGACTTCCATAAGACTTGTTCTTCCTTTTTTGCGATGATTTTTGATTTTTTTTCTAAATTTCAGTACTACATAATTTATGGATTTATAGAATTTATGGATTTATGGAATTTATGGATTTGGACACAATTAAATTTTCGAACATGAAAGAATAATTGGAAATTTTTACCCGAACGAGATCAGATGTTCTAATTGTAAGCCACCAAATAAAACTCGGTGTCCAGCAGATAATGAAAGCAATAACAATGATAATTAGCATTCTAATTACACGTCGTTTAGCTTCAATTATTTTTTCCTAAATAAATATTTTCTTCACAATGATTTATTTTTCTAAAAATTCAAAAACTGCGCGATTAAATATGACTAAATTTTGTTATTGACAATACTCATATTTCATTTAAATTCTTATATTGTCATACTGTCATACGGTATATACGGTCATACGGTATAGACGGTCATACGGTCATACGGTACTTATATATCATACGGTGGAAAACATAAAATACAAACGGTTATCATCTTATGTCATCAGTTTCTCGTTTTCTTCTTTCTCAGCAAAAATAATTGTAATGATTTGGAAATTGTAAAAGAAAAGGTTCTCAGAGAAAAGAAATAATAACCTGACGGTTGCTTCGAAGCATATGGCTATACTTATAATTACCGCTCATCCCACTGCCACTAACCGATGATGATTGAAGGATAGGAGCGCTATTGAAACTGAAAGATTTGCGAGATTTCAATGAAGAAAACTAACACTTCTCCAATCAGAAAACAAATTTTCAACAAACTGATCGTGCTAAGAGAAAATGAGATAATTTAATAACCTGCAAAGTGATTTGGTTTGAGTGCCATACTCACACGTCGCTCTGGTTGTTATTTTGCCTATCATACTTTGAGTGGTATCAATCCGGTCTGAATCATTTATCCAAGCCTATAATTGAACGTATTCCAGAAAATTACCGAATGAAGCACATAAATCATTTTATTCCAGTAATAAGCAGTGTTAATAAGCAGTTAATCAAAGTAATTGAAGCATTTAGAACTGAGATGTTTGTCTGATCCAGAATGACCCCTACAACCTTTCAATTCAGAATGATCCATATGTAATCTTAATTCATATGCAAAAAGCAGTTTAAAATGGTTATCAGTTTTTTATCATATACTTTTAATATTCGAAGTTCAAAATAATAAAGTAAATATCGCATTAATTAAAAATCAAGACTTTATATTCTTTTTGAATTTTTGTTTTCATTTTTCCTAAAATTGTTAAATTTCAATCGTAACATGGAATGAGAAGCGTTGGTGAAAATTTCATTTCGTCTAATGCTGCTCACAATTCATAACGCTTTTTTATGAATCCTTTAGACACTTTCAGACAAGTATAACTATCAGATTTTTTGTGGAAGAACAACGAAACTCAGAAGGTTCTTCTACCAAAAAAGTTCAAAATTTCTAGAATAATGTCAGCAAAGGCAAGGAAATTGTTTTAATTCTAAAATTTGTTAAAAACTATTTGATTGATGAGAAAAATAGAAACTGACTTACACCACAAGAGGAACTGAGCTTCCTACTATTCTGATCAGGAAGTGATGGATAATGCCAAGATCTCTTTCGTTCTAAGACATCTATATTATTCATTAGTATCATCAACAAAAAATCAAAGAACAATTTCTTTTATCGGGTCTCACAAGCTTCATTGTTTAATTAGCTAATAAATTAGAATTTCGAGTTTGAAAAACCAGATTCAGATTAAATTGTGAGAGATGAGCAAATTACTTGAAAAACTTAACTATTACTTGGACAGCATTCCGTATAACTGTGACACCTTACTGATTTTACTTGTAATTGACTGTTTGAATGAAGAGTTTTGATTACCTTGTAATATAAAAGCAACATGATTGTTAGTGGTATAAATAGTAGTATCTGAAATGAAATTTCATTACAATTTTCATTGATGATCACTCATAAATCATTGATGATAACTCAATAAACCTTCAATTTCTTAAAAATATGAATCTTGTAGACCCTGAAAATTATCCTAATAAAGACTCTAAACCTACTAATCACTACCTACTAATTAACAATTAACCATACAAAATATCCTAAAGAACCGTAATAGCTTATTAATCTGTATACTAACAAGCTAAAATGTGTATAGAAATTTTAACGAATGTAAATTGAATATAATGAAATTATAATATAAAAACCTAAAAATAATTAATCAATTGAAATAGTATATACTTTTGAATATGTCACAGTGATAACCTTTGGACAGGATCAGAAATGAAAAAATCATGAAATTGTAAATGAACAAACCATTGTGACATGAATTTGATAAAAGAAATCAGTTAATGGTGTAGCAGTAGAACGACAGCTCCAATGTGTTCTGTACGGAATTGCATCGTAAATGACAAGTGCGCCAATATTGCCTCCAAATGCAGTCAACCAAACAAACGATATAAGTGCTAACAGACGACGCTATAAATGAAAGAAATGATATCAAGTGGTAATTTGACTATTTCTTGCAGACAAAATTTCAGTTTGTCAATAAATTTCCAAAGTCTAACAGATTTTGTCTGAAATTCTGTAAAATAGTTAACACAATGTTTTATTTATTTCTTTTCGACATTTTATAATTTTTTTGAATGATTATAGCATAATCACAAATCGATATTCATGATTGGTCTGCAAAAATCTGGAAAAAATTGATTTGAAAAAACTTGAAAGAATCTTCTCTATTATTCAACTCGTATTTAAATAGTACCTTTGAAAGCCAAATGATGGATTTCAGTGGACGACATATCGCGTAATAGCGTTCGAGTGCAATTAGAGCTAATGTATAGGCTGATGCGTAAACTGTCACGGCTAAATTATATGAATTAATAAGTTTTATATTGCTTTGTTATACTTTCTTGTTCTGTTTTAGGACTAAATAGAATACAAAATATTGCAGAGAAATGTAATAAGTGTTGCTGGGATGGCGCTATTTAGATTTGCGATATGTTTTTTAGCGCCAGCAAAAATCTCATCGGAAAAAGTAAGAGAAAGTGAAAATTTTCAATGGAGCGATTTTTCCTCATTTTAAATTGTTCGAAATATCAAAAATGAAAAGATAGCAAAGGAAAAAAATTCACAAAAATGTAAACTAACGCTGTAAATAAGCAGCAAATTTGCATATGTGTGGTCCAAGCAACCAACACTGTGATATTTCACTGATCAAAGTTGGTGGTATGCAAATTATTGATCTGGAATATTCATATTCATTAATAATACTGCATAAAGAAAATATCTTTTAATATTTCATTATTTCAACTGAATAAGAATTTTAATTAATTCTGAAGAAAAGAAAATATTTTGATGAATAATAATTTTATTATTCAAATATTATTGAAATTCAATTTGACATTCAAAACAATTATGAATAAATCAACTGAAATTATGATCGGTTGAAAGGCGAAAATAAAATTTCATTTTGGCTAACTGTCTAATTGCCAATTATCACTCTTCTTCCTTCTCCACGATACCTTCCATACTTTTTCACATATTCAAAAATCAGATTCTGTAACTTACCGTAACAAATCAGCGATTGCTAAATTCAACAGTAATATATTAGTGATTGAATGTGTTGTACGTCGTTGAAGCTTGAGAATAGCAAATACAACCATGGAATTGCCAAGCAATGATAAGGCAAAAATGGCAGCAAAGCATAATCCGATAAATATATTGTAGGAAGTAAGCTGTGGCGTGCATTCTTTGTTCATTCTTCCGCTTCTCCTCTTTATCTTCCTAATCTCTCTATGATAACATTGCCTATGCAAAAGTTAAATTGGAAACGAATGCACTGACAAGTGACTTATTGAAATGTTACTTTCGGTCTTTATCACTAATTTAATAGTTTATTGATTGAAGAAGAAATCAGTGATTAAAGTATCCTGAAAAGAGAAATCTAATGTTGATATAGTTTCATGCCAAAATTACATAGTATGAATAAAATGAAATAATCGTTAATAAATAACATTAAAGATCATTTTACTTTTTTAAATGAATAATTAAGGCTCGGCACTTTTTACGGTAGTAATTAGGCGGCAAAAGTTAGAAAATAATAAAAATGATATTCATGTTGTTGATTAAAAAACGGATGCTGAAGAAATAAACAATGAATGAAAGATGAAATTTTTAGCGTATGGGGGATCCATTCATGAAGTAATGAAATTAATGTAGAATGAAGAATATAGATGGTAGCAACTTGATGAATTAGAAAACAACGTTTGAGAAATTGGTGCAATTCCCTTTAATAAGTTTATTTAGTTATAAATTGTGCTTTTAAGTATCATTTGAGTAAAATATTTCATCACACTGATTTTTTTATCATTTTGAAAAATTCACCCTTTACGACTTGATTTGATGATTTTGATACTCAAAAATTTCATCCTTCTTTTACAAACCTTAATTATTTTTCGTAATAAATATATATTAAAAACTAGAACGTCGTATTAGAAACCAGAACAAATAGGTATGAATTTGGAAATATGTTGCAAGATTTATGAAAATTTGGGATATCCAGAATATTGTATATTCAAGCGAATAAGTTTAGTTAGTTTAGGAAACGAAAAAGTGCAGAGCTAAAAATTAAAAACAGACCTAGAAGTTTTACCAGCCCACTTGAACCACTGCTTAAACAGTTTCATGTCAAAATCACCAGTATCAACACTTCAAATATTAATAAATTTTATAAATTTTATTTTCTCTTTTTTCCAATAATAATTGAGAATAAGCATTAGTTTTAATAAACATTTCGGAAACTGATGAACTTTCAGAATTCAAAGTCAGGAATGAAATCAGAAAAGTGATCATTTGACAAGAAGAAAAATATTTATTTAGCTAAATTTACAAAGAAACTGAGAATAAAATTTCAAATCAATATATTCAAGCGAATAAGTTTAACTTGTTGTTTACTTTTCGTTGATAAAAATTATTTGAGACAGAAGTTTTGCAACGCTAATTATATTTTATTTGAATATATTTTCTCCGACAATTTCGATTTCAGGGAGATCGCGTTTATTAATTTTCAAATAAGGAAAAATTTGAGTCTATTTTTGTTAAATATATTGAAATTTTAATGAGAGTAAGCTGTTGCAGATGTCAACAGAGAAATTAAAGAAATTCTTAGATCGTTGACGATAATATTTTAATCCTTGCGATATTTTATGCTTTTAAGAAATTGCATGATAGAAGAAAGAAAGTAAAAACGAAAACACAAAGTTTTTTTAATCAAAAAACAACCATTACTACAACTTATATTTTTAAATTGCTATTTGAAATTCAACCATTTAAACAAACATGTTGTTTATGTTTCTCCAATATGCATCTTTTTGGGACACTTAAATGGTTGAGATAATTTCATAAATAAACTTTAAGAATGAAAATCGAAGAAGTGTAAACTTGTTAACAAATTGAAAAATGTCCTGAAACAAATAACTTCGCTGTACAAACAAACAAAATTGCACAAGATACCAAAAAACTGTCTCGTTCAGCTTTCCTTATAAGATCTAAGTTTCTAAGCCATTATGTGATCAATCGTTAGCTCCATTATAAATTAATAATTTTAAAAATAAAGAAATTATGATCAATTAACTGTATTTGATAATGATATAATGGGGAAACGAATTCAACAATGAAAGAAGATAAAGCTCAAATGGTTTGAATTTTTTATGCTGAAATTTTTGTGGAAGTAAAATTGTTGATAAATATTGGAATGGAATGGGATAAAATGAAATGAAATTTGTTTTATTCGCATTTTTGCTCATTTTCACTTCTCTGCGTTCGTCGCTAAAAATTAAAAAGCTTCTTCCTCTTAGCTAACGAAATTATTATGAAATTTTGTCATAATGAGGAAAAAGTTAGACCGAAGAAGTGAATAATTTTAGGTGTCAGAGAACAGTTGGTGTCAACAATATCATTAAGATAGTTTTAATTAATTAAATCTAACAATAATTAGTTCTTGAAACTTTTTTGCGTAATTATCAAAGTGACTGCTTAAAATTGTTAAAATTGTATTTCCAAAATGAGCTAGAATAGAACGATGCTGATCCTTCATCAATTGATTAATATCCCACATCCTATGAACCTAAGCTTATTTCCAAATTTCTTATTCCTGAGCGAAGAAACAGAGATAGAAAAAAGGCCAGGCAGACGAGCACCGAGATTTTGAATAAACAGGAAAATGTAGCATTTATCACTGCTCAATATCATTTGTTCTATTGCTATTGAATAAAATCCACGATGAAGTTTGTTATCAATCATCAATAGTGAGATTTAACAGCAACAATTGATGCGAAGTAATGAACATGAAGCAGCTTAAATTGGAAATAGAAAAATCACTTGCGGACATAGATAATTAATTTCTCTAGAAGATTCCAATTATCAAAGGAAGAAACTTGTTTTCCAAACCGAATCTTGTTTTTTCTCTCTGCTAATAAATTTTTTATATGTTTCCATACAATTCCTTCTGATTAGCTATTCAGCAGTGAAGCTTTCTTAGGATTGTTAGACAAATAAATGAAGCTTTTTCTTTTTGATAATTGAAAATGTTTCATTTTAATCGAAATATTACATTTGAATAAAAGGAGTAGTAATTGGAATTGTTGCAACAATCTGACTGGAATCAAATAGCAGTTACACTTACTTTAAGACAAGAAATACTAATCGACAGGCTATTAAAAAGTTTACGATTCATTGTTTCCTTTTAGATAAGAAATTTGTGATTAAGAAGAAATTATTAAGAGGGAATATTTGAAATATAATTCCATACTCCTAACTTTCCGAACATATGCTGCATTATGGATAACCATGTAGAATATCTGACGTGAATTTCATATGAGTTTAGAGAACAGGTGTCACTCAATTAAACAATCATTAGCAAAATTTTTCTCGTAAGGGAGCTTCTCCTAATGATTCCATTGCTATTGATTATTTTTTACTATTTTATATCCTAAAAAATCAAAAAATTTTTTGCTTCAGAAAATCAATTTAAAGTTTCAAAAAAAAATTTGTAGAGAAAAAGAAAATAGCTTTAGTTTAATTTACATTTTGAAAGTTTTCTTTTTCCAAGTTTTAAAATTTTTAAGTGGATACTTTTGACAAATGAGCTAGCTATTCACGAGTGGAGAAAATATTTGTGTGAGATGCATAACTACAAAATTTTTGCAGTTGAAATTTCTCAACTCTCAGAATTTTCATTCATCTCCAGAAAACAGAAAAGTACTTACTGCAGTTCTTTTTTCAGAGAGCAGAGTGATATTATGATCTAAGGATTATAACTCCACTGAAAATTTGTTATATTTTATGAATGAAATTTATAAGATAAAATTAAATAAAAAATAAATCATTAAAAATAAAGAAAAATTTTGAATTTTAAACTTTTTCTTTTCGTTTGTTATCTAATATATTCATTTTCTTTTTGAGCTTATCATTAAATGTAGGTTATCTTTATATATCTCCACTAATGGCATGGAAATTTTATCAGTAAATGTATGTTTTTAATGAAAAAATTTTAACAGTATTAAAATTGAAATCAAAGCTTTGGTGAAACTCTAATAATAAAAAAGAGATAGCAAAATATCACTCATTTTTATGTCAAAAACAGTATAAATGTATTGATGAAAATGATTGTTATTTCATTTTCACACTCTGGTCAAAGGTCAAAATGTTTGCCTTTAAATTTGACGAAAGATTATTTTTTTCTTTTACTGGATACATACATAATTAACTATGTAAGTTTTCAGCCAAATTTAAGCATTAGAAATAGCGTTTTAAAAGAACGATACTTCAGTAAATGTATATGAAAATCTCTATAAAGAGGGAAATTCAGCAAAAAACTGCATGTAATTTCAAAACATGAAAGAGTTCAACTTACAGGGAATTTCGGTAAAGTGCAAGTCTGGTTCATAGCTGAGATTTTGCGGAAGAAGCAAAACTGTACGTGCTTTAAACCATAGTTAATACATTGAAAAAAACTCCAAAAGAAAAAGAAAATCTTGAAATCGTATAGAAATGTCAAAGAATTTTGAATGATAAGAGTTCATAGCTATCTAATCTATTTGGCTAACCACTTCCAATTAAACTTAGCTATTAAGGATTTCGAATCGCTCTATTTCAATTACAAATGACGAACACGATAAAGAAAGGAAAATAAAATATCATATAGCGAACAAGACTGAACGAAGTTTCCGAAAAAAACTCAGAGGAGGGGAAAAAAGGAAAAGTGGAACTTGTTATCAGTAAGGGCTAACGCTTCATTTAGCAACCAATTTTTTCCTAAAATGAATAAAAAGGAAAAATTAAGAATTGTAGATTGGGAAAAGAATGACTGGTCGTTGATCACTGCGAAAGATTTTCGAGGAAAAATTGAATAAAATGGCGAAAGAATGAAGAATTTAGTAGGATTAATATTGGCAGGAAAAATGTGTAGAGGTAAGTAGTCTAACGAGAATAACAAAATCAAATCATATGTGTTAAATCAAGAGAACAATGGAAGTGATACTGGACAACAGCGCCAATAGCAACGGATGAAAATGATATCAATGTAGATGATAAAATTTCTTGAATTGAAGGATGAAAAACAAATGATTGAGTGGAGAATGTTATTGAATTTTATGGATTTTGTTGATTTCACTACCACAATGCATGCATTCAATAAATCAAGCAGATATTTTGAAAGTATTAAGTAATTGATGGATGAAAGAAGTGATGAGTGAAAATGAGTTGGCAACAGAAGTATTAAAGTGTTTACTTAGCCGTTAATTTATAAGGCGAAACAAAGGCTGAAAAGAGCTTTGAAAGATAAGAATCGCTAGGGATTTATATTTATTTATCATACAGATGTATCGGTTAGTTGCATTTGTAGCATAAAATTACTGACAATTTGTGGATTGTACTTTTTCTTCCTTTGTCTTAAGTTTCTGATTTATTCTCTCTATTGATCAATATTAATTGCATAGGCAGATATGATACTACTAGTGATGGTAGTAGTAGTAGTAGAAAGAATAGGAATAGTGAACAGCATTAGTAGATTTGAGAAATTAGATTTTTTGATTTACTAACATTTATCTGATTAAAAATTTGCTAAATTGGGATGGTTCTAGCAACTGAGGAAATAATTTGTTGATAAAGAAGGAATCTTTTGGTGTGATAGTGAAGTGCATGCAATTTAAGCTAAATTTCACATATTAGAAGTTTAGTCTAGCCAGAAACATTCTATACTCTAATCAAGCGAACGAGCTACTGTTAATTTTCAGGAGTGATTGTTTCGATAATCTGTGAAATTAGTTTTACCCGGCACCTATCGCTGGAATGCCATTGAGTTCTTGTCCTACCGAAATCATATCCTATTCGAAGAGACATCTTCAAGAGATCGTCTTCTAACGTTTCGTTGATTATTCATCGAACTACAAGCTTTGAAATGAAGCACACATTTTCTTCTTCCTTCTCAAATTTTCAGTGAGGAAGCTTTTTTTCTAAAAATTGAGAGCTTATTGAATTTTGCAAAATTTCCAATAAGCAACTTCTAATAAAATTTCTATCGCCAGCAATTTCGAAAACAATTTCATTAATTGAAGCAGCTTTTTCTCATCAAAAAAAAGTCAAGCATTCTAAGTCAATATTGAGAGGTGAAAATTTGCTTAACAAATAGTTAGAACTGTTTTAGCAAGTTTATTGATATGATTTAATAAGTTCATTGGATTTACAGCTTCATTCAGACAGACAAAATATTACAATGCTGTTTTATTTTATAATTTAAGAAAAACACTCTTAGCCTCGTCCAACTTTATTGCTCTATTCGGTCCAGTGATTATCTTTGCCTTTTTATTGTTTCAGTTAAACACTACTAAATCATTATCACATCGTCGAAACTCCAATTTTTGCTGAAATTCAAATCGAGAGGAAAATTAATGAACATTCAACCTTTTTGAAAATCTCGGCAAAGATGATCTACTGCAATTATATCCATTGATTTTTTATCTAAACACATTTAGGCATTGAAAAATAAGCATTCGAAAACAATTCCATATTTTACTTCTCTTGATATCTAACTTTGAAACGATGCCAACACTGAACTGTTTCCAGAAAATTGTTCTCACTTTTTATATTGATATATTTTAATTTTTTAAGAATGAAAGCATAAACACAAAGATGATGAAGAATGGAAAACTTTCTGTTCAAAATGTGCAAAAACGAAATAATTTTTTTCTCTTCTGGTAAAATTAGAATATAAAAATAAACATGGATTTCAAACAACATTCCCTGTCGATCACTACATATCTCAGTCTTATCTAATCCCAGGTTAAATTATGGGTTACTTAGGCTATTACAGTTCATTTATTATGCTTTGAATTGCTCAATAATCATTACTTCGCATCACAAATATTTAAATACTAAATAAAATTAGGATATTTCTCACTACGAAAGAAATAAAAATTTTCAGTTGTAACATCGAGTATAGAAATATTTGGAAAAATGGACAAACAGACCTTATAAATCAAGTTATGCTTTTTTTAAGACTGAAATTGTTGACGACTGTTTCACCTTGAAATTATTTAAAAATTTTAGAAAAACGAAGTATTCATAATTGAAAGTTGACAAAAAATTAAAAATAATTTGGAAAGAAATGCCCTCCATCTATTTATTATTTCATAGAAAAGTTGTTAGTTTTATAATTAAGCACAAGATGCCGCAAGCAAAAAGACATCAACGAATAAAACATGCGGCTGATAATCAGTCTAAAAAAGTGTTCAGAAAAAATTTGTGCTTCTTCTCTCTTTTTTTTATTTCCTTTCAAAATAGAGAATTAGTTCCGGTTGTTTTGTTGCAGAATTAAAATTATCTATTATCTACATCCTATCACTTACACATTTATAGAAAATGGAGTCCGCAGGATGAAAGTAAGTGATCATTGCAATCCTCAACATATTAACAAAGTGAAGAAATGAGAAATAGGAATGAATAGATTAGAAGTTTTTTTAGAATTTTAATCAAACAAATTATAAGGATTAATGAAGTTAGCACCATTTCTTTAATTTTCTAAACAGTAATTATAAGTGCAATTTGCAAAGGGATAATCTCGACGAAGCATCTCGATTCATCATGATGATGAACAAGAGAGAACAGTGACTGCTGATGACTCACTATAACCCCTTTCTTGTGCTAGGTGAATGCGACAGTACTGCTAAGATCGGTCAAAATTCGCAGAAAAATCTGATAAATACTATCGCTGAATTTGGTAACAATACAATTAATATTTCCATCCCGAAATTTATTTCAGCATTTATAAACTAAGTTAACAATAAATCTGTAAAACAATATATGTAAAACAATTACAGTGAAAGCAATTAACGAACAAAATTCAAACTAATATCAAAAAGGACACAATGTTATAAAAATAGGACCGTTTCATCTCCTAACTGAATATTTTTCAAATAGTTTCTTTTTTCTTCACAAATAATTTTTAATAAAACATCGATATTTTCAGTATTGCTACTTGTTTTCCTGCTTACAATTTATTTTTGATCTTTAATTTTTCTTAAGTTTTTATCGACATTACTTGCATTTCGCTTTATACTGGGCTGTTTGTTTGGATCGACTGGGTCTGGTAAAACAAGACCTGTAAAAACAATAAGATTCCATCAGATAACAGTTAATTTCCTCTCAGCAAATCATTGTACTTGAGGTTACTTAATAATGTTTTCTTATCACAAATAATAAGGATAACACATTAAAACAGTGATACAATCGTCAATTTAATCAATTTATCAATTTATTGAAGACATTAAACGTTCGTATAATATCAATAAATAAATAGAAAAATGAGTCCAAAAAAGATTTTCTTTTCTCGTATCATGGATGTACCTAAAGAACTATGAGAAAAAGTACCTGGTTTTGATTCGAAAAATGTGTAACTCAGTATTAAACTATCCGTATATTCCAAATCAGGATCATTTGTATAATCAGGATCGATGTAAAAAAAGACCGGTAAATCCACCTGTTCTCCCGGATTGAGGATCTGATCCTCGAAGCAGAAACATTGAATTTTGTTGAAATAATATGCCGCCTAAAGGGCAAAATTACAACATCAATGAATAAGCACAATGAGAAATAATTTTTGGAACGAATTCTTGGCAAAGTATGGGTATCAAAAGTAATACCTGAAAAGGGGTGACATTGTAACTGCTAATACCAACTACTGGTTTGTCCGTCGGATTATAAGCACTGTAGAAAACAAGGGCTGTCTCTCCTGGATGTATATAGATTTCTTTTTGTAACGGTTTGAACTGCCATTTCAAGGCGGAATGAATATCAGCGTTAAAAGACACACGTATTAATCGATTCTTGATTTTTTCCATTGATGCAACGCGTTTTATATCATCAGCAATCTAAAAACTGTTTGAGGAATAATGAATTAAGTTTTGAAAAACTTTAAAACTGTTCCGAAAAGCATGTAATTGTATCAAATCAACCTTTTCAGAAGAGTAGGTATTAATAAATGGCATGCCTGATGAATTACTACATAATCAGCTTGTAAATGTTAAATTAGTTGCCTTCGTTAATCCGATGGTAGCAGTTTTTTCGCAAAACATTCGATATGCTGGTACAGAGAGTACTGCAAAACTGAAGAATAGCACACCAACGCTTCCCAAATAATACATCGCATTCTTAGACCTTACATAATGCCTAGTCCAGTTCGTGAATATTCGGCATGACTGTTTCGATGGCAGACTATTACATAATATTATTAGCGATCCACAATGATTTATGCCGTAACCAGCAGCTCGGATAAACGTTAGCATCAGGAAATGGCCATGGCAAAAAGCGCTGTGTAATTTATATTTCCTAGAAAAGAAACAAAATGTTATTTATCCTGATCGAAAAATCTAATTTTAACCAAATTTAAAAGGACTTTTTGCTTATTGAAACTACAATTCAATTATAATGGTATGTGATAATTTCCCAATATCAGTCGTTATAACATTGTTTACAACTCAGCATTGATTATCTAAGGTAATCAAACCTGATTTGTAGAATAATTCTTAAATCATTAAAGCTGAGCTTTTTAAAAATAAATAACCATAAACTTATGAGCTTTTTTTGTTTCTTTTAACTACTATTATCTCACATTAGCTTCTCTTAAACCATTCGACTTATCAATCGGGAAACAAAATAGATCCGCTCATTCCAACACTCAAATGTCGGGTGATGCTAATGCAGAATTTCTGGAAATCTTAATTTCGACATTTTAAAAGGAAATGTTAAGTAATGGAAACAGGTTCATTCACTGCTAAAAGTGAAGAAAATGGAAAGATGACAGAGCTACTGAGAAGTCGACCGAATTATCATAGAAGACCAAAAAATTTAATTAAAAAATAGTATACGGATCACATACGGATCTAATTGAAGCAGAAAAAGAGCAGAGCGATCGAAATCCCTGAATAAATAATATCCACATCATAAGGGAAGAATAAAAATAGTGACCTTGAAGAACAGAAAAAACGTGATACTCCCCTAGACATCAGGATTGTTCAAAAATTGCCATCAAGGTATCAACATGGATAAGCTAGGAGGGAATTTCGATACCACACGAAAACGTCAGTCATTCTGTCCTGATCTCATTTTCAGTCAAAGGATTTCGCCTTCTGTTGCGCTGTGCAACGGAGGTTGGATGTTCACTGATAATCGACTGAAGTTATCCAATCATGGTAGAAATTATTTCACTAATAACACTTTGGCAGCATTAAAATGCTATGCACAAAGATTATCACTTGTGTTCAAAATAGTTCTGTATTTAGCAATCAGTAGTAATTTGAAAACAGCAATCGAGTTTAATTAATTAGCTAGAGACCACTCTATGCAACCAAATGTAGTGTAAGATAGAAGTGAACTGGGATGAAATTTCTTTCCTAAGGAAATAAAGGATTAGGAAGAGATTTTTCGATCCCAAAATTCACCTCCTTAAACTATTCGCCTTTATTCCCATCTTTTTCAAACAAGTTTTGTACCACTTCGTGTTGAAATTCCTATGCTTTCGGGATTTCTTAACCGATTTACTTGATATTGTAAATTCTAGTCCTTTACAAATTTAAGGCTCATTAAAATACGAAAGGATCACGAAACCAAACAAGCATATGTCTAATCGTAATTAACCAACACCTTGAGCAGGGACAGTGGTTTTTGTTATCACTTTCCCGGAACTAATTAGTTAAAAAATAAAGTTAAAAGTTGAAAGTAATGAAGTTATCACTTTCCCGGAACTAATTAGTTGCTAAAGATCTTCAAATGAAAATAAGAAATTTTTTTTTACGCGTCTCACGCGTCAATTTCAAAGATATAAACGGTAAAAGAATTTCATTTAGGATAAAAATCAGCAAATTTAACCATTCGTTATAGAAACAAACATTCGCAGTCTGCAAAAAAAACGAAAAGTCATAATAGGTATATTTAGTAACTACAAATCTAGCATTATGTAACTCATACAATGGAACGTACGAGACGTTCGTATTTTTAATTATTGATATATGCTACAAATTATTTCATTTTCAAAAATTCCCGATACTAGTCAAGATTTTCTAAACTAAATTGTAAGAGTCAATTTTTAAGTTTCCCAAAAGCTCAAAATCCATTTATTATTCATACTAACAAATGTCTAATTTTTACAGTTAAATTAAGAGTTATGAATAATTAATTACAACGTAAAAAACTGCGGAAACTGTTAACAATGTATCAAGAGCTTCGCACTGATTTCATTCTTTTCAGAATCAAATCAATGAGAAGTGAGTACTTCGCATAAAAACAATTTTAAAAAGTCACAATAATTAAAACTCAAATTCCAAATTTCTATTCTACACTTCCAACCTTTCTAACATACGGATCGAACTCAAGTAGCGAATGGATGAATTTAATGAAAGTGTTAAAATTTAATCAGTAATCTCTTTTACTAAGCAGGAAAAAATTTTAAATAGGATGTTGGAGAACATGTTATACTTCATATTGATAAAAGAGAAACATAAAGCAGCGCTACTTGATGTAATCGCAATTGGTTACTAAAGCGAAGTTGGAAGATAATAATTAAATCTGATAAAAAACCTTCTGATTATGACAAAAATATTTCAGACGAATCAACTATCGCAAAATTTAGCATATAAACTTAACTGGTCAGTGTTCATATGTGAAACTTGATTTAAAATTTTCAGTAATAACAAATTAATTGACATCATGGTTGGTTGAAAATAAAAAGTCATATATTCTTTCGAGTTGCAAAGAAAGTTTTCGAGTTACTATCTAGTCCATTTTGTTTTCCGTAATCTTCTCTGAGCATCATTCGATCGTATTCCAGTTCTTCTCGGAAGTAATCAATTGTTTTAAGCAAGCCTTCGTGCATTGAAACTATAGGTTTCCAATTCAGTTTTTCATTAGCTCGTGAGATATCAGGTCTACGTTGCTGTGGATCATCCTGCTGTTCAGGTTCATGAACAATACTCGAATTACTACCTATTAAATCGCGGACCAACTCTGCAAATTCTTTAATTGTTCTCTCTTCCGGATTTCCTATATTAACTGGATCTGTGCAGTTACTTCCCATTAATCTAATTAATCCTGTCACCAAATCATCCACATATTGAAACGAACGTGTCTGTTTGCCATTACCATAGATAGTCATCGGATGACCACGTAAAGCTTGCAGAATAAAATTACTTACAACACGACCATCGTTCATATGCATTCGAGGTCCAAACGTATTGAATATCCGAGCAATTCGAATGTCCACCTTTTCTTGCACATGATAGGCAACCATCAATGTCTCCGCGACCCGTTTCCCTTCATCGTAACACGATCGCGGTCCTATTGTATTTACATGACCCCAATAATTTTCCGATTGTGGATGTACTTCTGGATTACCATAAATTTCAGATGTTGAGGCTAACAATATACGTGCTTTCAATCTCCTAGCTAAGCCTAACATATTTATGGTACCAATGGTGTTCGTTTTGATGGTTTTTACAGGATTATACATATAATGGGTTGGTGATGCAGGAGAGGCGAGGTGATAAATTTCATCCACTTCAGTAAGATATGAATTAACAACATCATGATGGACAAGCTCGAAGTTAGGATGTCCGATCCAGTGTTCCACATTTCGCTTTCGACCAGTGAAATAGTTGTCTAGTGCGACGACCTCATGTCCATCAAGCATCAGACGATCTACCAAATGAGAGCCGACGAAGCCCGCACCACCGGTGATAAGAATCCGTTTCCGGTTTGCTTCATTTTGGTATTTTACGCTTACTTCGTCGCTCGACTTTTGTAGTGTCTTAATTGAATAGGAATTCTTTTTCAATCGAGCAAATTCCTGCTTCACAGAATGCATCTGTATCTTAAGCTTCTCTAAAGCCGTATAATCCTCAAGCAGTCTCTGATTTATCTCATCTATTGGAAACGTTTTCCATGACAGATCACTCGGAACCGAATCGTATCGAAGCAGATTCCATATATAGGATGGAAAATGGCGATTACAATATGTGAATATGATGAGCAATAGGAAACAACACAAAAGCGCCAATTTCTGAAAGCGCCAGCAGGATAGTGGCAAGCAGAGACTCATAGCAAGGACGGATTTCAGAATGATCTGGCCACAATGACCCAGCTTTCAGGAAAAATAGAAATACCCCCACCCAATCCCTGGATCAAACACCAACCAAATTGCAACCTTGCACTACAGCGAGACGAAAGAGGAGTATGGAAGTAGAGAGAAACGGAGGAGAACGGATGAATAGAGAAATAGTACGGAATGGAAGAGAGTGTTTCGTATGAGTAGACAAATAAATGTCCATTAAGGTGAAAGTATGGAAGTCAGAGTGCAGAGGTCACGGACTTCCGTTTCCCTCTTAGCCTTGCAGCCAGCTGGAAGATATTGTTATTATCGATTAGTGCAGGAGGGCAATAGAGGGGAGTAAAACTTCTCGTCGGGAGACGGGAGGGGAGCCTTAACGAAATGAAACAAGCAAGGTGTTCGGGATTTTACTAACAAGTGGCTACTGAATTCATTTGTCGAAATAACAATACCCATGAAAGGCTGGCATGTTTCATCACGCACGTGAGAGTTGTTACTTTGTTTAATTGTTTAGCGAATTCAGCAGTAAGCATCTGCTATCGATTAATTCTTATGTTCTACCGAGATGATTCAACTAATT
Organism: Cruorifilaria tuberocauda; assembly: GCA_013365365.1. NCBI lineage: Eukaryota > Metazoa > Nematoda > Chromadorea > Rhabditida > Onchocercidae > Cruorifilaria > Cruorifilaria tuberocauda. The sequence continues at coordinate 320,346 of JABVXU010000024.1, forward strand.
TACTTCCTGTTTTGTGTTTTGCTTGATAACCGTTCTGATATGACATTTATACAACTTTTGATGCTGACTTTTTCAATAAAATAAAATGAAGTCAGAAATGTTAATAAGCAGCAATTTTTAATTGTTATTAACAAAATTCCTTCATTATGTAGCAGTATGTATGAATGATCAAAATAAAAAGTTACTTTCGACAATCATTTGTAAAAGTTGCCAAATGTCGAATTATTTCTCTCATAAAAGGAATAATTTAGTATTATTTTAGAGAATTAAATTTATCTTTCAAAGATTAGAAACTAATATTCAACTTTAAAGACTTACAAAGGTAAATGAGCTGATCAATCATTCCAGGTCAGAACTTATGTATATCTATACCAACCTGTAAATGGCTATGCTCCGCGTGGCCGATCATTAGTCTAAAATTATGTAGACAGTATATCAATTAGATGTAAACGGTTAGTCTCCGCGTGTTTTCATTGTTTCACTTGCATTGTTATCTTAATGAAAATAGTTACCTTTTTATAGAAACCTTTGAAAGATTAAAACGACATAACAGTGTCGTTTTAATCTTTCAAGGATAACATTTATTTAACGATTTTCATTTTGAAATTTTCAAATCTTCTGTTTTCACAGTCATTTCATATCTTTCGATCATTTCACTTTCAGTTTTTACAGTAATATTAATAATTAGGGATTTTTTATGATGAGTACAATTATTTCAAAAACGATTGAGAATAGTTTTAGTTACTAACATGCATTGATTTATTTTTGCGAGTACTAATCGATAGTATTGATAGCAATGGAGAATTCGCTGATATAATATGAGACTTATATTATATTTCAGTTTTGTCCTAAAAAACATCGACTAGTATTTACGACGATAAATTATTAATAATCATTATAAAATGAAATGATTGAACGATATTAGTCATTTAGTCAAACATTAATTCTCCATTTATTTGTTTGTATAATGAGTATTGACGAAAAAATTCCAAGTTATTTCATACAAAAAGGCTGAAACTCTGGAATGAAAATAAAGTGGCTATCTTGTTCAGTGATTTGTTGCAACTTTTGATCATCACTCTTTTGATTATTAGTACCGGTTATCATATTGTGTTAAGAAAAAATTACATTAATCTTCAGCGTTATATTGCAACAGTTATGTGTGTACGTGATATATTTCGTAACTTCGGAATACTGAACGAGCTTTTTTTCAAAAATTTCCTTAAAAAATAGTCTGAAATATTTGAGAGTTTTCTATGGACGAATACAATTATTTCAAAAATCGATTGAGAGTAATTTTATAGTTACTTACATGCATTGATATTATAGGTATCGATCGAATTTCTGCAATTGAAGATTAACCTTTCCTTTGTCATATTTGTTGAGCTTCCCTTTCACAGCTAGCTGACACTTTGAGATTTCAATAGCTTGTATCGAATTTAACTGAGTCATTTATTTCTAGAATTATTCCAATTTTATTTTAATGTTTATGCACATTTTTAATCATACTTTAATGAATTGAATATGTTTTAATTAACAGTAAACATTGAAAAGATGAAATTGTGGATGGAAAACGGTATGTTAACCGATTTTGGATAGTTGAAAGGTAAAATTACGAAATTGTGAAGTTTATGACCATCTCAATTTTTGATAATAAATTTGATTAAACATTCCAGAAGCAGACGGTGCAAATAAAATAGTCTTAAGATATGTAAGGGACAGGGAGAATATTTTATCCGTTTTTACTAAAATTTATAGATTGCCAGATGGAAGTAACTCCCGGATATTTCAGTAGCAGATTTGCTTTATTCCAAACTCTCGACCTAAATTTAAAAACCTAAAAGTATGCAAGTGAATTGCACATGTCCAATTGTAAAATGTTTACTATTTCTTCCGGAAAGTGACGAGGACTGAAATACCAACAACAGTAGTCTGAAATGAAAAAGTAGAGAGATGTATGTCAAGAGTGGATGAAATCCATCCTTGAAAGCTTAAAGTTCAAAGCTGTCAAGGTCAAAGTTTGAAATGACTTGGAGAATGCTTTCCCTCTGCTGATGCTTTATCCACAAAAACTCTGTCCACATATACTAGCGTGCGTAGGCGTTAATGTCCGAAACATCTCGAGGAATCGTATGTGTGTGTGTGTGTATTTGTTCGAGTAAGGATGGAGGAGAGGCAGAGAAGAACAGGATGTAAAGGTGTATGTGGGTGTGGAGAAGAGTGATCGATAGTGTAGGGCGAGCAGAGGAAGTGGTCGTATCTGCAGGAAGTTAGTGCGGATGACATGTGGACGTTGTGGTTACCATTGCCAAGTGTATCCATTATTGATTTCTCCGGAGTCTCCTCCAGTATATCTCGGAGGACGGAGTGGAGTGGAACGCGCCGCATATACAAATTCACCCCTCCTTCTGAAGTCGCCTGATGATACCTCAACGATTCTTCCCTACCAATCCTGTAATTGTATCGCGTGTGCTTTTCTTCCGGTGAAAACCCACCCGCCTGGGAGGTATCATCGATTATCATTGATTGATGGTGATGTATGGTTATGATCTGATAATGCCAGTGATTATGATTTATTAGGATTTACATCAACTTGTACTCGAATCCTGTCACCTACTTCCTTCCGTCCTTTACCGACAAATCTTCCTCTCCTCCTCATTTTCGCACTGTCGTGCCTGTCCTGGTCAAAGGCTCTCCATGACGGTAATAACATCTCACATTAATACATCCTTTCTAATTAATTACTTGCACGTAAGTATATTAAGCATTCTATTTTGTGATGCTTAAAAACCGTCCCATTATTCCCCTACTGCTTCCATTACAGTACGAGGTCGTTGGGCACTATTTGACATAGGCAACATTACGGGACTTAGTTTTAGCGGTTAAGTTGAAACACTCACTACTTTTCTCGCTGTGTTTCCTTGTCGTCCTACTGTCATCTTTCCCCTACTGCATTAAGATATGGATCTTAGATTTTTTTGAGATACACTTGAGAATTTTAATTCGCCATATTCAATTCAGTACTTGAAATGACTTCTAACCTTATATAAGAATTCCAGTTAATTTTCTCTTAATATTTCGTATGAAGGCTGATTGTTATTTTTTTCAATATAGTAAATTAGCAAGTTGAAAAGAATTAATCAATTACTAATATGAATTTTGCACATTTCATGATTAATTGGTGTAACTCGGTAATTTAGTTGATAGATGAGTAAAAATGTGTCAGGACTGTGTGGGACGGAAATAAGTTAATGGACAAAAGCTGAGATTATTTTTAAGACCTATGATTAAGAAACAATTCCGATAGGCTTCAGTATGTAGTACCATCTTAATAAGTCTCCAGGTGAGTAAGACCATGAAAAAGTTTGTCATTGCTTTCCGAGCAAATCCTAATATCGTTATATCCTTGCAACACATTTGCATATTTATTCAAAAACAAAGAGGTATTTAAATTTTTTTTTGCAAAATTTCAGTAGCGGTACATTGTTGCACCTTTGAAGCGGTTGGTGCTTTTACCCATTCAGATTCGCTGAATGCTTTTTCCAGCGACTTCTGGAGTGGATAAATTGCTTAGCGTACTATTTTCGCTATCCTGAAGTTTTTGTTTTTCAGTTCCCTTCCACAACGTCATGGATGGCGTTGATATTTCTAGTAGTTCGGAAAATGGCGATGAAAATACATATGGAATAAACAAAGATCTCAATGGTATTTAACATTGTACATATTACATCATTGAACTTTATTTTAACGTTTTGAAAAATATTTAAGGAATGAATTTAAAAAAGAATGCGAATTTGGAGATTTTTGGAATTCTTCAGTTTCTGTTTTCGTCATAAATCGGGAAGCATGACAATCTTTATAAAGATTCTTATTCAGGAAGAGAACTATGGAGTAGTGGCAGTAATCTTGCGATGGAATCCGATATTGATGCTGAATTGGATTATGATGAAGAGAATGGAGATAATGAGGAAATGGAACAGATTGAGGGACTATCTAAAGTATTTTTTTTGCTTTATTTTATTCACTCAGGATTTTTTGACTGAAATAAATATTCGTTTTTAGAGAGTATTGAAGAATTACATCACAGGAATTATTTTTTCAGGTTTCAGAGATGAAAAATGGATTAGCGAATGATGACAGAGATGGATATGATGGAAATTCAGCAAAGCAAAGTGATGTTGAAGTTGGTCATTCTGAAAATATAACTGATAAAGTCGCAGTTGGCATAAGAAAAGTTGAAAATGAGCTAAGTGAGGAAGGGGAAATCGATGATTTGGAAGAAGGCGAGTTAAAATCTGATGAAGATAGTATTACGGGTTCTATACATTCAAGTGAAAAGTCGACTCGAAGGTCGGTAAGTTTTACATTGTTTCTATGCATTATCCTTCGCTCTCAAAATTGTCTTACAGATTTATTCAATGGAAGTTCAAATTTCGTTCAAGATACTATTAATTTTTAAAATGGAACGCTTTAAAAGCTTACCGGCTTTCGAAGTTACAAAGATTCTAAGAGCGAATAATTTACGAGGCTTGAATCAATAAATCTTAATCATTTGCGCAAAATTTTTGAGGCAATAGAAACTAGCATTAGAGTAACTGGGCATTGCAATGCTATTACTCTTCAGTTGACTGATTAAGCATAAACAGCAGTATTGTTTTTGCAGTTTGAATCACATTTGAATGAAATTTTCAGGTGCGTCGAAGTTGTGAAAAAGCTTTGGAACATTCGCCGCATCATTTGTGGCGCGACAGTCCAACATCGGTTGGAATTTGCAAATTTTATCTTCGCGGAACATGTACATGGGGACCGGATTGTAAATATCTGCATATGAAAGAGGTACTAAACTGTATACAATAGTGTAGTATTTCATCTGTAATTTGGTATATTTGTACCGTGAAACATCGAATAGAAAATATAGAAAACTCATCTTACATATCTGACAATTTAATTCATACCTGAAACTAAATGTGATTCGGTAAAGTGAAATGTTGACGCTCTTAGCAAATAAATATATTAATATTTTTTTTTAAATAATATTTTTATTTTAAATAAGTGCAAATTTATCGAATTCAGCCAAAAACTGATGGTTTGGTACCAATGCAGAGCTCCTCAAATGAAAGTGCTTACGCACAGCATTCGAATAATGATGAAACAAGAAGCAGAAGCAAAGATTTCAATAAATGTGTGTTTCGCATCAAGCTTTAAGTTAATATAAGAATAGCTTGAAAGAATGGTTTCATAAATTTTCATTATTTCAGCTGGTTTCACTACACTTGCCGTTTACCCGTCCAGTTCAACATCGAACGAGAATGAGAAGTCAAATGGTGATGAAACAGCATGGGAGAAAGGATTGCGTCAGGCGCGTGAAGTAGGTTGCTGTTTTTATGGCTTATGCTTCATTTCAATTTTTTTAAGAAAATTTTTCTCTAGTAAAAATATGTTATCCAGTTGATGATAAGAGCATCAAAAAAACGTGAAGAAGAGCCTGATTTTGACCGAAAACGGTTACTACTTGCTCCTAGTGGAGATATGGATCGACCGCGAACAACGGATGAAGAGTCAGACGATTCTCGCGGACACCGTAAAATGTATGGTTACTATTTGTTAAGGATAAAGTCTGGAATTTTTATTTTTGATAGTTCTCCTCATGTCATCAGTTTTATCATTCGATTTTCTATAATAATTTTGACAGATGAAATATCTCCAGATTATTTTAACATTTCAAAGAATTATACTATTGTATAACTTTCACATCATCTCGCATCGTGGTAAAGCAAGAACCTTTTGTATGATCAAATCTTGTGGGATGCCAGAAAATCGTTTAATTAAATGTGTTGATTTTTTGTTTATAGTTTTACCTTGTTCTAGGCGTCACCGAACATCGCGCTCACCGTTATCTCGAGGCTTTATAAGAGGAGCAAATGGTTTTGTCGTACGTACACGTGTTGGTTGTCCGAGACTTGATAAATATGATAATCCAGTCAGATCTGACAATGTTAACGGTAAATGGTGCTAAGATCTTATTTTTATTGATTATTTTTTATTATAGTGGACATTTATAATTGGCGTTATCTGTTCGCTAACTCTGTCTTCTTCGTGTTCCTTTCTTATCATTATTCATTTTTATTTTCAGGTGACCGTCATTTTGACTTAGAACGTTGTGGTCTGTATGAAAGGAATGAATTAGGAAAGCCTCGGAAAATTCCATCTTTAATAGACACTATGCTCGAGGGAAGACGTTTCGAATTTTCAAGAAGTACTTTTTCTCCTTTCATCTTTTTTCAAAAATTTATTGCCTATTTTGTAAGTCAGATTAATCACGAAAGATAAAATTGCTTCTTATTCAGGATATGACTACGTGCACGATGAGTCTCCTCGGCTGCCTCCTAAAGGTTGGTTTTGTGTTATTTTGACTTCTCTAGATTACATTAACTGCAGTCAGTAAAACGTAAATTATTTAGATCTTGGGCCACAAGTTCTTTATCCGAATGGAAGACCAAATTATCGCCGTCATGGACCTCTTCCGAAACGTGAGATGTAAGTTCGTAACTTCAAATTTCTAGGTTTATCTTAGAAATAACGTAGATTCATCAAAGTTAACTACAACATTTCAATTTAGCAATAACTTTACGGCTTAAATTTTGAATTTCATTCTCTATGTTTTTTTCAGCTCGCCCAATGATCATTATCGCTTGTCACGACGTGATTCTCCACCTCATAGTTCTCGTTCGCCACTTTCGCGAACACCACGAGATTCTCGTTCATCTAGTCTACGACGTTCGTTATCACCTTCAGGTAAAAGGTGTGGTTCACCACTATTAGCAGACAGACGAGAAGCGAATAGAAAGCGAAGTGGTATTGTTCCTATAGGTGGTCTTCTTTCAGGTTATATTTTTTCTTAAAAAATCATTTCTATATGTATAATCAAGTATATAATCTAACATTCAGTTCGACGTATGAAATTACATAAGCCTCGTAAATTTGGTTGAAGATGTAGCGCAGCGGAAAAAAACAATTCAAATTGTAAAGTAAATGAACTCATAATTTAAATTCCGTTGAGAGTCCTCCAAGATTTCAGCCGGTGATCAAATCCACGATCCATGGGAAAGATCACACAAAAAAGGACGAAGCAAAGATAAAGATTTAATATCCTTAACACTTGGAGCAGAACTCCAAAAAACTCGGCGAACGAATGATATTAAAAAGCAGATACGTCACCGGGATACTGCCAGCTCGGCAAGCAGTGTTTCAAGAAGGTTTATTGAAGCCTCAATTTATTAAAATTTACGCTGAAGTTTGCTTTCAGTATGAAATACTGTAGATGGAACATTTCTGGTACATCTCTCAAATGCTTTTTACTTCATCTTAAACTCATGTAAAATCCCAGCATATCACTGAAACGAAATTTCGAACGGCGCTTGAAGCTTAGTTTCCTCAGTTTTAGAAGTGTAAGTGCGGACTCATCAATAACTTCCCGTTCTCGATCACATTCACCAGCATCTTCAGAAAGTCGTCATCAGTCTACTTTTCGTCTTTCATTGATGTCAGCTGTTGCTTCCAGAAATCTAATTGACGATGATGGGTCTTTAAGAGCAACAGACCTTTCATCGTTTCGCATTCCAAAAAAAAAGAGGTTCTTTCCAAGCTTTCATAATTTCAATTTTATAATTTACGGCTATATTAAGTAAGATTGGGTTGGACTAGAATCGAAAACTGACTGCAAGAGGATCGTATGATGCAAAATGCGACTAGTATAACTTAAGATAATTCTTTTGTAGATCATCTCCAGTACCGTCAGTGCATCGTTCTAGTACAGTTACTGTTCGTGGCAGTATGCATTCATTCGAGCGGTCGAACAATCAAAATAAGCGGTACATGCCTTCCAATCTCAAAAGGTTAACTTTTGATTGTTCAGTGGAACTTAACTTGATGTTATTACAAACTTGAGTCATCTTTAATGGTTCCTTGTTAACTAACTTATTATTTGCTGCTTATCATCCTGCAGTAAGTTCAGACCTTCTTTATCACCATCGCTTCGCCCCGGAATTGCATGGCGAGGGACAAAAGGAGTAAAAGGAGTTAGTAGTCGTGCCGATAAAGCTCATAAACGCAATGTTTTACTCGCAAGAAAGGATATATCAAGTGATGAAAGTTCATCAAGCACGTCTGGGTTAGTCCGTATCACTGACTAAATAGTGATTCAGATTCTTTCGTTCTTAAAATTCGAAATTGTTACATATTTATTTGAAACGTTGCAAAGACCATAGAATTCCTTTTTATGGAGTAATGAACCATTTACGGAATAACTGATGAATTTTCCAACTAAATGAGTCCATCAAAACAATACTGAATAACGGTTTGAAAATCAATAATCATTGCTACAAGGATTCGGCAACTGTTTAATGAACAGGATTTAGGTTTTAAAAAATAAAGTTAAAAAAATCATTTTAGGTTTGCTTTTATTAATAAATTACTTGATCAATTCTTTCAAAACAAATTAAACCGTTTATACCAAAGATTTATGTGATGGTAATTCAAGGAGCTCAAGTAGCAGTAGTGATGATGCAGAGCCTGCCGCTTATCGAATCAAGAAAAAAGTCGATGATGGTTTGCCTACCGAAGGAATACCCCTATCTCCGGAGGCTACGGCAGAAGATGTGTCCAGTGATGATGGCCAGGTACCTCCATTTCGTAATAAATATAAATTTGTCGTACCTACGTATAAAATATCTTAGAGGATTAAGCTGCTATAATGAAAATTAATGTCAAAATTTGCGAAAACCAGTGGTTCTATCTGTGGAAGATTTAAAAAAGTTCAACATTTTATAATTGTCTAATTTTTGATTCACTTCCTTCCACAAATATCTGTTTCAATTTTGGTAGTGGCTTCAGAATGCTTCCGATACATCTGTACATAAACCGATTGTTCAATGTTCAAAGAAATCTTCAACGGCTGGGAATTCGCGACCAGCTTCGAGAAAAGCAATTGCGGATTATCATGAATCAAGGGTTGATGGTGTGTTACAATTTTGCGTAAAGAGCACTGAAGTTTTGGATAACAACGGTTATTCATGCTTCTTTTTTTAATTATTATATATTTCAGATGACGATTATGTGGATAATGAAGCGGAAAAGGAGGAAAGGCGTGCTGAGTTATTACGTCAGTTGAAATGTGTTGAAGAAGCGATAGCTCGTAAACGTAGTCGGCCAGTTATTTGAAATTATATGAACTATGATATTTCATATCTAGTCCTTTAAGTATTTTTGTGGTGGAGGATTCTTGATTAATGTTTTTTTGCCGTTATTTATAATATATAATTTATTTACGAACCTATTTTTCTGTTCATAGGAATGTGTTTTATTCTCAGTTTCTTGGTTTTAAACCATCTTACTTATCTAATATAACTTTTCGATTCGACTTTCTATTAACCTTTTTTGTTGAATTAGACCTTTATTTCTTAAGTGGAAAAATTTGAAACTTTTGGTTCGATGAAAACAGATATACATCCATTCGTTATCAATGATTTTGATGGTGATCAGATGTGATTTTTTCGAAGAATGATTATAAAAAATGTGATGTCTGGAGATGATTCTTTCAGAGTGAAAGTTGTGTAGCTGTTCTTAATGATTTGTTTTTAATTTTTTCAACTTTTTTAGAACATTTGATGTTAGAATAAATGATGGATATTAGTGTTTGGAATATAAAGTGGGAAATAAAATTTAATTAAAGGTTTCTCTTTCTTCAATTGTTATAGCCTCATTCATGTATGTTTAGCAGTCAGTACTTTTTAAATCAACTTTTTTAAATATTAAATTCCTACTATTTTATATTTACAAATTTTTACGCGATTTATGGGATATGCGATATATCTTCTCGGTTAAAAATAATATTTTTAATATGTTGTGAAGAGAGCGGAAATAAGTCAAACTTCCATTAAGACGTTTCATTAATTGCATCTTAAAATGGACTTATGAGTGTCAGTGCATTTTCAAGATTTAAAATTTTGAAAATATTTCAAAATGTGCCGTTTGATTCTAGGTATATTGTTGAGTCTGTTCACAAATCTGTTTTGTGGTACAGTGGTTTTGGATATGAATTCGTAAATTCAAAAATGAATGCTGAAGGTTCTACTTCATTCGAAGCGCTGAATCCACATAAAATTTTCATTTTGGAAAAACGAATCAAGAAGAAAGTTAAAATTCGTCGGCAACCAATAAAAAACTTTGTGAAGAGAATTATCAAAAGCGATTTGAAGGACTTGAAGTGTTTTTTTTTAATTTTTTATATTTCTCAAATGGACTCAAGAAACCATTATTGATATATTCGGTTTAATTTTTAATTCTACGCAAATAGGATGTTTTATCGAGCAGCCGACTCGATAAAAGGGTAGTTTTCTGTACATTATTCGTGATTGCTAGGTAATACAGCTTTCATTAACAAAGAGAATTATAGAAGTAGAATTCGCACTTTTCGGCAGCAACAGTGTGCGCACTTTTATTCGCAGTTGTTCAATTTCAGGTATTCGCAGTTTGAACCACTCTATGAATTGTGGTGTGACTATTTTAGCACCTTAGTTGATGGATCCGGTGGTCAGTTGGATGCTCGAGTGTTGAAAGCCGATTATCATGGGTGCTTCCTGATGGTTGCGGAAGCTGCTAATCCAGCGCAGGTGCTTTTGCCTTCATCATGAGCACTTGAATGTTTTTACGTGAAATTTTAAATTATTTATGATATTTTTAGTATGAAGAAAATTTTAATATTCTATTTCAGATTGGTATATGTGGCATTGTAACTCGTGAAACTAGGCAGACCTTTATGTTAATCACAAAACAGGATCGCTTGTTAAGTTCGTATTAAATAGATCTATTTTTATAGATTTTTTTCCGCATCATTTTTTTCCATTATATTCTTCATATTAATTATTCATCATATACTCTGAGGAAATTCTCCTATTTAATTTCTTATGCAATTGTTATATTTTTAGCTATTCCAAAGCAAGATACCATATTTCAATTTGCACTGGAAGGCAAAATATATATTTTATTCGGGAACGCACTGAGGTTACTTTTATAAGTTTTGTTGCTTTACTAACTGTACTAAACTGCTTATGTTTTTATTTGTTAGGATATTTCTAAATTTCTGGTCTTGGAAAAGTATTTTCATTACTTTGATGAATAATTTTTCTTTTAGATTTCAACCGTCACTGCGAGCAAAAAAAATATTGAGGAGTCGTTTTTTAATTCCATTCTTTCTGAAATAATAATTAGTTTCATTTCTTTATTTCTTCTATCTTGCATTTTTATGTTGCAAATGATGCTTATAAAAAACCTAGTGTTTGCACATGCAAATCATGTTTTCCAAGTGAAATTCGAAATCATGCTTGTTTTTCCATGAGTTATACTTTTACTTTTATTTGCTTTTCCTAACATCTTTGATGGCACTCAACTTGCTCTTTGCTTCTCGGAGTGAAAATGAAGAAGAGACCTTTGAAAGTTTGTGTATTATAATGATTTCTGCTTAACAAATAATAACACTCCAAATTACTAGACTAATATCCTACAACGTAGGATATTAGTCTAGTGAATTTTTAGAAAGAAGACGGGAAAATTTTAACATTCATTATCGAAATTCAATTTGAGAATTTCATAAGTTGAGGACTTAATGATTGAATTAAGGATATCAAATAATTTGTATTGTGAAAATGGAAAGCATCCACAAAGAAAAACATTGTTCCTGACTGAATTCATTTTAAGTCTACGAAGCCTTAACAATCGATTTATACGACAATAAAATCTTCGATTGAACTCATAATTTGTCACCGCAGTTATGAATATCGGCGGCTATGAACTTTCAGTTGTGCTGGCATCATGCCCAGTTTATAATACATTTGATGAAGAAATGAAAGTTGATATGGGTTTTTTCCAAAAATATTTTGTGGGATAAAATCGAATGAAGAAATGATATAAGCACCCGAAGAAAATGTAAGATAACAGTATAGAAAGATATTTGTCTCAATAATTTAACTTACGCACATCATCCTAATCATATGATCAATAATCAGTATGCTATCTATCATATTAATATATACATCTTCATGCTTATGTTGTCTTACCTCTGTAATTTCATTTCTATTAGCAGTAGCACGTTTATTAATTAGTATCGAATTTTCCGTTAAAATTTAAATTTGAAATTTGAATTTCACCGTGTATTGGTAATATCAGCGCTTGATTTATTTTTACTATCAAGAGCTAAGTAGGTTAAATGATGAAGGTAAATTTACAAGTAAATAGATGGTTGGATTAAAGTTCACACAGGATATTATCAATTTTCCAACAATTTTTCTCCATTCATCAATTTGCCAATTAAATGAGAATTAAATTCTATTATCGACCAACTAATGCACATTTTTAAGCGAAATTAGACGAATCAAGTTGCAACATACAGAGTGATAAAATTTTGCAAAATATTAAATGTCAAACGGAGCTGGACAACACTTACATCCCGAAATACTTTCCTAATTCTCATAATTTCTGACCATAAATATAAACAAACTCTTCGCAACTAACTGTGAAAATTCCAAAAATGTTCGAGTGTAAAGTTCTACTTCCGATTCGAATTTGAGTAAGGAGATTTTTCTGCATCACGCATACTTTCTTCATTTCAGTATTTCCCACTCGTCTCTTCATTTGAACACGGCGAATGCTCGTGCAGGTATCTCAACGATCTATTCCGCCGTCTATGATCGATGAAGCAAATCAATACACCTTCATGGCGTCATCTGGAAGCGCAATCAGTGACGATGGCATTCACTCCACAATTGCAGCAGAAGAAGCACAGAGAGTTAGTTGTCAGTCACCTCCACACCATAGCTGCACCGTGCCACCTGCGCCACCCGTACGTGTGTGTGTGTGGTGTCTGTACAGTGAAGGTCGTCGCTGTGTTGCTGTGGAGAATGGTGCCAATGTTTGTTTGTAGGGGCGCTGATGACGGGCGCATCCACCTCTCCTCGCATTTCCCTGTACTGTTTATGAACGCATTCACCGAACGATTTATCCTTCTGGTCATTCTGGAACCTCTGGTGCTCTCTTGTGCTCGATGGCTTTCTCTCTTTCCCTCTGTTCCCTTTGTCACACTACAGTAATATCACATTGACCAATGCTATCTGATTAGCTCATGCACAGGCGATATGACACATCTTCAGAGACACTCTTATGCTGCCATTCGTTTGAATCTTTTGCTTGACCGATCAGTGAATGCATTACTTCTTCCCTTCTGATTTTGATTTAAGCTTCAGAGACATACCAGTTAACCTTTTATCTGAACCCAACATTGGTATTACAAGTGTTTAAAGTTATTCCATTATTCTCTGACCAGTCTGAGAAAGAGTTATGGCAAAACTAGTCAGGAAAGAGAGTTCTGATTTTCATGACGGAAGACGGCTTAATTCCTCGGAAATTGACTTTTAACCTCTAATCAAAACAAAGATGCAGCGTATATTTTTTTGGTATTATTTTGAAGATTGATTTTCTACAGTTTCGTTTGAAATCAAGTTATAAAACAGCAGCTGCCCTCTCTTTTGCGACGTATTTTTTTATTCGAAACAGAGGTTCATTTTTAAAAATTGACAAGTCTCAAAATTTGCCTTACCTTTCATCTTTTCCAACCTATTATCATTGCCATTCTCAAAAGTTTGCCTATCATCTTTGTTTTCATAATTTTATCAAATCCACTAAAAAACAGCTATGCTATCAAGAAATTTCGCATGCGCTGTTACTGTAATTAAATGCCTCAAGGTAATGATCAATTATATTCGTGGGGGTTTCACTCAAATTATCGCCATTATGAATAATCGGGTAACTTTAATTTCATTAAGCAAGAAACTATAGAATAAAGCTCATGCAGGTAAATAAACTAAGGTAGATGTCCAAGAGTGCGGGTGGCCCCTCATGACCATCATCGATCGTTAAATCTACTCATTACGTTTCATTTAATGATCTACCAATGGCTACACTCTTTTAGATCAAAAAAATTATCGTCAACGCTATCCTCAAATATTGGATTTCAGCACCATACCATTAAAAACCAATCATTGTAACTGCAACATAATGAAAAAATCCTATTAAGTAAATGAAAAGTTACTGATATTTTAAAAGCAGTATAATCCCAAATGGGGCTCATGATAGTAGCTGTTATAAAATGATCTTTCAGAATTTGAAGCTTTACTTTTGTTGATTAATTACAGTAATTTGTAACACATTCGTCAATCATTTAATATTCAATATTCAATTTCAATTATTCTATTTATTGGAAGCATGAAGCTTGAGAGGCATCAAACCTATTTGAATTATTGTATTAAAAAAATTTATCCTAATATTAGAATTATTTGCAATGACAGTACGGAGTAAATGTTTATCCTCCATTCACGGATGTTGTAAGTGAAGCTGAACTATATGCGATCTTTTACAATTGTTTTCCCTGGATAATATTTTATAAATATTTTTGAGGAAATCGATTGAAAATTGGAAATTACAAGGAGGAGCTTGAAAAAACACCAGAGATTATTATTTTAACAATGTATACCATCTGCTGGAAATGATTCTACGCTTTCGTCAGCTCATTTTTTTCACTTTACTCACAATTCGCAGCGGCAATCAACAATTACTCAATTTTATTCGTACCGAACGAGCTGCTGTTTATGTTAGTTTATCGTTAATAACAAACGATTGAAAGTGATAGTGTCATGAAAGAGTGATTGATTTTCGTAACAAATAAACAATCTTTTTTTCAATTAGATCAATAATATTGTTATTTGAACTTTGTTCATTTTAGACCATAAATATAGTATCTTACATATTAATACTAACACTTGAGGAGTTGTAAATATAAGCCCTTAATTGGAAAATTAACGAAGAAAATAATTTGTCAAATTCAAATAATAGAAACAGTTTCTACTTTTATTTGGAGCGACGAAACTTTTTCTGAAAATCTTTTGGCTTGATTAAGTCTGATTAATGACTTCATATTCATTTGAAAGTTGTTTTACTATTGTTATCCAGGCAAAATTTTAACTTAATTTAGCTCTGGAATAGCGAAGCCGAAAAATCAAGATATGAAAATCCAAAGTCTTTCTATAATTCAAGTTTTCCGAACACCGTTTGAAACAAATTTGAAAATTTTAACAGAGCAGCTGCCGCTGTATTATTGATCAGAACGTGTGTTATGGGAAAAAGAGCCTAGAATAAGTGTTCAGCTAACAGTTCTAAACTTATTAAGGATAAGAAAGTAGGACATTATCATTTCAGCAAAGTCATTCAGTTCCGCCGCAATCATTTCTGTTTGTTAATAGCTCAGTACCAATGCCAAAGGAAGCAGTTCGACCTTTTGAAAGATCACTTCGAGATGGTACGACGACGATTGATGTTGCTGTTGCCTTATGGTATTTTTTTTAATTTGTTATAATTTCTTATAATCTTACTAATTTTGGTATTTTTACTCTTTCTATAGTTACTTATTACTTTTTTAAAAAGGTCGATTTTTCAAATTTTGCAAAATGCAATTGAAATTGCAAAATTTGAAATTGAATACTTAAAAATGTTATTCAGTCCTTTTCATGAAATGAAAAGTGAACAGTCTTAAATTTACGAGATTTTGAGAAATTTTATTTTCAGGATTCCGGGAACTGGTATTCCTGCCATTTGGGGAAGAGCCTGGGAAGAAAATGGTGGAATGCAAGCTTTATTTATTATTGGAAATAAGGTCAAGGTTTTAAAGCGAGGTTTTCGACTATTAATTTACAAGGGTTCACCAGACACTAATGGATTCAAGTATATGCCATTTTTTGCTTAATTTTTATGATTGTTTAAATATTTCAATTTAAACAAAAAGATGATTTCTTTGATCGCTAAAATTTCTCATTTTAAATTTTCACAAATCTGAATTAATTTCAGATTTACTTGGATGCGAGTAAAAGATGCTGACCACGGTACTATACTATTTTCTGGTGCAAATATGCATACACCAGCCGTATTCTCAGAAGATGGACAATATGAGTATCTCGGTGACGCCGATTGGCAGAAAAGAAGGATGGAATTCGTGAAATACGATTCTGACGAACCTCATACAGTCGGGAATTATGGTGGAAGACTGTATTTTGACAATGATGTTTACGTGCTTACTAAACAACGATGTAATTGTCAGTGTTAATTTCTTAATTTTTTGTTTTTTAGGAATGAGTCGTCAGTTGATTTCTAATTTGGACGAAAAATATTCTTTCTACATATCATATAGTTTAATAGTTAGCACTGAATCAGAGGAGGTTTTTAGTTATGATTGAAGTTAAAAAAACAGAATTTTGTAAACTCAATAATTTTACTGTGATATTTAATATATTCCTACTATCGTGTTTGTTAGTATTACTAAAAATTAATGATTTCTTTTTGAATTACCTCAATGAATACTCTTAGTCATTTCGTTTCATTCAACTGTATTTCGATATTATATTTGTATAATCTTTTACTTGACCCAGTGCTCTTTTCTCGTTTTAATTCTTCTCTCGATAAATTATCAAATTCATAATTAATTATTTCATAAGAATAGAAACTATTTATCAAAAATCTACTTTTCTGATGAAATGATTTTTTATTTGATAAAAGATATATTTTGTATGAACTACTCCTCACATCCTTACTGCCTCTAACTTATGCAGCTGTGATTGTACAGTGATTTCCTTTTTTTGTTTTGTTTTACATATCTTCTTTCTCTGATATGTTTAATGATATTACCAAACAATATTATTTTCATTATTCCCATTAAAGAATTATAAACTTTTGCAATCGATACCATTGAAGGATTTCTTGTGTGAAATATGTGAAACAAATCATATTCACTGAATTATTAAAAAGTTGTGAGTTACTATATTTACGATAGGGGGTAAGCAATATCAGGTCAGAATAATGCAGTCATAATTAGGTCAATTACGTCGAAACTTAGAAACAATGTAGGAAAAAATTAAGATCAGACAGGATGCATAGAGTATTTTTTCTTTAATTTACTGATGATTGCAGTTCTTTAACTGCGTTTAAAACTGAGTTTAGATCAAAACTTATCATTACTTGAAACAAAACTTAGCAAAAGAACTAATTGTAGATGATGAAGTCTATCTCAAACTTCTTTCATTATGATTAATCTTTTTCTATTGTCAACTTTTTAGTTTAAAAATTCTGCCATTATGAAATTGACATTAGTCTAACATGTTTATTTGACCGCTAAGTTTTGATAATTACTTCGAGAGAATTCAATTTAATAAATTATATTTTTTTGTTACAATTAGAACATTTTGATTTTCACAAGTACTTGATTGATTTCAAAGAAATATGCTGAAATTTTTGAAAAATTGTCATTTTTCAGTGCAATTATTGATTTACAACAATATTGAATGATATCAATATATATTGCACATATAAAATTCTTCGTAATTTAAACGATTTTAATGGAGAAAAAATTTTCACCATCAATTTTGATCATCAATTTTTTCTCGAAGGATTATTGCAGTTTTGAATTTGATTGGTTAGAAATAAAATTTAACATAATTTTCAAATGTATCCCTTAAAAATTGTTTTTTGAAAAACTAATGCAACATTAATACGAATGGGGAAAGTTCCAGATAATCTATGCTATGAAATTGAAATTTATCGAAGCAATCGGAATATTTGAAAGTTTAATAATGTTTTTTTCTGAATCAGTTCTCTCTTCGAGCAATATTTCAATTGTAACCTGAAAATGACAAGCTTTTTCGATCATCCAACTTTAATCAATGAGCAGCAACAACAACAGCAGCAGCAGCAGGATGATGTGTAATGCTAGACGACATTACCTCTATCGAATTTTTCTTCATAATTTCATTTCTTCTTATTTTTATTCGTTTTCAAGTTGAAGTAGAATGAAAAGAGAAGAGCCAGAAGCGGAAATAATGACTTACTATAAAAGAAAATAATTTCAGAGGCCTGTAATGAAAAGGGAGAAGTAATAAAGAGAAGAGTAAGTAAATTAAAGCATGGGTTCCAAAAGAATTTCCTAGGAGTCTTCAAGTCTAATGCTTCTTTTTTCTAGCACACTTCGGTTTGTCTGTCAATCTGAGGAAAAATAAACAGATAAGACTGAAATGGTTTTCTTGTAATGGAATGCGACTGATCGATCGCTCCTCCAAATTTTCTTTTTCTTCTCAACAAAATTTTGAAAATTGCATAATAATTCCAAAAATGCTGAAAAAAGTTATCACCACATATTACATCCTTTGTTAGCATAATATTTTGTTAGCTAAGTGTACTTTAGTTCACGTGCCTTCTCTTTCTTTCCTTGCATTAGTTTGTATTAAATTTTGCTATCGATATCAAATAGTCAAATTTTTATCATTACATGCTGCTATGTCTGGATAATCTAATTTTTATCCAATAAACTCGAATCTCCGGCTTAACTTTTAATAGAAGAAGATGAAAATTGAAAATTTTGCATAACTACAATCGACAATAATTATAAAAAAAATCGACAAGAAATGATAAACTTCATCAAATAAAGATGAAAAAAGAACTCGCCTGAGGAGTTTCAATGTTTCTCTAAAAGGAATTTCTGCTTACAGTTAAAAATTTCAGTGGGGAATACCATTGTGATCATTTATTGAAAAAGCATTTCTTAAGCAAAATAAACTAAAAATAACAAGCTAGTGGGAAGAAGCATTTTAGCCAAGATATAATTTACCTGCAATAATTTGGTTACAATTCACATCGTTGAAATGCCATTTAAATAGATATAGAAATGATTTGTTTTTGGAAGTAGCTTTCTACGATTTTAAAGCGAAAAATTAAACTTTGAAGAAATTTAATGACAGTTTCTTTCTATAGTTGACAAAAGTTAAAATAAATGACATAACATTAAACTAATCTTTTCACTTCTCAGATTGAAACATAAATTCGCTAAGAAAATGAAAATTTTTAAATTTGAATACTTTTTAAGAAAGAAAATATATGAGAAACTCAAAACTTCTAATCAATTTCTCAATTATTGATTTCTACACAATCTTAATTTTATTCACTCTAATTTTGAAAATTGAAATTGAAATTGAAATTTTGGGAGAGAATAGATTTTCAAGGAAAAGTAAAGATTTTACTTATTTTCAGAGCGTCTGTCTTTCTATAAAAGTTTCGTTTCTATTTGTGACATATTTCTCCAGTACATGGAAATTAAGAGATGCAATAAAGAACCCAATCACTAACAATCTTACTGAGAAATTTGAAATCTTAAATTAGCGTTACGAAATTATATTCGCTTGCAATTAGTCTCGTCACTGCATGATATATACATTGCATTGAACAATAATGCAATTGATATATATCAGATCTTATCAAGTGTCAATATGCCATCAGAGATCAATGTTTCATATGTAGCAAATATAGTACCTCATTTTCAGCAACCCAGATTGTTTGGTTTTTTCTAATGAATACACTGGTATTTCTTGAATTTTCTTTTCTTTCCACCTATTTGATGCTTATAGGAGGAAGAACATAGCTGGTTGAAGGGGACCAATTGATTTTGGAAACATGACAATTTGGTTCCGACTACAACCAGGTATGTAAGTATCCACAACATATTCTGTCAAGAATCAATATCTTCATAGGTCTTTCATCGTTTCTTCAAGATTAAAGCTTTGCATTTGAACGAAAATACCTGTAAAAGATTATAAAAAGAAGCAATTTGAGGAAGCAAATTTGCTATTACGCACGTCTGATAAAAATGTCATTACGTATTCCCAGAAGGAATAGAAAGTAAACAAGCAAAAGAATTTTAATATTCATTTAAAAAAATTACTAAGATTCAAAGGAAAACATTGAAATCTATTGTTAAGAATGTTGGAGATGAGAGAAGATGAGGCAGTTGAAAGAGAAATTCAGGCATAAGCGATAACAATGTTGCGTAATACGTAACAAGTAAAAAGATTACGTGATTGATATAACAGCAGCTGGTCCGATTACTTAATGGAAGTAAAGTGATTAAATCAGACAATAAGCATTGAATTATTATGAATCAATTTGGAGTGCATTAATACATTGATGTCTTTTTTTCTGAGAGATAGTTCCAGAAATACTAGCTATGGTTCGTTCTTATTCTTTTCTTTATCCTTTTTTTCTGAACAGAAATGTGATTTGAGAAATATTTTGATAAATTTCTTTTCCCTTTCTTCTTTTATTCTCTACTCAATTCTTATTATTTCAAATCATTTAAGCTTTCAGTGTAATCTTTGCAATGTTATTGAAATATGATAACAGTCGTATAATGCTCTTTTTCTCGTCTAAATCCACAATTATTGGAATTTTCATTCCTGACATCTAACTTCTCAAACCACATTGACAGCTCAGTAATTCTGACCAATGCCCACTGTAATTGGAGCAATGTCCATCAGCAATTTACGGATTCATAAAACAGAAGAAGAGAGACGAAAAATGTTTTATTGTGAAAATTTTTGAGATCCATTGCATATTGCAATGTCTTAGTGATAATATATCCATATGATAAGATGACGCATTAAGCGATGTTATCAATACGATATGATTAACAGTTTTGGTAGGTTTCCTTCACAAAATGAACATTTTCCAAGATATATAACGAAAGTGATATCGATCGAGATGAAAATATGACACTTCACAATTGATCAGGCAATACAGAAAGATGATGGTCTCTTAATTACTTACTTAATTACCTATTCCTTCGCACACTCAACAAATTTATCATTTCTTTTCCCTCGCATTATATCATAGATATAATCAACATATCACTGATATTTGATATCTCGAATTCTATTCCAAAATTATAATCTTTCTTCAAATTGATAAATCTCAAAGAAACAATATATTAAAAAATAAGAATAGAGAATTTACCTCCATAAACTTGTTTTAGCTTAAAAAAATTATTACAAGCGATAGTCAAATCATAGTTAAAAATGCCATTGCTACTATTATTTCCCGTATTTTTTCTTATGAATGTCAATTCCTTTTTTTCTCACAAAAATTACCCAACAAATTTTCCCGAAAAGTTCGATAACAGAAAGAAAAGAGAATGATTATTGCAATTTATGCAATATAATATGTAAAGGATATGATAAGATGGTGCTAATTGTGCTCAAAATCAAATAAATAGTTTTTGCTAATCGATCTTTCAAGATCAACTGCTTTGTGCGCAAATGAACAATTGGTAATAAACTAACATTGTAGTAACAAGCAAAACATTAGCACACTCTTCTATCTTTCTCCGCCAAAAAAAACGAAAAAAAAAGGAAAGGAAAAAGCAGAAAATGAGAAAGTGCTATAGTTTCCAGACGTGTATAATGGAATGCACTTGACAAATGACACGAAAATGTTATATTTCTGGTATCATTTTAAGAAAGTAATATTTTATCTAAAAGCAACAGTTTTCCTTAGGGAAAGTTAAAGATAAGAAGAAAAAAATGAAGTTCAGTGTGTAAAAAGCTTAAGATATTGAACAAAAAATGTTTAGACAAAAATGACTATTTAATGCTTATAATTAGTTCAATTAATAATTTATTGGTTCAGTTACTGTAGAATAATAATTTATCAATCCCATTAATACTGTAATCTTAAGACAGTATAAATACTGTTAAGAAAATTAACAGTGATCTTTGCATGATGATAAAATAATTAAGCATAATATGTTGTCTAGAAGGAATGATAAATGTTGATCAGAACATTTATCGAGTTTAAGGATATTAATTATATTTCAATGCTTAATTTTCCATATTTCAATAAATTAGTGGTGATAGAAAATTTTAAAAATCTGAATGAAGAAAAGTGTGTGTTTTCGTTGCATGATTTAGTAGTAATCCAACAAGTATTTTTTACAAATATAAAAGTGGCAGTCAGCCAAAAAGAATATAAAACACATCATTCTTGCAGTAAATAACCTTTCAGTATGAACCAAAGTAAATACATAATTGAATATTTCAAATATTTTACGCAGTTATATGCGTAATATTATTAAAGTTCTCTTTTCCTAATTCATCAAAAACTTTTAATTGTTATAACACACTGATTTATTTCCTCCTGATATTTAATCATATTTTGTTATTAGATCAATCAATTTACAAAATTTTTCTTACCTAAATTCAAAAGAAGTTTTGAAATGCTACAGTTATTAAATATCGGAAAACATCCAAAAAAAATGCAGATGAGTCGATGAAAAGTGACAGTAATTCGACTAAATGTAATTTGTCGAAGTTTAATTTTCCTTTTACTTTCATTTAGTTCCAATTTGATTCAATTCATTTGTGTCATATATAAAACAGATGAATTTGAAGGAAGAAATTTATTCGATATACGAACGGCTTAATCAAGATAAGCTGTCGGAATCAATGCTTACATTGGAGACTTAGTTATGATAAGAACCCTCAAAAGTTTCGTCTTAGATACTATTTCTTGTATTAATCATAGAGAAAGTATGCGTATCAGTGACAGAGTGATTGCAAGATTTGATAAATTTTTCATATTTAAGTAAATGTAAAATTTCCCTCGAATTAATCATTTGAAGTTCGCGGATATTGAAAGAAAATATAGATGACCTGTTCCAATTTTTCAATGACAAATAAGAAGAGCATGAATTTCAATTTCTTTGAAGAATTTTTGGGTGATAGCTTTTCTCCGAAGAAAAATCTCAGAATCTTCTCAATTTCCAAAACTTTTCATTCTCTTGAAAGAAAAAATAAATTTTGTAGAAAATAATAGCTTCGTTATCAGTATTTCTATCAAAATATTGAAATTTAGAAGGAAATCGATTTTATTTCAGTAAATTGAAATGATGACAGAAAAAGTAAAATTAAATAATTATATCAAATGGATTCGAATTATTCTAATTCATATTCATTCAGTCATATTAATAGTGATGTGTCTTCCACTAACTAACCAGTCCTTATTTCCATTTTCTTACCTTTGCAAAATGAAAAAAGACCATATGAAAAAAAGAAATTCTTTTGAAATTACAGCACTAGTCCAGAAAATATAAACTTTATCATCTGTTAGCTTAGCTTCTTTTTTGAGTACATTTATGAACTTGAGAGATGATGGAACTGATAGCTGATTTTCAAAAATAATTAAATGCTACGACATTGGAAACATTGGTGCTATCGGTGGCGTCGAATGGAAATCCTGAGAACGGTGAAATCATTTATATCATCATGAGAAAGGCGGACTACTTATAATTTATCATCTGAAAGTCAGAGTAAAATTTTGTTGATAATTTTGATTAATTTTGTTAGAATTTCCTATGCCTTACAATTTTCTGAAATTTTTATTGCTGTTACTTCCAAAGAATTTCTCAATGATTTTTTTCATTTCATTAGACAAAGCAGAATTGCGAAAATAGAACTAATAATATATGTATTTTATCGCTTTACGTCGAATGATAACATAATTTAATACGGATCGTTCATAATGATTTACCTAGAATACACTCCTGTATTCAATCAGTAAATTAAAATTTCTCCGATTTTCACTAATTGAATTATTTTTTATATATTCAAAATATTTTTTTTTTATAAAAATATTTTTTTATATATTTTTATATATTCAATGAATGTTTCTGCAAAATGTATACTTATTTAAAGTCTTTACATTTCTTAATCGTTGCATAGGAAATTCTAAGTGATGATTTAATGAATGATGACAAATAATACTGAAATAAGATTGAATTCCATTCTTCAAGATTGAAATGTTGAGATGAGTTTTATTCAGCTTTCTAATTCCAATTTGAAACAAATGCAAGAACAGAAGAGAAAGAAGAATTAAAAGTATGAAAAGGATGATGAGAAAAGCATTTGAAAGAAAAGGAGAAATGAATTGGTGAATCAGTTTTCTCTCTCATTCCCAATGAGACAAAAAATAAACCTTTCACTCTTACTAGAGAAGGAGAAATTGGAAGGTAGGAGGATAGGGAAAAAAGAAGAGGAAGTCCTTCTCCCATCAGGCTACTAGGCTATTAAGCTATTAGGCTTACTGGGTCAATGCCAAACGATTCTCATTTCTTTTTCCTTAGATGGAAATGACAACAGAAAAAAAGCGAGAGAACTGAACATTGCCTATTAAAAATAATAAATGTTTATGTTTACTAAGAAAATTGTCATGAAAATTCTAGCTAGCCAAGTTTAAGATGTACAGTGTTATCAGTTTCATATCATATAACATCCAATATAATTCTTATGTTCATTTAGTTGATGCAATTAAATTACATTGTAATTTTTGTATTACAGAAATATATTATTTAGCGGAAAAAAGTTGTAGGTGGATAATTTGAAGTAACGATATCATCAAAGTGATATGGAATAAATTAGAATAAATTATTATATAACTGATATTGTTGTGTTAATCCACAAGAAAGGAAAGTTCTTAAATAATCTATCTACTGATCTCATACGACAAAAACTTATTTTTGCCACTTAACATATCCTAGCTGCAAATTTTTGTAGATCAAGTCAACAAATGAATATTATTCTGAATAAATTATATGCTCAACGATTAATTACGCATAATTAGAGGAAGGAATGTAGCGAAACAACGAGCGCAAAAAATTTCTAATAAACTTTTGCGAAAAAACTAACTAAAAAACACGAACTTCTCTTTCCTAATGACTTCCAAAATATTTATTATTCCTCAAAATTTAATTTCTAGTTGACTCAACGATGAGGTTTAAATTCGACCGCTCATAATAACTAATCAATGTTCCATAAAAACTGATCATATCTTTATATCGGTATATTCATATTAACTCAAAGATTTCAAAAAACAGGACAGTTAATTTTTGCTGAATGCTAATGTTTATAAAAATGCAATTATAAGAAGTCAGTCTGTTGAAATTTGTTAGACTTCTAAAGAATAGTTTCACCAAGTCGCAAAATTGCTCTGAAGTACCTACGATTCCAAATTGTCCAGGATTTAGTAAAAACAGCTCTTCCATATATCATGTATTTATTTATATTTTCACACGAATCTTACCTAATTCATACCCATCTATTGATGATTAATTAGTTCATAATTATTTACTTGTCTACACTGACTAATTTTGCTGTTATCCTTGAAATGAAATTAAATGAATAATTAATAGTTAAAACATCACAAGAATATATTTATTTAAATATTTGATAATAAAACTATAATTCCTTCGTTTTTAAATTTCAAAAGAAGCTATTAAATTATTATCAGGTTAACTTTCGGTAATGAAGGAGAATGCGAAATTCTTAAATAGAAAATTTGTAGCAAACATAACATTTCTATTCAATTTTTCATGAAAATTTCCTATTTTTTTAACACGCCACTTTACTTGATAAAATAAAAAGTAAAGACCAAAAAAAGAAATTAAGGGGAATGTGTAACTAGTTACTAAGTATTTCAGATTAAATATCAAAAAAGCTAAATAATCTAATTGCAAGGAACAGTATGAAACACTTCCCTTTGAAATTTCAAGGCTCATCTGAATTGTTTTAATACAAAATTTTCACGTTTGTTTTAGCTGCCATATTCTCAAACATTTAGCACTATGAAGTAATATACTAAATCCATAAATTCGAAGTTCAAATTACATTGTAAATAGAAAATTAGTCGGCAATGGAAAAGAATCGAGATTAGGTAGAGCACAGCGGAGCTTATACACTAAGAGTACGCTTCTTGGAACACTTCTGTGAATTTTAATCAGCTCAGTTTGAAATTTCATTGGACACACATAATCGGGATGAAGCAATGGATCGAAGACAGAGGACACGCTCGCAGAGAAAGTGTAACGTGCTAGAATGTCTGACATTCCAGCAGTAGGTCTGGTTACCAAAAAATTTTTCAGATTCTATTTCGAAAAATAAATTGAAGATTTCTAGTGAGTTAAACTGAGCAGCTGTTCCGTTTGTCCGTGACTATAATGGTGCCACTGCTGAGGATTTGAAATGAATAATAGTTCGAGAAAAAAGAGTCAATTATTTTTTCCACTTTTCTATCTTGACATCAGGATTAACTCACCATCGCTGCTGACCTCTAAAAGTGACAGCTTAAATTTCAATTCCAAAGGAAAGTCTCGATTACATGATCATTTCCTTTGCAAAATTTTAGACTTTTCAGAACTAATTAATTTTTGATCAGTTAGATGAAAAAATCCTCGTGAAATTGCTGTACTGCGAAGAAAATCATAGAGTTTAAAAATTTATCATTGCAATATTTGCGAAAATTCACTCAGCACTTTCAAACCATCAAAAAGACACGCAAACAGCATTCGCTATATGAAACGATTTATGCTACCAATATATAATATATTAATAGCAAAATTATAAACGACTGAAAGGATTCACAACAATTAAAGTGTTCCTGCAAATAAAAAGTAATTGCACCTCAAGATGAAGGGAGTTGTAAAGCGAAAGCTGAACGCCTTTCAAGTGCATAATTCTCGTACTTCTTCAAATCGACCTCTGATGGAATTTTAGATCCTCGCCAAGTGCATTGAACGCTTTCAACATAAATTTTCATAGAAGCACTTGATACTGGTAGAAGAGAAACCTGAAGTTTTCAAAAAATGTTAAAAGTTTAATATTTTTAATATTTTTGTTCAACTTGAGCATAATTTCAATTAACTTTGCCATAAAAACTAGAAAGTCGATATTGAGAAAACAAAAAGAATGGAAAAATATTAATGAAAACTACTAACTGAATATACACTATCTGATTTGAAAAATGATATTGGTTCCAAACGACTGTAATCGGGTATCGCTGATACGGACAAGTCATTAAGACGTTTGGGCTTTCCTGTTAGGTAGAAATCCTAAAACGATCACATAAAGTTCGAATCATAAAAATTTGTAGGAAGCGATTTAAAATTATTATTAAGACTTTTATAGTAATATATAAAGAAAGTTGGCACTGTAAGATTGGTGATTATTGACCAAATTATTACAACTATTGCGAAGATTGAAAAATAAAATAGGTTCCTCAGTAAATTTCTATTGACCTAATAATCTGGATGTACAACCTTTCCTGAAAAATCATTTTCGATAACTTATGTAAAACCATACCTTGTAACTACTAGTGCAACCACTCAATTGTGCATATTTGACATATTTTGTCATGTCAGCATCACTAGGCTTTTTGATCACAAAACCATAAGCTTCTTTAGTTGTTAAAATGCCCATACACATAACTCGCTTGTCTGCAAACAGTTGTTTTTAATTACAAAGCCTGATTTATCTACTAGCTTGACTTCTACCATAAATCAGAATTATTGATGATAAATGACGATTACGAACTCAAAATTTTCTGATTCAGCGTCAATTCTCGATTTGTTGAAGCTATTAGACGTTTACCGACCTAGAAATAAATGTATCATATTCGCATAATTTGGTGGAAAATTCGTTCTACTAGCTTATTTTCACTTTTTTTCTCGTTCATGTTCTGCATTGGATTTAAACACAAACATACAGATATACGACGAAAAAAATTATATTACACATCTTATAATGTATACATTCCATAAAAACAAAAGTTAAAACGTCACGACTACAAACTACAAGATATTACAACTAATTTAAAAGTATAAACAAAATGAGAACTGAAGTGGACGATTATTTACCGAACTAAAACCACACTCATAATGTGCTTCAGTGTCTGATTTCAGCGGTGGCTCGTCTTCTTCGTCATCATCATCTGAGAAAGCACTTTTTTCTTGCTTCACATTACCTTTATCATTCAAATCCTGCTGAATAAAACAAAATTTTTGTTCTTGATTTACAAAGTTTGTTGATCAATCACAACGAAAATCGATTAGTGAAAGAAAGCGATAAATGAGATAAAATTTTGTGAATTTCAGCTTGTTTAAAAATACAAAAAATATTCTATACAACAGAAAAACATCAAAAAAAAGGAACTGCCTTCCATAATTTGGCAAAACTATAGGAATGAGCAATGCTTTGATTTACACCATCAACCGTAACTGATTTCTGGAGATCCTTCTGCTCACGAATTAAATCATCTAGCCTTGATAATTCCCATAGACGATAGTGTATGTAATAAACATCTTCAGCAGAGATTAACCAGTGACAACGTGATACTCGTGGTTCTTGAATCAACAAGAATTTAACAAATTACATAATTCAGCAGGAAAGCATAGTCAACATAATACAAATTTTGAAAGGACTAAAAAAAGTTGGCATATTGAGATTAATTCGTTGAAAAAACTATCTGTGACGATGATGTTCAGAGATAATAAAAATAACATACCCATACTAATACTGGAAAGAACAATATCATCAGTATATTTCCAGTTATCCCATTCATTAGGGCTTTTCCAGTAATCTGAATCAACAAACCAAGCACAGTAATCTGCTTTCATCTTGAAATCGACAGGAAAATGAAGATAACGATCAGTTCCCAAATCCCACAAATGAAAGCTTGCATTACTTGGTCTGAAAGTGAGACTAATATATACAATAATGAGCTAGCGAAATAAATGAAACGTTAATAAATAACTCAATTAAGTGAAATACAATAAATTATAATATATTTTATTATTTTCTTACGATCGAGTTAGATCTGTTATAAGACTTTAACTATTTCACTAGCAATTTATCGGCTGAAGAGAGGGTAAAGGATGAAAGAGGAAAGTGGGATGAGAAAAATAATATTTCAAATTAGAAATGCACTGAATA